>PVIU01000284.1:193799-367402 GCA_004026605.1 Ondatra zibethicus | reverse complement strand
GGCTGGTGTCCAGGCGCTAGGGAAAGGGTGATGGACACAGTGTCTATCTAGTGGGGATTGAGCCTCAGTGAGGGAAGGCAATTGCTCTGGAGTTGAATGGTGGTGAGGGTTTCACAACACGAATTAACTGAGTACCCTCAGCTGTGCATTTGAAACAAACACATAAGCCTAGTGCTATGTTTCCAGAATAAAAACCTACAGTAATGGTTTAACTGCAGCAAAACCCAAGCACAGGCACATGACTGACGCATTTCAGATCCAGATTTACCTGCGTTCTGGAAGGGATACCGTTACCAAAGCAGAACACGCTGGTTATGAGCACAGCGATGGTTCTGGGTCAGATTTCTCAGCTCTTGGAGGCTCTGTCATCCATCTGTGTGGAGGAAGAAAGGGCACACACCACAGCCTGCTGTGAAGGTCAAAAACCAGGTTGTACATGCAACGTGCTGAGCCTGGGAGGCCGCAGCTCCCACTGTACAGCTGTTCTCGCTGCGTTCCATGGCCCATCTGACCCCTGGACATGTGGACTCCAGGCCCTATGGCTTCAGTCTGGCAAGCAGGTAAAAGTCTGCGTCTGTGAACTCAGGCCTTAGGGGAAACCAGGGAGATGATTCTAGTGTGTGTTTCTCACGTGTCAAAATGGGATTAAGATAGAAGTCACCATCTGTAAAGGAAGGACTCCCACATGAGTCGGAGGGGAGGCCTAGATATTGACAATCACGGGCCAGCAGCTGCAAGCATCTCCACAACGTGCTGAGCTCAAGCTGACGAAGCAGAATTCCCATGTGCGAGAAACTTGGGGACATCTGTTGTCAGTGCTGGGGAAGGCCTGTCCCAAACTCCCCAGCAGAGCAAGAAACATAAGAGTGAGTGTGGGTGGCATGGGGGCTGAATGTAGAGACCCTTGAATGAGACCGCTGGGGTCCCTTGAGACTCACATGAACACTTGGCCATGTATGCAGCTCTGGGATCCACCAAATAGGTCTACCCTGGCAGGCCCGTAATCTGCCTTTAAATCTAGGTACATCTGACACAGGCCAACACAGATGTCTGGTGAATACTGGTGAGCAGAACACTGCCCCAGATCCTAGTTAGAGTATATTTGCCTGAGGGGACACAGCCTCTATTAGCTAGAGGGGAGTAAGGCTCCCAAGGACTCCACAGCATGGATCGGCCAGTAGGACGCCTAGGAAGGAGACTCTCATGAGGCTTCTGCAGGACAGTGGAGTTTCTGCCACTCTGGGCCCAGCCTGAGCACCAGCATCTGACAACATCCATGCTGGGTTGGAATCGCTCTCTGAGATTATTACCTAACCCATCTACTTTAAGTTCCCACTGCTTAAGTGGGATCCTGAGGTCCTCACTGGTAATCTAAGACCTTCTCGTTCCTCCTGAGTGATGAAGCTTCAGAAAGAGTCCTGGGAAGGCTTCTGGCAGGTGCCCCAGGATAGCCTCACAGTGTAGACACCCTCATTGGCTCCCTCCAGCAAGGTTGGAGTGCCCGGGCTCTGCCGAGACACTTCTGCCCTCTCCTGGCTGAGATGGGTACTACAGGGAAGGACCATTGAGAAAAGTTGCCTAAGGAACTGGGGGCAGAGAGCCTCCAGGAGTCTCAGGGTCCTTACCAGGTCTGACAAGGCCCTACTCTGAGGCCTTAAGGAGAGACTGGGGGAAGCTTATTGGGTCCCAGAACCAGGAAAGGGAACCAGAATAGCCTACAGGGCCAGGATTCTCTGTGTCACTTACAGGCCCATTTTCTTACAAATGGCAAGATGGGAAACATTATTTCCTAGTTGGGGAAACTGAGGTTTTGTAGAGCAGGTGCCTTTGTGGGTTCTGGATCAAAGCTCTGGGGCCCGTGACAGGCTTGGCGAGGAGTGAGAATAACAATAGCAATAGGCCAGGGACGAAGCCGACCCTGGGGCTGCTGCAGTTAGGGGCCATGTTCCATGCCATGCAGGCGGCATAGGCCTAGGGTGCCCTGGGCAGGACTGACTGTGGAGTCCTTATCGTGAAGACCAAGTGACACATAAGACATGCAGATTCTAGGGTTCACTGTGGTCTTATGGATGGCAGAACCTACCTCCACGAAGTCCACTCTAGGCCATGCAGAGCCCTGAGCCTCCACTTGATCAAGATAGAGCCCATACGAGTCCTCCACCGGCACATTAGAGCACAGGGCCCACACTGCACATGGCTACCCGTCCCTCCTCTGTAGACATAACTGGTTTTAATTCGAGGTTTCCCTGGGTTCTACCCATCCCTGACTGGGTAGCTGCTAGGAAAGGCATGGGACCTACATGTGTTGCCCATCGATGCATTCTCAAAATCCGGGATCCACCATGTTCCCAGCTTATTTCTGGAGCTGCCAGGTACACCCTTGCCTTGCTACTCTCGGCCTCCCGGAAGTCCCAGAGTTCTGAGCATCCTGTATCCTGCGGAGGGAAGTGTTGAGGACCCGTTCCTCCTGGCCCCTGGATTTCCATACTATCAAAACATATCTGGGCCAGAGTCTAGCCTGGGACACTACCACAGCATCCAGCACCAAACCCCAACCCCAGTATCCAGGGGTAATGCGAGGCCCATATGGCCTCCCAGTGCACAGAATCCAGGAGATTTAATTAAAATTGTTTCGTCTCTCACAGTTCTGGGATTAGATCCCAAGGCCTCATGTCTGTGAACCAAGTGCTCTAGCACTGAGCCACACCTGCAGCCTGAAAGACGTTTCTAGCAGAACCCTAAATGTCAGTTTCTCCTCCCATTCTGCCAGCAGCAGGGCGAACTCTTTATGGAGGATGATTGAAGACCAGCTTGGAAGGAAAGATCCTGTCTCACTGGATCCCAGCTGAACCAGGATACAGGAACGATGTCCCTGGGATGGATCCCCAGGGTGAGTCAGCCAACCTCATGAAGCCCAAGCTGCCTGCAGTCAGCTGTGGATCTACTCCACACCTCCCTTCCTCAATCAGCCCATGAGGCTCTTTCTTGCGCCGGCCTGGAAGGTGACTTGTGTGAACACCGCCCATGTCTGGTTTTGCCTTTCCTGACCCCTCCCTCTTAGGTAACAGGGATGTGCACTATGAGGACCAAAAGGGCCCAGGCAATGTCCCTTATTTATGATTTATGGAAAGTTACAGAGAGAGGGCCAGACAAGATAAGGACACTAATGTTTCCCTTTGTTCTTTCTCAGCTGTCAAAGACACCGTCTTGCATAGGATGTGTGTAGCTCCTGTAGAAGTTTCCGGCACACACTGGGATGAACCAGTGTGGTGGTGGGGGGTGAGGAACAGGAGAAGGAAAGAGTCCTGCCCCAGGCCACCTGAAGCCAAAGCTGGCGGAATGGAGCTCCTAAGGTGTCAGGTATAAAACAGGCAGCTCACATTGAGCCCAAGGAAGAACTGATACAGGAACATCGATAATGCCAGTCACCGAGATGCCCACAATCTGATGAGTACTAAGATATTCAGATATGCTAACTGGTCACCACATAAAACACCAGGGGGCAACTCATGGGTTCTGAAGTGGATAACAAGAGGCAAGAGGGCCATCCCCGTACAAATCACGTCTCCATGCAGCCAAGGAGGAAAAGAGGTGCCTCGTGGGGAAAGGTGGGGTGGGATGAGAATTCACTACCCAGCACTGAGGGCAAGATGATCAGACAGGCCCTGCTCCCAAGCCCCCCGTTGTCCATACAGTCTCCCTCATAGATAGGGGTCAGAGAACCAGCACACGCGTGTGGAGGAAGCCATGCCAAGAAGGCCTCAGGCAGTTGGACCTTATGAAGTGTTCTGGACAGCGGCCAGGAGACAGCTCAGCCAGGTAACAGTGCTTGCTGCCTTCTTGCTTGCTGATGACCTGAGTTCCGCTCCTAGGACTTCCATGATAGAAAGAGAAAACAGACTCCCGGAAGCTGTCCTCTGGTCTCCACAAGCACACTGTGTATATGTCTGTGGGTGCAGGCATACATACATATGTGTGCAAGAACAGGCTAGAAGTTGATGCTGGATGTCTTCCTCATTCATTCTCTGCCTTATATACTAAGGCATGCTCTCTAGGACAGCTAGTCAGTTTGCACTGGGATCCCCTGTTTTTGCCTCCTGAGTACATGAGATCCCAGGTAGGCCACCGTGCCTCCTCCTCATTTACCTAGGTGCTGGAGATCAGAACCCAGGTCCTCATCCTTGCCTGTCAAGTGCTTTACCCGCTGAGCCATTTTCCCAGTCTCTGAATTCTACACTTTAAAGTAGCTAACTGGGCTGGGTTTGGCGACACATTTGTAACCTCAGCACTTAGCACGTTTAAGGATCAGGGTTTTCAAGGTCATCTTTAGCTCTACGGCAAGTTCAAGCCCAGTCTGGACTACAGGAAGCTCTGTTCAAAACAAATACAAACCAAACAAACCAAACAAACAAACAAACAAAAGCCCCAGCAGCAACAACAGAAACATACACATGAAATGTTGAACCTGGGCTGGAGGTAATGTGTCTCGAATGGAGGAGGGCTGGGCTCCGTCCCCAGCACCAGGTGGTAAAGAGGTGAACTTCTTGACTCTTGTATCTGTGCCGCTGAAACAGCAAAGCCACCCCTCAGTGGCTGATCTGGTGAGATCTCAAGTCACAGGGCTGTGGAAAGACAACTCATGGATGTGGGGTCAGGACAGGGCCTAACTTCCTTAGCCCCAGACAAGGAGCTGGCCACAGTCCAAGCCTTGAACTGGTTCAGACACACGTCACCTGTCAAGTGACCTTGGAAGTGGCCTGTGCCTTGCGTGAACTGTTCCTGGTGGGTGTGACAGCAGAGCTGTGTTTGTATTTAAAGCATGCAAAAGAGTTGCTCAGAAATGCAGTGGGAATGGATGAGGTCATAGGAACCCAAGATTTGGCCACAAGTAACCTGGGTGGGCTGGGGGCGGGAGCTGCAGAGACTGGTGATGGCCCGCGTGTGTTCCATGTGTGGGTGTTTAATGTTTCCAGAACACGATAAAGCAGGAAGCAGTGAGCACCACGCACAAGGGCTCAGGGGTTCCTCCCAGACCCAGGTCAACTCCAGGCCCCCAAGCGACCACAGAGGCACGTCCATCTATTTGTGAGGATTTTGTAGACAGCCCCAGGCATCATTCTTGTGATTTGTGTTTTTGGAACCACATTCCTGCAGCCCAGAGCATCAGAATCACCCCTTCCACAGTGATCCGCTGTCCCTATCATGGCTTTAGTGGCCTGCAAAGCCTGATTCAACCACATGATTGTACCAGCAAGAATAGAACCTTGGAGAGAAACATGAGACCAGGAGACCTGAGCCTCCCAGGACCAGAAAACCAAATGTTTCTCCTGGGACCTGGAATTTTCCACAGGCATATTTGTCTTCCCACGTGACTCAGCCACATCCTCATCGGTTGGGATGACAGAACTCCTCTTCGGGAACAGGAGGAAGGGGCAGCTCTTTGCCTTATCAGTGAACTTTTCCACTGTGGCCCAGGGGCCCCTGCTCACCACTCCCCTCAGACTTCCTGTGGGAGCCCACATTGAACTTCACAAGTTTCTGAGATGACAGCTCTCAGGGACCATTTCCTCACCCTCACTGGTGCCTAGAAAGGGAGGGACGGGGATGTGTTGCACCCACAAAGCTGAGATCTGTGTCTCTTTCCCCCCATCAGAACCATGGTCCAGCTTCAGCCTCATGGAATTCCCATACTCACTCCACCCGGCACCCTGGCTATCATGCTGAGTCCTGGGGAAACGCCCCTTGCCCTCAGAGGGCAGGTGGTGTCACACCTCCCAACACCTCCATTTTCCTGAGCAGGACCAGGGCTCTGAGTAATAGCAGAGGCCCCTATGTAAAGTCTGAACTACAGCCAGCCCAACCAAGTCCAGTTAGACCAGAGAAACCCCTGGAACACTACTAGCCTAACACAAGGGTAGGGGTGGGGATCACAGATGCCTCACGTGGAGGTGCTAGAGGTCATCTTCCTGCCCAAGGCTATCATCCTGCACCCTGGCCCAGAGATTCCCACACCTGGACCCCAAGAACCCCACACTTTGATCTCAGGAACCCCCATATACTCATTCCTCGCTACTCTGCATCCTGAACCTGTGAAACCTCCCCCATATCCTTACACGCCAGGGACCCCTACCCTGCCACATGGATCTCAGACCGTGGTACCCAGGAAATCCCCCAGGTCCCAGCTAGTGTTAGAGCTGAAGAATGGACTGGAGAGCCCAAATCAGGGCCTTATTTCTGTACAGAGCCCCTCTTTTACCTGGGCTCCTGGTTGCTGAGCAGAGTAGGGGCTGTCCACACTGTCCCCAGATGTAACGGGTCTGAAACTTTCTGGTACAAAATAAAATTCCTGGGCACACCAGTCCCTCCATACCCATCACAGCCAGACACCCGCAGGGACCGCGGCCTCTCCCTATGGAGACAAACACCACGCCTCATTGCTGTGCTTTCACGCTTGGTGTGAGTGGTTCTGCTCAGCAGTGGAAACAAAATGGAGGCACAAATGTCTCCACTGTCTGTGTTCTGGTAGCACACTAGGAAGGAGGGGCCTGTGAAGTCTGTCTCTGCTTGTGGCTGTTAGGAAAAAAATCCTGAGGGGCGACTCTGCTGGCACAAAGAAATCCAATTAGGTCAGATCAAACCAAATTAAAATGCCCATTGTTTGATTAAGCGCATGGCCGGGAGACAGGACCCCAGGGAGGGGTCAGGTCCTGGCATGCTAAGATTTGGAGTCCAGAGCAATGCAACTCCCAGGCCAGGGGGGCTGGGATAGATACCAGGAGCTGGGGCTACGCTCCAGACTTAACAGTGGCGCACAAGGATTGATCCCTGGGCCTCAAGGTTGCAGAGCAAGGGCTCTGCCACCGAGCTACAGTCCTAGCCTTTATTTTATGTCTTATTCAGAGTGTCCAGCCTGGTATTTAATTTACAATCCTTCTGCCACAGCCTACCAGGTCGCTGGTATTTTAGGGCTGGGCCACCAGGTCTGGTGTGAAGTTAACCTTGATATCTTTTATTTAAATCTAACAGAGTCATAAAACCGTGACTTCAATATGGAAGCAATATATGGGATGGCAGATATTCCGCTCCTTTTAGCTTCTGCATCTTCAAAATAGGTTTGTATTTTACATCCACTGCCCGTGGTCAATTCAGGTACTGAATATTTACCACAAATACTGCACTGAGAGCTGGCAAGACTGCTCAGTGGCCTAAGGCACTTGCTGCCAAGCTTGACTACCTGAGTTCAATCCCTAGGACCCACATGGTGGAAAGAGAGCACCAACTCCCACTAGTTTTTCTCTGACCTCCACATGTACACTGTGGTATTGTGCAAGCCTCTCACTAGATAGATGATAGATAGATAGAGAGATAGATAGATAGATGATAGATAGAGAGATAGATGATAGATAGATAGATAGATGATAGATAGATAGACAGACAGACAGACAGATAGATAGATAGATGATAGATAGATAGATAGATAGATAGATGATAGATAGAGAACTAGAGAGATAGATAGATGATAGACAGATAGATGATAGATAGAGAGATAGATGATAGATAGACAGATAGATAGATAGATAGATAGATAGATAGATAGATGTATGTAATGAAATTAAAAAAAAAAGAAATCCTGAACTAGACTTAGAATTCACAAAATTTATCCAACCAAGTACAATCAAACAGGCTAGGAAACAGCTCAGTCAGTAGAACGTTAGTCTTGCAAGCTCACATTAAAGGTGTGAGTGGGGATGGAGGCTGGGCATAGTGGCTCTGGTTTATAATCCTAGCCCTGAGGAAGCAGAGGTCACACACCTGGGGCTTGCCAGCCAGCTAGCCTAGCTCACTTGGTGTGTTCCAGGCCAATAAGAGACCTTGTCTCAAAACCCAAGGCAGACAACCCCTGAGGGACGACACCCAGGGTTGACCTCTGGCCTCCACAATCATTTGCACACGTGCATTCTCATGCACTAGAATACACACCCAAGGCACACCTGTGCACTTAATGCATGAAGACATCCTTAGATGTTTTTAAAAGTGGACTGATCAGTTTTTAAAAAAATGCTGCTGTTTGCAACAGGGTCTCACTCTAGTTCTTGTGACATGTGATTGTGGCCCTGTCATTCCTGAATGCACCACATCATAGGTTCTATCTATGCCAAACTGGAGTGCTTTCTGATTGTCCATGGTGTCCATGTCTTCCCGGTGCTGCCACGTCCACAGTACGTGGATGGAGTCAGAGAAATGTGGGTAGGAAGGAAGGAGGCTCAAAGCCCCTCCTGAGAACAGTTAAGATGTGGTGTTGACCCCAATCAGGAGGAGGGTGCTGACTAGGCTCAGCAGTCTGGAACCCCCACTCCCAGGCCGGCCTGCTGCCAGCCTGCCAGCAAAGCTCTTGTGTAGGATGGTGGGCCCACCCACTGCTTGTGGGTCCTCATAGGGCTCCAGGGCAGTGAGGTGTGGGGAGAGATCAGGTTCCAAGATGGCTGGGTATGAACTGTCTTTCTACAGGCTGAAATCCTGGGCATGTGAAAGGGGTGAGATGCTTTGCCCTCTGGCTATATGAAGGTGTTCCAGGTCATCCATGCACTTACATGCAAGAATGTGTGCAAAACTCATGTGTGCCGGTGCAGGAGAACATAGGTATGTTAGGCCCCACCCACCAGAGGGAACTGGAGGAGAGTCAGGTCTTCCTTCCATCTGAGAGGAGCCAGAGAGAATGAGATCTGAGTGGAAGGCAAGTCAGTAAGGTCTGCAGGGCCTAAATGAGCCTGTCATAGTGACTCACGATTTTAATCACGACACTCAGAAGACTGGGACAGGAGAACCTGACAGAAGAGTTCTTGTCCCCCCTAAGACCCTGTCTCAAGAAGAAGAGTCAATGGTGGCATTACCAGCCAGTTGGGCCATAGTGTCACCTTGCAAGTTGGGGAAGATACAGGGCCTCCACGCAGGCTGGACAATGCTACACTGGCAGGCTGGAACTGGGTATGCTTGGGCCTGCCCCTCCCAGACCTCCGGACCTGTACCAGCAGGTAGGCTGGCCAATTATGTCTTGGGCTTTATTGCTTTAGCTGGTACTTAACCCTCCCTCACAGGTACCTGGCTTCCAGGCACTTTGAAAGGAATTTACGCAGGGTGGGAGGGGAAAGGGATCTGCTCCCACCTAGGCAGACAGGACTAGGCTTTGCTTTCTAGAAGGAGTTGGTGTGTCTTATAGACACACTGCTTGGAGTCTGCTCCTGACACAAGTGTCCCTGAGGGCCATGTACCCTGACTGTAACGCATGTCACCAGGACAGTCTGGCATAAGTATTCCTGGCTGCCAGAGGCTCCCAGAAATGGTTCTAGTCGAAGTCACCAGAACTAGGAATTCTCCTTGTAGGCTGAGACCAACCCAGGAAAATGATCTCAAACATCTCCCAGGGCAGAAACTTCCCTAGTTTCCTGGATGTAATTTTCCAGAGTTGAAACTTTCCCCTTAAGTGGGGCAGAAGGACATTCTTATAGCCACTGACAGGGCACACAGAACTATTCTGTCCAATCAGAAGCCATACCCCATGCCAATCAGCCATGGTGGCACATACATATGATCCTAGCACCAGGGTAGATAGAGACAGGAAGATCAGGAGTTCAAGGCCAGCATGAGACTGTCTCAAAATAAATAAGTGATCGGCCAGAGCATCCGAAGTTCCAGTGCTGGCCGTGGAGGGAGGCTAAACTCTGAGAACCAAGGCAGGTGGAATGCTGGGTTTGTTTCTCCTTTTCTGAAGGTATAGGTCTGGGGACATGTGTGCAGCTCCTACAAGATAGGGAAAGTTCTGGAGGAAGGGAGCCCAAGGGGACAAGGACACATGGCCCTGGACACCTGTGGGGGAGAGTGCAGCAGGACTGTCGTACCCAGTCACAGAGGCACCAGGGGCCATGAGGAGACATAGATGTGAACACCCACAGAACCATGTCTGATGATGACTCTTCTCAGCGTGAGGTCCTCGGAATCCAGTACCCAGAGGGACTGGATACATTGTGTCACATAGCAAGCTCCAAATGAAGACTGTGCCCAACCAAAGCCAAAAAGATGATTATCTTGCTGGACCTGAATGCCTTTTGGAATACAGGTGGTAAGATTTCATGGCAGAAGGCCTGCGTGGCTGCCAGCCAATGGCAAGGAACAGGAAGAGCTGTGTCTGGGATCTGGCAGGACCTTGGAGGTCAGTCTGCCCAGACTCCATCTGCCCACACAGCAACTGCCCAGCAATCAGGTGGTGCCCACAAGGGTAAAGGTGCCACTCCTAACCCTTGGGAACCTGGTCAATGCTGATTGTCCTCCTGTCAGATGGGAAGGGGCTAGAGACCCCAAGAACTCAGTTCTCTCTTCTCAGCCACTGGAAGGCAATTCTGTTTTAGGAGAAGCTCCTTATGACTATTCAAATACGTCACTAGCAGAAAAGGGAAGTGACCGACCAACGAGCAACACTGCCATTGCCCCCAGAAGGAAGGCAAACCATGCCAAAACAGTGCATAAGAGCAGAACAAACCTTGCTGTCTAGACAGGCAGGAAGGCAGGAGAGAGGACACTGATGGCCTTGGCCGTTCTCAGGAAGAGAGAATTGTAACTGACTGTGCCCCCAGCCTGAGGGAAGGCAGGTTGGCTCACAGTTTCTTCTGGAATGGTCAGGTGAAGGCCGCCTTTCCCTCTCCAGAAAGGAGGGGAAAGTTCATGTAAATCCACACTTGGAGAGCTCTCCCTGGTTGTGAAAAATAGGCAGTTGAGGGTGGGGGGAGGTAGACCAAGGTCTGAGGATGCATGAGTGACAGTGAGGGTCACTCTCCTTGGGGCTTAGACAGTTTCCTTCAGAACCAGTTATAGGAGATCCATATTGTTTGTCATGATGAAATTCCAAACATTTTTCACCGTTTTGTTTATCAGTTAATGTTGCCTCCAACAAAACCAAAACAACCCCTGCTGAGGAACGGCATCCAGGGCAGGCCATGTTTCGAAAGGCTCAGGCAGCTTCTGCTAGATCTGGTCCTCCCTGTGAGGAAGCCATCTGGGGGGTGGGATGGGCAGGAGATGCTCGCAGCACCCAACCCTGACAAGGCAGGTACATACAGCACATAGTAGAGCCCCTGGGGAGGGGGAGAAATTGCACTGTGAGGCAGGAGGTCAGAAGAGACGAGAGGGCGGTTTCAAAGTCATGAGAGTTCTTGGTGGAAAGTCACCTGCCCTTGTGACCCAGAGTCCTTTGTATGTATCGCAAGACAGAGCAGAGCTACGCAGCTCAGCATGAGAGGTCTGAGGCGGACCAGGTGCCGGGGATGATGCTGTAAGCCCAGCTGGCCCTCCCCAGCCCTAGAGCTGGTGTGGGCAGGAGACTACTCAATTCTCCTCCCTTCCTGGGAATCACCTGGAGACAGGGCCTGGGTCTGGCTGTCTTGAGATTGTAGAGTCAGCTGCTCCCTTTTGATGCTGGACTGTGTTGGCTGGCAACCTATGCTTCCAGACCGGAGCACTGGGTGAGGCCAGCAGCTTCCGGTGGCCCCGAGGACCACATACAATGTGCTGACGTTTCTCCTCCATCTCTGCCCGCCTGATATTTCTCCTCCATCTCCACCCGCCTTCCTCAGTTCCCACCCAGGGGTCCCCGCCCTGGTCTAGATAGAGGCCTCCTAAATGCCCTAGACTCTGCCTCATTTCTCACCTCCAAACTAGGCTGTTCCACAAACCAGTGCCCCGAGTCCACCACTCTGGTGCCCAGCAGGCGTCTGAGAGGAGCTATGATGCTCTTGATTTCACCCACCATCTGTGGTCCAAGAGTGAGTCCTGGGCACAACACATTGCTTGGATTTGAGGCCTTTTCTTCACTCCTCCCGCCCTATCATCACCACCATCACCCTCATTATCACCGCTATCATCCTATATCATCATCACCATCACCATCACCATCATCATCACCATCATCACCACCATCACCCTCATTATCACCGCTATCATCCTATATCATCATCACCATCACCATCATCATCACCATCATCATCATCACCGTCATCATCACCATCACCATCATCATCACCATCATCATCATCACCGTCATCATCACCATCACCATCATCATCACCATCATCATCATTATCACCGTCATCCTTATCACCATCCTCACTATCACCATCATTGTTATTGTCTTCACCATATTTTGCCTACAAAGCAAGAGAGGGTCTCTGTCCAGTATAAACAGACTTCAGCAGCCTAAGCTCATCCCCTGAAAGTGGCCAGGAAGGAGAGTCACCCTTGCTTCCCTTACCAGAAGGGAATTAAGACTTTTCAGGTCATTTAGAGGCGTAGTTAATGAAGGTTGTGATGGAAATATTTATGAACCCTTTTGGGGCTTTTCCATTTCCCTGATTTGACAAGGCCAGCTGTGAGTCATTGGTCACTAGAGCTGAGTTAATCGGGCTGGGGCAGCAGTTCACACTCTCCTCAGTCAAGCATGAAACCTGTTGTCCAGAACCCCACCCATCATCACTGACCAGTGCTAATGTCTCAGACAGTCAAGGCCAAGCTCCAAAGCAGGTGAGCACCGTCCACGACATCTAAGCCCAGAGGCTTACTCGGGCCCAGCGGGCCTCTCCTCCAGCGGTTCCAGCCACAGGGCCGCTGCTTTGCCAAAGCTTCCTATCCCACATACCTTGGCTATCCAACCACACTCCTGGGTTCTTCCTAAACAGCCCACGCTCCTGCCCTATTTTGCAGTGTGGCATTATCATTGCCTTGAGTTGGTCTGTGTCATGCTCTTCCATCTGCCTGAGCCCTGTGGGAGACCCACATTTCCAGAGCCTAGGACCCACTCCACAGTGAGGTGTGATGCCTATGGCCGCTAAGGTGTACGACCTGGACCTAACCCTGGTGGTAGCAAAGCCCTTTCCATGTGTTATTTCATTTGATTCTCCTGAAGCTCTATAAGGCCGATGTTCCTACTCTCTTCATTTTAAATGTGAAAATTCCAAGGGTTAGAGAAGTTCAGACAGCAGCCTAGGGAAACACAG
Organism: Ondatra zibethicus; assembly: GCA_004026605.1. Classification (NCBI taxonomy): domain Eukaryota; kingdom Metazoa; phylum Chordata; class Mammalia; order Rodentia; family Cricetidae; genus Ondatra; species Ondatra zibethicus. The sequence goes on along the minus strand of PVIU01000284.1, from coordinate 354,362 downwards.
TGGGGATCCCTCAAAATCAGCGCTGCACCACAGACCTGTTCATCCAGACCCTGCACTCACAGTAGCTGTGCCCGCCACCCCAGCCTCTGATGGTCACAGTGTCTCCTGTGTGCATTTCTCCAAAATCCATTCCCCTACTCAGAGACTTCCAGAGAGTGGGATCGCAGGCTGGTGGTCTCTTAGGACAGGACCCTCGAGGGTCAGTGAGATGGCTTGTGGGCAAATACACTTGCCACGCAAATCTGATGGCCCAGTTGGATCCCTGGATTTCATAGAAGGAGAAAAGAAAAGCTGTCCTCTGGCTTCACATATACACCATGGCGTACATGCTAAGGCACACATGGCCACACGTACATGACATTCTCTTACACCCACAATGATAATGATGAATATAAAAATTAAAAATAGAAACCTCAAGTTTCACCCACATTCTAGTTTGGTCAGGATTTTCTTCGCCTGTAAGAGTAGCGAATGGTCTGTTAAACAGACAGACTGGCTTACTCATCTATTTATCCATGGAGAAATGCTTGGGCTGTTTTTTCACTTTGGCTATTGTAAATATTGCTGTTGGGACCAGGATTGTGCAAATCTTCTTTTGTGTTGCTGCCTTCAATGCTCAGACTCACTGAGATCCACCTGCCTCTGCCTCCCAAGTGGTGGGATTAAAGGCGTGCCCTACCCCCGCCCGGCTGCCTTCAGTGCTTTTTGCAATATGTCTCGAGTGAGATGGCGAGAGGGTACAGGAATTCTATTTTTAGCTCCTGAGGAACTGCTCTGTCACTTCTACAGCAACTTTCCATTTTACCCCAGCAGTACCACACGTGAATTCTAAGAAGGCCTCAGAGACATAAATCTAAAGGTACAGGCAACAATATCAAGAATAGAGAAATGAGATTGCTCTAAACCAAAAGGCGCCTACAGAGAAGGAGCCCATGAACAACGTGAGGAAACAGGCTGCAGAGCTGGGAGCAAGTGTCTGCGAGCTGCGCATCTGGCAAGTCGATGTCCGACACACATAAGGAAGTCAAGCAAGACCCAGGCGGGAAACAAACAGCTCAGTGAAAATGGGGGAAGGACATCTGTGACCAGTTCCCAGAAGGAAACACAGCCAGCGCAGGAAGGTAACGATAAAAGACTCACCAGGGAAATGCAAACCCAAACTGGCATCTTGCCTACACCTGCTAGGATGGCAACCGTGAAAAGACACAGAAAACAAGAGTTGGCAACGACGTGGACAAAAGAGAACTCTTGTACGCTCTTGGCTGAATGCAAATTCCTGCAGTCATTATGGAAACTTTTATGGAGGTTCCTCAAAACAAAACAAAAAGCTAAAGCTGGTAACTATTATGTGGCCCCACCGTTCCTTCACTGAGTACACATTTGAAGGAAATAAAGCCAATATATCAGAGACCTCTGCATTTCCATGCTTGTAGAGACATTAGTCTCAGTAGCAAGAAATGGGATCCATTCAAGTGTCCAACAACAGATGACTGGATGAAGAAAATGTGGTACATATAACAATGAAGTAGTATTTAACCAGAAAAGAGGAAATCCTGCCATTGCAAAGTGACATAAATGAACCCAGAGGGCATTATGGAAGTGGAAATAGCCAGATCTCACTTATCTGAGGAATCTATAATAAAAGGCAAAATCCTCCTGTGGTAGTTTCCAGAATCAGAGGAGGGTGGAGCGGGGGTGGAGCTGGAAGGGTACAAGTTTCCATTAAAATATGGGGGAAGTTCCTGAGCCTGCTACACCAGTAGCCAGGTCGTTGGTAACAGTGTCACGTGGGCTTGTCCATTGCTAGGAGACTGGGTTCCCATGTTCCAAATACAGGCACCAAGTGATTCACAGATCTGTGGCGCCTCTTGTTTAATCCTCTCATGGTGTATACATGTATCAAAACACCATCTTCCACACATGTCAATACGTGCAATGTTTATAAAGTTTTATTTTACTATTTTATTTAAAGAAACTCATGAAAGGGCAAAGGCTCGGGTTCCGGAAGGAGGCTCTACTTTTTCCAGATTCAATCAGGAAAACCCCGAGGCCGCCCTGAGACACAGATCCATGCAATACCATGCTGTCTTAGTTATTTTTCTATAGCTGTGATAAAACACCACGACCAAAACCAACTTGAGGAAGAAGGGGTTTATTATCTTACAACTCCCAGGTCACAGTCTATCCCTGAAGGAAGTCAGGGCAGGAACCTGGAGGCAGGAACTGAAGCAGAGGCCTTAAAAGGAACACTGCTCACTGGCTTGCTTCCCATAGCTCTCTCAGCCTGCATTCTTATACCATTCAGGACCCCCTGCCCAGGAGTGGCGCTATCCTCAGTGGGATGGGCCCCATCACTTGTCAATCAAGAAAATACCCCCACAGACTCGTGTACAGGCAATCTAGATGGAGGGATGTCTCAATTAAGGTTCCTCTTCCCAGTTAGTCTCAGCTGTGTCAAGTGACAACAGCAAAGCCATCAGGACCCCAGGAGGCCAGTGCTCCTGGGGTAGTAGGGAGAGGGATGGAGCTGGGTTTGGAACAAGGAGGAAGTGCTGTTACAGGGCTGGGTGGGGGCAGAAGCCAAGAGCCTGACCTGTTTGTGAGAAGCAGCTCAGGAGGACCACAGACATGAACACCCAAGGTTGGCAAGGGCTTCTAACCCCGAGACTGTCATGCTGTGTTCTCAACCTCAGTTCCATCCTCTCTCCTGTCCTCGTCACTCTGCAATGTCTCTTCTTCTGGGAGTTGAGGTCCACCCATCCAGAAGTTGCCAGCCCCCACCCCACCCCCTGCAACGTGTCTAGCCCCAGGAAAGGACTGGGGAGGGACTTCCTGAGAAGGTAGTGTCCTCCTGGGGTGTAGGGCTGGGCCAGCTTGGGACGAGCCTGGGGATAGCTCAGGGGAACAATGTGGGGGTTGCAGCCATAGAAGATGAGATAGGCTGGTAACAGACAGGGAGGAGCAAGGACTGTTGCTGGCGGAGAAGGAGGGAGGGGCACAGATCAGGACTGGTAGGAAGCCCTGGGGACCTGTGGCTTGAGAAGGCCCTCTCCAGGGGCTGACTGATGGGCGCTGCTCCAGGAGGCTGGGCCATGGCTGTCTGACTCTCTCAGAGATGCCCTGAGAGGTGGTTATGGTGGTAATGGCTGGGTTCAGCGGTTACCTTCATGCAGTACAGCACCCCTGCCTGGGGGGATGAAGCCCCCCTCCAAATACCCTTTCTTTCTCAGTGGATTTAAGACAAGTTGGTACCAGACTGAGGGACCAAGTTAGAAGTATCAAGAGACAAGGAACACTAACCCTCCTTCCACTCCTGTGTCCCACCCCCTTACTTCCTCACCTGTTCTTAGAAGACACCAAATTTGCAGCCTCCTAATGCCATTCCCTGGCTTCCCAGTACGGCAGCCTGGCTGTAGCCAGACATGCTTGTCTCTGTTATGAATTCTGCCTCCCGAGAACCTTCTCCCCACTGTGTACCCTAGTCCCTGTGTAGCTGCCCTGCCTGGGCACTGTGTGAAGCCCTCTATAATAGACACTTCCAGGTTATTCTCCCCGAAGGCCATGGAGGTGATTCCTATCCCACCTTTGCTGATGTCTGCTACACAAGCTCCTTCTGGAGCCCCTGCCCCAGGATAACAGCACTCCAAAAGGTATCGTCCGCACTGATTGAGAAATCGACCCAACCCGTGTGTCCATACAGGGTCACAGCCATCCATGAGAGCATGGTGATGAATACAGAGAGATGTAGAAATACAAACAAGCTTATGGGGAAACAGCCTGCCCCTCATCATGACCTCAGACCTAAGTGTGGTGTCATAGCTCAGACCAGGGGAAAATAGGAAAACTAAGGAAACATGTTCCAGTCACATGCCCCAAGCTCTGTTGTTATAGCACCATTGCAATAAATAACATTTAGGGGATAAGGGCAGGAGGCAGAGAGGGAGAGACATTACAGAGTCTGGCAGAGATAGAAGTAGATACACAGGGAGGGAGAGAGAACCACAGGGCCCAGCTGCTTGCAGGTAGAGGGGGAGGCTTCTAGTGATAGGAAGGTTCAGGGCAGAGGACTGAGACAGATTGTGGCTGTGGCTAAGAAGACAGAATTTCTTGGAGAGGCATGGGGTCTCCTGCAGATCTGACTGAGATGTTGGAGAAGGCACAGGAACATGGTGAGCTGTGGCAATGGTGAAGGCTCCTGTTGGTCACCCAGGCAGAGGTGATTACCGATTAGGCTCTACAGATGTTAATACTGTGAACGGTGGGTGACTTGTGCCTCTCAGTAAGTCTACATCAGCACTGGGGTAGACACCCACAGAGCTGTGTACAGAGAGCTGGGGTACTTACAGACATGCAGGTCCTTGAATAGGTGCAGAGAATGCACACGGGTAGGCTGAGCTGGGAGCCCACAGCTGGGCCTGGCCTTGTGAAGAAGCTGTGTGCAGACATGAGCGCAGAGGCAGAAAGTGGACGGGACAGAGTAACTGACAGAGCAGAGGGCATTTTACCTTGGGTTTTAAGTGTAGACCTTAGCAGGACCTGTGTTGAGGTCTGTCTTTCCAGCTACTCAAGAGGCCGAGGCAGGAAGATTAGAAGTCCAAGGCCAGCCTGGGCCAAAGGATAGGTTCAAGGCTAGTCTGGACAGTGCAGCCAGATCTTGTCTCAAAATAAAATTTAAAAGAATATAGGGGTGTGACTCAGTGGTTCAATACTGACCTAGCAGTCATGAAGGCCTGAGTGTAAGCATCATCACCAAAACAAAAGGAAAAGGAGAGAGAAGAAAGAGAAGGGGAAGGAAGGAGGGAGAAAGGAAAGGGCGTAGCTTTCACTCTTTCTCTCAAGGACAGTGACGACCACAGCCAATCTGAGAAAGTTCGCTTCTGTATGGTAGTGGACTTTGAACAGGTGGACGAGGCTGGGAACTGCTAGGATGGTCAGGCAGAGGCCCTGGGCTGCAATTCAGCACGAAGACGGAGCACAGACAAAGGAAGGACCACAAGTCCTGTAGAAGCTACAGAAGCAGCCTCCACAGACTCCTGCAGGCTGGACAGACAGAAGTGAGATGCTGGGCTCTGCACCTGAGCTCTAGAGAAAGCAAGACAGCTGAGGGGGAATCCTTGGGCTACGGTGTGGTTTAGGTCAGATCTGGGACCTGGGACCCTTGACGCAGACACAGGTGTCTATGTGGGCCAGGGTGTGGAACAGACCCTGTTGGTCACATGGAATAAAGACAGCCCTTGACTGGCCATAGTAGCACCTGCCCTGGAGGCTGTAAGAGAAAGTGCCAGAGACTTTGCTGTGCTGGACACCTGGAGGGTGGAGCAATGCAGAGGTGGGTAACCAAGGTTATAGGGTTTTAGAAAGAGACCAGAGCCTTGGGAGAATGGGGGGCTGGGGTGAGGGATGCAGTTGTAGCTTAAGGGGTCAGCTAGAGGAACAGGTGAAGTGCCCAAGTTAAGGCAAACTCTCCTGCTGTGGGACAATGGTCTTGTACCCTGTAAACATTTGTCACTTGTGTTGATTTAATAAAATACTGATTGGCCAGTAGCCAGGCAGGATGTACAGGCAGAGCGACCAGAATGGGAGAATTCTGGGAAGAGGAAAGGCTCAGTCTGCAGGCATCACCCAGATGCAGAGGAAGCAACATGAGAGTGCCTCACTGAGAAAATGTACCAAGGCACAGGGCTAACACAGACAAGAATTATGGGTTAAGATGTAAGAGCTAATAAGAAGCCTGAGATAATAGGTCAACCAGTTTATAATTAATGTAGGCCTCTGTGTGTTTCTTTGGGATCAAACAGCTGTGGGACCGGGTGGGACAGAAACCTCTGTCAACACTCTCCAACACAGCTGGACCATCGAGAGTATGCAGAGGACTGAAGAGAGCCATTTCTTGGGCGTGGCTGTGGTAGCATGGTGGGGGTGGACAAGTCCCAGGCCTGGGACAAGAGATGAGGGAACAGGGGGGAAGAGAGGCTGATACAGGCACTAACTATACTGAACACTCAGAGGAGGTCCAGGTGTGACCCTCAGATCTAGATCTACCCCTGCAGCTCTGGCAAAACCAGGAGTCACTCTCCCTCCTGTGGAGGGGGCTGACCTTCTGGACAGGAAACTGAGCTAGCTCTCTTTCTAGAACATCTAGCCTCTTGTTTAGCCGGACACATGTCTGCTCAGGTTAGGAAAATGAAACTTGTGAGTCTCTCAGATTGGAAAGATCTGGCCCCACAAGGTGCTAACCACACAGCACCGCCTCAGAGACAGTTTCTAAAGACCTCTGACAGCTAACCCTCAGGCAGCATCCTCTAGCTCAGATTAAGTTGACACAAGCTGGTGCCAGCTTTCTCTGGGGTCCCTGGACCTTGTACACAGCACACACTTCTCAAGAAGGCATCTCAGAGGCCAGCAGGATTCTCTCACACGAATCCAAGCAGTTTGCCAGTCAGCCGTCTCATTCTGGCTTTGCGAGGCTGATCGACTCTGTGTATAGCCAGGAAGTCCCTGTGTGTAGTTAAAGGAGCCCTGCACACAGCCAAGGAGCCCTTCAAATCCAGGGAGCCTCTAAAAAACAGTGTCCATCACCCTTCCTCCTTTATACAAGGGAGGTCTGCAGCAGTGGGTGGGCTGGAAGAATACTGGGAATGCTAACATCTTCCAGCACCCTGAGAGGTGGCAGGTATGAGGAGAAGATGCCATGGGCAGAGCTTGGGAGGCAAGACAAAGACCTGTCTGTTGCCATTCGCTCAGACCCCAGCAAAGTAGCACATGAAGTAATGCCCAAATAGTTGCAAGTAATTGCTGATAATTTGAGCATTTCTAGTTGATGTTTTTAAACATAAGAACACCAACACCCCAGTGTTAATATAATCTTGCCTGTCACAAGATTGGCACATAGATGGGCTGGGGAAGAAAGCTACTATGCCAGCAAGGAAGGCCTGACAGGACCTGTCAACGGCACACACACATTTGGAAGCTAAGGTAATCGCTCACTAAATTTGAGGTCCCAGCCACGTGGGTTCTCGCCCACCTCTACCCTAGATAGGCAGGGCATGAGCCGGGCAGGCTCAGACAGTTCCGAATGCCTCCAGCTGGCAAGGACATTTGCCTCTTTGAAAGCTATGCAGTAGACCACACAAGTGGACCAGCGGTGAGATTCAGCAGGGGCAAGGCTTCTAGGGTTCAGGGCGCAGGGCAGTTCTCCGGGGCAAGGAGTGCCCACGGCCCCCAGTGTGGCATGACCTTCTCCCTTGCCCTGAATCTTAGGGTACCCCATGTGGCCACTGTGAGTCCTGTCTGTCCGGATAGGAAAGTGAAGATCCCTCAGTCTCCTCCAAACCTAATCTCTAGCCTCAGCTCTCAGCTTATTTTTCATGAGGGGGAGGGTGTTCGTGAGATAGGGTCTCACACTGTAACATGTGCTAGCCTTGAACTCATGACGATAGTCCCAGTGCTGGGATGACAGACATGAGCCACTATACCCACCCAGGTCAAATCCTTTGTGTGTGTGTGTGTGTGTGTGTGTGTGTGTGTGTGTGTATGTGTGTGTGTATATCAAACTTGGGTCTTTCCCGAGGCCTTACATCAGGGAAAAGCACACGTCTAGGTAGGTACTAGAGCATAGGCCATATGCCTAGGAAGGTACTGGAGAAGCCTGGCTACATGGTGGGAAAAGCCAAGCTCTGTGTTTGCACATGGTCTGCTGACCAAAGCGTCCACTACCAGCCCAGTAGTCTGGGATGTGTCTGAGTGGGTCAGCTGAACATCTACCCCCTATGCAAGTCCCAACCAACATCACCAGCCTTTGGGAGGAAGGGCAGGTCCTGTGTGCCAGCTCTGAGCCCCTTGCAGCTGCTTTATGCAGTACAGAGTCTCTGAAACAAAGATGCAATTGAAGCTCATCTCTTGGTCATCTCGCCCCAGGAGACACAGAACAAGGACAGTGGAGATCTGTTGCCAGGGGTGGGCTGCTCCTGACTACCGGTCTCTGTCACCCAGACTAATCAGCAGCACTTATACAGAATGGGTGAGGCTCCTTGTCCTGCAAGACAGTGCCTCAGTTCACCCTGATTCAGCAGCGTAGCAGAGAAAGAAAATAGGAAGAGGATGGACCAGCTCACACAGACAGCTTGCTGCGGCCTGGCGTGAGGCCAAGCCCTGTGAGAAGACCCAGAAACTGAGGCATTCAGATGCCGATGGAGGCTCTGCAGCCGGGGTTGGCAGCGCTTTCCGCCCACACTGTGCCCCGGTGGGGCTCCAGAATGGAATTAGAGTTTTGAGGACAGAGTACAGGACTTTTGTCACCAAAGACCTTCATGGTGGCCCACAGTGACCCCTCACACTGCAGTTTTAATTGCTGAAGCAGTGCCACTGTCCCAGAAGTTTAGACTCTGAACTGGGTTTTTCCTAGGTTGGGTTTTTCTCCAACCTTGAGAGTCTCCTCTCTGGAAGGCCCACCTCAGGACTATACCACCCTAGCATCTACTTACTAAGCATCCTCAGAGCTAGGTTTCACCTTTGCCCTGCTCTCCTCCAACCTTCAGCAAGATCTACTTTCTCATTCAACATTTTGAGTGGAGTCCTATAGTTGGATGCGGTGTCACGCATGTATAATCTCGATGTGTGGGAGGCCAGAGGATCATGAACTCAAGTTTACCTTCAGCTTTAAAGCAGGTTTAGGGGTGCTTGTCTCAAAAAGCAAAACAAACCAAACAAAAATCCAGAAAACAAACAAAAAAGTCAAGTCCTAACTCTAGTCATTGATTTTATTTTGCTTTTTTTTTTTTTTTTTTTTTTTGGTTTTTCGAGACAGGGTTTCTCTGTGGCTTTGGATCCTGTCCTGGAACTCCCTCTGTAGACCAGGCTGGTCTCGAACTCACAGAGATCCGCCTACCTCTGCCTCCCGAGTGCTGGGATTAAAGGCGTGCACCACCACCGCCCGGCTTATTTTGCTTTTTTAAGACAAGGTTTCATGCTGTGACCCAGGCTACCTTTGAACTCATGACAAACCTCCTGCCTCAACCTCCCAAGTGCTGGGATTGCAAGTGTGTACCACCCCAAATAATTTGGAAGTCCTAACTAAACATTTAAGCATAACTATCCCCCAGAGACTCAGCGCAAGGCTGCGGCCCACAACTGTGAGGCTTTCACCATTTCCTAGACATGGGCTGACTGTCCCGAGGGTGTTGTGGTCTTTTTGTAAACCAGAAAAGGGAAAACTGAGGCACTTAAATGATTCAGCTAATACAAAGCAGACACCCTGATGAACACCAGTGGCAGAGTCACACCCTTCCCCCAGAAACAGATGATTTTTGTAGGATAGTTTGAGACTGGGGCATTAAGACCCAAGGCCTTTGAGGTTGGCCCTGGAGACATGTCCTCCCGGTGACCTGGCCCTTGCCTGCCCCTTTTGCTTCTCCTTCTAATCTGGAGATTCATCATCCTGGCACTGGCAACTTCCACACAACAGCCACGCCCACGGGGAAAGGATAAGCGTAACGTGAGTTCACATTTTAGCATTTTGGGATCACTCCCAACACGATGACAGGGGACCGTGTTTGCCCACAAGAGCATAAACATCTGTTTAGAGTCGCCCCAAGACCCCTGGGCACACAGAAATGCCCGCTTCAGGACCATGGATGTCCAACAGGACTTGGGTTAATTGGATTATTTTCCTTTTAGTTATTTCCTCTCCAAAAACCCTGCTGGGATAGAGCTTACTGAGTGCAGAATGTTCCACGGCTCACAATGAGCCAGTCCTTGTTCCGAGATGCTGTGGTACCCTGGGGTTGACCTCATGGGGGCTCCGCCCTGGACCTCCTAATTCCTCTCTGGCAAGATGAAGGAGAAATCAGCCATTTGAAAGAAGGCCACCACTGGACCCCAAGTGCCAGATCTCTGTCCCTTTTGAGAAAGGTTAGAAAGGCACAAACGGTTCCAAGAATGCAGGCTGTACCACAAGCAAAAGCCAGCTGCCATCTCAGATAGTCAAGGCCCAAGACCCCCAAAGTTGCCTAGGCCAAATATAGCTGACTGAGATGAAAGGAGGGAATGCCCTCAGCCCTAGGTACCGATTAAGACACCTAGCAAAAATGTCCATTCTCATCATACATCTGACACCATGCTACATTCAAGACCCCATACAAAGACAAGAATGGTGAAATTTCAACTCATTTCTGGAATTCCCCACATCTCCCCCACCTTAACCCATGAGTAATTTTCCCCTTCATTACATTTTGCCCCTGAGACTCTAGGCTTCTGACTGATGCACCTTTCACAAGAAGCCTGAATTTTCTCTGTAACAAACTTTCTCTCAATTCCTTGTTTAGTTTGGTGTCTGAGTTATTTTTCTGCTGGAGACAGGAACCTGGACACCTGGATAGAGATCTCAATCTGCTCAACCTCTAAGACTTCCTAGTCCTTAATCACAGGAAATACCAAGTGCTCCGAGAAGCCAGGCACAGCCTAAGGAGATGAGGTCTTCAGACAAGGGCCCCTGAGGGCCTCCGTACGTGGCTTGGCCTCTGAGGGCAGGACAGGGCCTGTGTCTTGCATTAAAATCTGAATGTTTACCCTTAATCATCTTTAGATGGTGTCTGAAGAAGGCTAAGAATGTCTGTTTGAGCCTAAGGCTGGCTTAAAGTTCAGACCCCTTAGCAAGCAGTTCTGTTTGGCGGTGTTACATTTTATCTATTTTTGCGGTGACCTCTCTATAGAAATCAACACTGATTACCTTCTTTAAAACAAACTTACCCTTTTCATAAAACACACCAGATGTTTAAAGGAAACATATACCAATATTGGTTTCAGAGATTACCCCAAATTAAGTTTTGGAAGCACAGTGTCCAAGCCTGCTCCTGTCATTTGGAGAGCCTTCATGAGTTCCCCTGTTCACATGTCCTGAAGTGGGGATGGAACTCACCACCTCTCAAAAGAATCTTCAGCCAGTCCTCTCTGGCTTCAGACCTGGCGGAGGTGTCTTCAGAGAGAGAGAGAGCTCTATTTGCTCCAGCAAGGAGAGGTGTGCCGCATAGCGCCACAGTATGGGGGTCTTCTCTGACCAGAAGTGTCAGATATGGAGGCCAATAACTGGGCAACTGAACTGAAACTCAGTTTTCTGGAATAGAGGCTTATTAGCTGACAAGTAGCGCCTGGAGCCTGAAGACGTCACCAGAGGTTCCCAGGACGTAATGTGAGCAGGTACATGTTGTGGCATTGCATTTGTATTTTAATAAATAAAGCTTGCCTGAGGATCAGAAAAGTAAAACAGTCACATTGGCCAGCCTTACAGACCAGGCAGCAATGACACACACCTTTAGTCCCAGTAGCCACACTAGCTTGCCAGAGAAACCAGGCGGTAGTGGTACATGCCTTTAATCCCAGAACTAGAAAGGACTGTAAAACAGGAGGAGACAGCTCTCAGACACAGTCTCATTCTGAGATTCCTGGAGGCAGGATCACCATTTTTGGACTGAGGTAGAGGTAAGAGCCAGTGGCTGGTTGCTTTGCTTTTCCATTTGTCAGGCTGAACCCCAATATCTCTCTGAGTTTTTATTAATTCGTGTTTCAGGTACCCATCACACACCCACTCCAGCAAGGAAGACACTTTCATAACTGAGTATGACATGAAGACCTAAGCCCAGCAGCCAATCCCTTCTCTACATATAAAGGAAGAGGTCTGTCCTAGCCCCTGAGGCTTCATGGGAGCTGGGGTTATGGGGCTGTCACTGGGGTACCCTTGTGCCTGGTCCTCCCAGAGTTGGCTTTTGAAAACTTCTTTGCTTTTTCTTTTTTTAAAGACAAACCTGCTGTATAGCCCAAGCTGGCCACAAGGCCACAAACTGTTTTTTGTTTTTTTTTTTTTTTTCTGTCTTCACTTCCCCAGTCCAGGTTGGGGGCAGGGGAAGGTTTTTATTTATTTATTTATTTATTTATTTATTTATTTATTTATTTATTTATTTATTTATTATTTTTGCTTTGTTTTTAATTCAGACAGACTCTCATTAGGTAGCCCAGGTTGGCCTCCCGGTAGAGAACCTCCTGTATCACCCTTCCTAAGGATAGGCTTATCTGTGTGGACCACCATGCCAGGCACCTATGTCTTTTCAATTAATTGTACTAAACCCAAAAGGGAGAGATTTGTGGAGAGTGTCTGCCATCAGCTGTTGGTACAATGGCCAGTGACTGCCAGCAGTTACTTGGCCAAACTCAGCGGGACTCATTTTACCCTCTGTTTTCCACTTTCCTCAATGAAGTGTTACAATCACTTTGTTTTCGTTGTTTTCTTTGTTTTTGTTTTTCGAGACAGGGTTTCTCTGTAGCTTCGGAGCCTGTCCTAGTACTAGCTCTGTAGACCAGGCTGGCCTCGAACTCGCAGAGATCCGCCTGCCTCTGCCTCCTAAGTGCTGGGATTAAAGGTGTGCGCCACCACCACCCGGCTATGTTTTTTTAGAAAAATCGTTTTTTGCTTGATTTTCTGAGACCCGGTTTCCCTGTAGCCCAGGCTGGCCTTGAACACGCTATGGAACTGGAACCGTTTTCCTGCCTCAGCCTCCTGAATATGGGCTTGCAGATATGAACTTAATTTTACAGATGCAGAAACTGGCCCAGAGGGGTTCAGAAAAATATTCAAAGCCCACAGCAGAGAACACCTCAGTCTGAAGGTGGCAGGTATAGTCCTTCTCCATCTCACATCAACGCTATCTTCAAAACCAAGATGAGTTCTGGGAAGAGGCCCCGAGGTCAGGAACCCTGCTATGGGCTTCCTAAGTGAGGGTGCAGCAGCTTAATCCAGCGCCTAGTTGCCCTGAACCCTCAGGAGGAGCATTCATTGGTTGACCTGGTTGGGTTTTTTTTTTGTGGGGAGGGCTTTGCGAGGCTGCTGCTGTACCCACGCCTGAGCTGATGGCCACGCGCGCCCTCCACGGCCTCGGCTCTACGCTTGAGCGCGAACCCCGAAGCAGGTAGAACCTACAACGCAGCAAGGCCTGAGCCCTATCTTCCTAGCCTGACACCGCCAGTGAGGCTTGCTGGCAGCAAGAAATCTCCGCAGGTAAAGCACCGGGCAGTTGGAGTCCTCTGTCTGGTCCAGGTCCCGCCCCAGGTCCCGCCCCAGGTCCCGCCCCTTGGTTCGGCTCCGCCCTGGCGCGCTCCTGCCACTGTCACCTCGGGCCCGGCCCGCCCGAACCGCGCTGCCATTGGCGGCGGTGGCGAAGCCACCCCCGCGGTGGGGGGGGGGAGGCTTGGGCGATGAATGAAGCGTGAGTGGGCTGCGCGCGAAGGCCAGAGCGCAGAGCGCAGGGCGCAGAGCGGCAGCCGGGTACGCGGGAAGGTGAGTGCTATGGGACATGGACTGCGTTGGGGACTCGGACCAGGATGCGGACAGGGTCTGTCGCCGTTGCGGGACGCCTCTCAGAGGTGCCAGACTCCGACCCCGACCTGCTGACGTCAGCAGCGCGGCAGGTGTTTGCGGAGGCCGGGTCGGCGCGTGGTGCGATGTCTGGCGGGAAGCAGGCCCGGGCACCGGAGAGACACCCTGGGGCCCTTCTGTGGGCACAGGGCGGGACCTAGGGAGCCGGATGCAGAATCCACTCCTTGCTGCCAGCTGCCCGCGAGAGAGCTGCGAGTCTGCAGGAAAGGAGGAGGGGGGAAGGCAGAGCCGCTGCGCCAGAGCGAGAGGGAAGATGGGAGAGGGTTGGAGCGCAGGACTACATGTGGGGAGCCGCTTGGGCTGCCGGCCTGAGTAAGGGGCCCGCAAGCATACACGGTCGCAAGCCCTTGCTGGTCTGATCAGGAACAGGTTCACCTGCAGCGGCGACGGTTGCTAAGTCAGAGGAAAACGTGAAGCACAAAAGTTGCTCACGTGCGACAGGCTTTGTTCCTCCTAGGAGCGCGGATGACTGGGTCCCTGAGGCCCCGCACATCCACGACTCTCACGCGCGTCTCCGAGCGCAGGTGAACGCCAACGAGGATTCGGACCGCTTTGGTGCCTCTTTGGCAGCTTGGCTCCAAACCCGGGACCCCGAGGCAGGGTACCTCCTTCACGGTGAGAGGTCAGCATCCGCAGATGTAAGGAAGTGTGAGATAGAGACACACAGTTGCACCCGGCAGCTTGCTGGGCCCCCAGGCTCAGTGGCCTGAGTTTAGCGTGATGAGACAAGGCCATGGGTATTTCTGTCTAGAGGCGTTGAAACCACGGTGGTTTATTCGTAATGGAACCAGATCTCCATCTCTGTTTTAGGGCAGTGATTTTTCTAGTTTAGTAAAAACCGATGCAGCTGTCTAGTCAACTGCTGTTAGGACGCTTGGGGCAGGTGGACGGCAGGGGAGGGAGCACCTGGGGTTTAGCAGAAGTATTTATAAATCTTAGCTGTGGTAATCGGGGCAGCAGGAGCTGTTTGCTGAGCCTGGCATTTACTGGCTGGAGGCTTTGGGCGAGAGCAGTCCTGGTCAGCTTTTTAAAGTCCCCAGAGGAGCAGGCTGAGGACCAGGATGTTTGGAGTGCCTAGAATGATAAGGGGGATGCTGGAGATTTGTACCCTTGGTCAGCCACTCTCTTCTCAAGAAGACAGGAAGGCAGGCCAGAGAATCAGTTACCGGAACAGCGCTATATCAAGGACCAAAGGAGAACGGGTACCTTGTGCTGCAAGGAACACAAGACCATGTGTAAGACCAAGGGTCTCTCTTGGTTGGGCCACCTTGATTTGCCTGCCCACTAGGAAAGGCCACCAGGTACCTGCCTGGAAAATTCTTCCTGGATGATCTAATTGTGGTTCATTGGGTGTGGCCTCTGAAGCAGATGTGGACAAGTCCCAACCAGAACCGTCCCCAGTACTGCAGAGGGGCCAGGCAGGCAAGAGAAAGGCTTGTGACTGGGCAAAGAGAGAAGCAGGGCAGAATTGTGAATGGGCCCAGCACCTGAAGCCTAGTAACCACCCTGTACAGCCCCTGGTATGAGGAACTCTCTGCAGCAGTTTGAACTCTTATGCCTGCCTGCCTTCCAGACACGCACGGTTTCTCAATTCACTGATAACTGAAGTTTGGGACCGGGTGTTGTAACTGTGAGTCTTCTATTACAGAAGTCACCTGGCTTAACGTACTTCCCATGTGGGGACTGCTGCACCGTATGAATTTATACCTAAACTGGAGCATTCAATAGCTTGTGGAGTACAGAGACCAAGTCCTTCCTTCCTGATCCCCATGACCGCTGGAAGAGAGGGTGGGCTAGTTCTCAGAACCTCAACACCAGACTTGTTCTGGGATTCTGGTGAAAGTCTGACCTCGGTCTTGATGAACATGAGGGACAGGGAGGCACACCCCTAGCTCTCAGTCACTGTGAGTAACTGGACAAGCCCTCAGGGATTGTGTCCCCATGTGACAGGCAGCCAGAGTTCTGCATGATCAGTGGAGCCTGGAAGCCATGCTGGAGTACGGGAACTGGGCCATCATGGGGAACCTGGGTTGGTTGCATCATCCTGTGGGTCACTGCAGAGGCAGCGGCTGGACCAGGGTGGTCTGGGTTCTTCCTCCCCTCTGCTTCCCTTGATCAGCCTCCAAGCCTGCTGCTCTCAGATGGAGGGCCTCTGATTTTCCACAACACCTCTTTTCCCCCTGTGGACAGGTGTCATGACCTCATTTTTGTTAGCATTGCAAAGCATTAGAATCAACTGAGTTTCATGGCTCACACCTTTAATCCCAGCACTCAGGAGGCAGAGTCAGAGTCAGGTGGATCTCTGAGTTCCAAGGCCAGCCTGGTCTACAAAGTGAGTTCCAGGACAGCCTGTTATACAGAAAACTCTTATCTCAACCCCCCCCCAAGCTACTCACATGTGGATCAGAAACTGGGGGCCACGGGTAGGGTGAGGCTTACTGCCATCACCAGATATCTTGACACCAGATATCCAGCACCATGGAAGCTGAGGGACCTCCAACATGCCTTTTCTTCTTCCACACCCAAGTGCTTCCTTGCCCCTGTCTTTGCCTTTGCAACTTTTAAGCCTGCAAGCTTTGGGGCATGCCTCAGGCATTGCCCCTTCAGACCCAAATCACAAAGAGCACTTAGGTTTATTTGAGGATGGTGCTTTCCACCCCACTCATACATACTTAGGACCCTTGAGTTTTGTACTTGGGGTCCTTTTGGCCAGGATACCCTGCAGATAAATTTGCACCCCTAAGAGTCCACCTGAAGGCAGTGGCCTGGCTCAGCCAGGAAGGTCCCTTTATCTAGCTAGAGCTGCCCCTTCTGAATCTAAGACAGCTCTGAAAATCATGAAGGTTGTCATCAGAGTCTGTCGCTGTCATCCACCCCCAGCCCCCCGGATGTAGAAGAGCTATGAGAGCCATGAGAGCCACCAGAGGGTCCCCTGTTGCAGTAAAGCGCTGGTTCTGACCATCACACCCATAGGTAGCCACGCGGCAGAGGCAAAGCAAGCTACTTCTGTCCCCAACTGTCAGGTGAGCTGAGGGATACCAAATGACGTATGTGGACCTTCTTGGAGTCCGGGAGTAACCATGCCTCAGAAGTTGGGGTTACTGATCCCAGTACTGTAGATCTGTTTCCCATGGGCCTAGTGGCAGCTTGGCACATCTGTGCAGAGGGCTGAATCCTTCACCTCATACCACGTTGCAGGAGGAAAGTGCGAACCAGAGAGGCTTCTGACTTGCCAAAGTGGGGAGCACCTGCCTGCTTGGCCTCTGCTTCTCAAATACACCTTGATTAGCAAGGTTTCCATTCCTCACAGAAGAATGGTGCCTGGCAGGGTCCTCTGCGTGCTCCAGGATACCCAGATATAGACAGGGTGGGAAAACCTACCTAGGTTGAGACAGCAGACCTTCTGTGTGGGACAGGTCATTCTGGACCCGTGCTGGTGTCTTGTGCTCAGTCTCCCTGTTAATTCGTCCACGACAGCTTCTGTGAAAAGCAGCTGGTTCCTGATCTTTTACCTGCATGTGGCTACCAGGTGTGCAAATTAGGTGCTTTGGTAGCTGGCCCATATCCTGTCCCCGTTGCCTGAGCCTCATCCGGAAGAAGTGAAAACGCACCCCACTGTATATAAAAGGAGACACCCAAGAGAAATTAGGAGGCAGAGAAGAGTCCCAAGGGGTGTCACAGAGGGGTGGCAGCTGACCAGGCTGTGGTGTCAGCAGGAATGCCCAGGCGAAAGGTGGCTTGGTTTAGTGGTGGCCCCAGAGCAGTTAAGTTCAGTAAACAGAGAACTGCCTTTGTCGTCTTCTCTTTCTGACTGGGGCTTCATGAGGGGCGTCGGGGTTGAGGGCAGAGGAGCAAGAAGAAGAGAAGGCAGAAGGGAAGAGAAATGAATCAGGTCTGCTGGCTGCCAAGGTCTAAGGAGGGTCTAGGATTTGGGTCTCAAAAGTGTCTCCAAAACAAGGACAGAGTAATGCTCGACATCGCAGCTTTAGGGCTTTAAGATGTCCTAGGAACAGCCTGCAGAAACCCAGGTATCAGGGACCTGGGGCACAGAACTATTCTGAAATCCTTTCTTCCAAATTGCAGTGTGAGCTGAGGCCCTGGGGACTGCTCCAGCTGGGAGTTTAGAAAATGGATGGACAGAGGAAATAAGCAAGCAGGGAGGGGCATGCAGCCATGCAAACCAGGCCTTTTCTTACAGATGGGGCTGCCTCTGACCACTGAATTCTCAGAGAGTCTCTGAGGAGGAGGAGGAGGCCATGACTGGATTCTTCCAGAATGAAAGACATCATCAGCGAGATGTTGCACTTGCAGCCCTGAAGACAGTGTGGGGGACTTGTAAGGGAATCTTGGTCACCTGTGGCCTTCTAAGATTGTCCACGTGTATTACCTACACCTGTGCACATGCCTGCCCTCCCACAGTGCTCAGGTGTGGAGTTGTCAGATGACAGTAGGATCCCCAGGGCTTCATCATCCTGGGCTAATCAGTTTGGCCTAATCCCATGGGGCTGGGCTGCAGGGCTGTCTGGGTGGAGCCAGCCTGGCGGGCTGAGACACAGTACAGGCAAGGTCTGCTCGCTGGAGAGTGGGCTGTGTGAAAGAGCCACGCCCCTGCTCCTCCCCACCTGAGCAGTGGTGGCTCAGTAAAACCTCCAACTAAGAAAGTTCCTCCAAGCCTCAGATCTTTTTCTTCCCCTGTACACAGCAGCTAGAAGTGGAAGCAGGTGCAGGGGGTGGGGCTAGCACACAGACAGTCTCTCCTCCAGTAGTCCCCCGCCCCAACAACAACTATTTAGTGGTGGTGGTGGGGAGTAGTCACATGGCTGGAGTCCCAGTGTGAGAAAGGTCTCTGTCATAGGATAGCTGTCAGGAGTACAGGGTGCTTCTGAAGGTAGTGCTGGACCTGCCTCCCATATAATTGGAGTCAGTGGGGATGTATCCAGGATAACCAGGCAGCCCACGTTTGTCACGGA
Source organism: Ondatra zibethicus (assembly GCA_004026605.1). NCBI lineage: Eukaryota > Metazoa > Chordata > Mammalia > Rodentia > Cricetidae > Ondatra > Ondatra zibethicus. The sequence goes on along the minus strand of PVIU01000284.1, from coordinate 335,969 downwards.
CACAAGGGTATTGGATGTTCTGTGAAATCCTCTTCCCTTACAGCAATGGGTGAGCAAGTCCTAGCTCCATGTGTTTCATCCCATAGGAGCCTGGATTCTGCAGCTACACATAGTTTGCAAGGAGCTCTTAAGGACTGTTCATGTAGAGTTGCTGTGGGATCCTTGTAATAGGGACTGTATCCTTGGGGTGGATCCCTGAACCCTGGTGCCTAGCAGAGATCCCACCCATAGCAGAGCGGTATCAGTACCAAAGGAATGGATTGACCTTGTATGAGGCAGCGTTCTCCAGAGAAGGACAGGCAACGAGAAATACAAGGGGATTAATTATTAGGAACTGGCTCATGAGATTATGAAGCTAAACACGTACCAAGATTGTGAAGACAGTAATCTGGGGTGCCAGGTTCCCTTGAACTCTACCCTTACACACACAGCCAGGTCCTCCAGAGGGTGGTGCCTATAGACTCCATGGTGACTCCTCCAGAAACCCCTCGCTGACATGCTCACAGTGACATGTGACAAATGCAGGGACACCTGTAGTCTAGCCAGGCTGGCACTGGGGTTTGCTCCAGCCATAGGATAATCTAGCAGGGTCCTAGGAAGAAACTTGAAAGCTAGCAGCTGGGACATAGCTCAGCAGCACGGTCCTCCTGACATCAGAATGGCAGCTGTAGGTGTGGGCAATGGAGGCCCAAAGGTTGATGTGTGTGCAATGACATCTTTCCCTTTTATTGGTGGTGATGGTGGGGTGTATGTTTGTGTTGTTGTTCATGTGTGCCCAAGTCCACATGGTGTACATGTATGTGAAGTGCTGTCTATCTTACTGTTTGAGACAGGGTCTCTCATTGATCTGGCAGGTAGACTAAACTGACTGGCCAGTGAGCCGCAGGAATATGCCTGTCTCCATCTCCTCAGTGCTGGAATTGCAAGAATGCCCTGTGGAATTCAGCTTCAAAAACCAGCAAGTTGGGTGGTATTGGTGCATACCTTTAATCCCAGCACTTGGGAGGCAGAGGCAGGCGGATCTCTGTGAGTTTGAAGCCAGCCTGGTTTACAGAGCTAATTCCACAACAGCTAGGGCTACACAGAGAAACCCTGTCTTGAAAAACCAAAACCAAACAAACAAACAAAAAAATCATGTGTTCCGGAGTTTGGAACTCGGGTGCTCAGGCCTGCAAGACAAACTCTTTACCAACTAAGTTTGGCCCTGTTTTAAACATTAGTCTTTGTTTACATGGCTGTGTGAGTATATACCTTCTGTGTGCAAATGCTCATAGAGGCCAGAAAAGGGCATTGAACCTCCTGGAGCTCAAGTTATAGGTGGTCGTACAACACCTATGGGTGCTGGGAACAGAACTCGGGTCCTCTAGGAAAGCAGGGAGAGTTCTTCACTGCTGAGCCATCTTTACCACCTCACAGCCCTGTCCTTTTTTTTTTTTTTTTTTTGAGTGAGAGTCTCTAGCTGAGGTTGGCCTTGAACTTGTGATCCTTCTGTCTCCATCCCCCTCCGTATGCTGGTATGACTGGTATGAGCCACACGTCTAATCCACTTTGCCACCCTAAAGTGGAAAGGCAGCAAACATCAGAGTCACTTGTTAATGTTTAAATAAGGATTTCAACCTGCTTATTTCATTGTCGAATGTAGATAAGTCTTATTTTAGATTGTGCTTCAAATATTTGCCAGTGTTCTCAGCTCGGGTTAAACCGTGGTGACGCTGGTGCTTCGGGACACCTACGTCTAGAATGCTATGGTACTGGCTTTCATTTTCAAGGAAAAAATCCCTGTTTCCTACTGTCCGCTGTGATCTGAGTTCCATTATATCCTATGGATACCCATCTGCCTGTCACCTGTGTAGTCCCCAGTGGCGGTGGAGGGACCACAGTGGGCACAAGGCCAGCCTGGATTAAAGGCTAAAACAAACAACGCTCTGGTGACCTTGAGTTTGGCAACTTTAAGTCTTTCCCCTCTGACTCTCCCTGTGCCCTAGGAGTCTGCTTTCTGTTTCAACTCCAGGTTCCAAGGCTGGCATGCCGTATGGCTGTTCTCATCTGGTCCTACCCTGCTCCCCTTTGTCCCTCCTCTGTCCTGTTCCGCTGCCGTTTGAGAAAGTAGACTAAATGTACTTGCTTTGGGACAGGGGAGATGACTCAGGCAGTAAAGAGCTCGGTGCCCAAACACAAGGACCTGAGTCAGCCCCACGATATATGTAAAAAGACAGGCATGGCGACACACACCTGCAATCTCTAATCTCAGAGCAAGGGAAACAGGGACAAAAAGATCTCTAGGACTTGCTGGGCAACTAGTTTAGCCAGATCAGTGAGCTCCAGGTTTCACAAGAGTTCCTGTCATAAAAGATAAGGTGGTGAGATACTTAGCCTGTGGAGACACTTGCCACCATGTCTGATGACCTGAATTCAATCTCTAGGATGTACTTAGTGCAAGGAAGAGAACCTGACTCCAGCAAAGCCAGCCTGTGACTGCCACATGCAATCAAATAATTCAATTTAAAAAATAGAAATTAGTGGAGGAGGACACCCCGTGTTGGTCTCTGGCCTCTACATGAATGTGCACATATGTGCATAGACACACACATATGTACAAGCTACTCTGCTGTCTCTGTGGTTACATGGACTGCCCAAGGAAGGTTTGACTCCCACGGCATGAACCGTCTCTCCCTCAGGTGCTCTCCTCTGACACTGTCTTTCTCTGGCAGGGACACCAGCTTGTAGAGAAAGTGTTGGCACAGTGAGTAGTACCCCCAGGCCTGATCGCTGGCACCGATGACACCAGGAATGTTTATGGTAGAATCTCTACTGCTCCTTGACAGTGCCAGCTTCTTAAAGTCAGCCTGGGCCCAGTGGTGGGTCACAGTGTCCTCCAGAAGATGGCTGTGTTGTACTCTATGCACTCTGGAATCATGTGGTTCACGTCTGAATTACTGATGGCGGACTCTCAGGAAGTTCCGCTCCTACAGCGGAAGACAGCTCAGGCAGGCAAAGCCATAGAGGATGGAGTGCGGGTCTGGGTGCCCAGGGTGACTGTAGGGCCTCATCCGTGTCTCAGCTCTGCTCACTGCTTGGTGGCCACCATCTAGTAGCTCTGTCTTCAGCATTTTCAGGTGTGGCCACACCTTCAAAGTCTGCTGGAATCCAGTCCCTGGGACCAGGGCAGGTGTAGCAGCAGGCCTGTGGTCAGGAGCAAGACGTATGAGTGAGGGGCTGGCCAGAGGCCACTCTGGGTCAGAGGAGGCTGATCCCAGTGGTGGACTGTGTGGGCACTGAATGTTCATGTAGGAAGTTCGACAGATTAGGGAGCAGGTAAAAGTTTGCTAACAAGAAATTCTGTTCACAGAATAGACCCAGTGGCGAGGCCTCCTCTCAGCCACCTCTACTGCATCTACCTGCTGGGCTGCCAACGCCCTCCGCACCAGGCTGGAGATGCCCCAGCACGGGATGGGGGACAAGCATTTCCTTTCCCTTCCGAAACACCTCTTCACCAGTGCACCCTCTGCCACAGACAGTGGATGTGACACTCCGCCCAGCAGCAGGGCGTCCCCGGCCTCCTTGCGCTCTGCCCACAGCCCCCTGGACTCCTCCAGCCAACTCCTGTTCAAGCCCCAGGCTGAGAAGCGGAGTAGCCAGACAGCCCGTGAGGTGCAGTACACGTCCGCAGGGCCAAAGAACACGCTGTGTGGTTGGCGAGCCTTCACCCCCAAGTGTTTGCAGGTCTTCAACACCCCCAAGGGCTTCCTCTTCTTCCTGTGTGCAGCCTCCTTCCTTCAGGGCATGATAGTGAACGGCTTTATCAACACCGTCATCACCTCCATCGAGCAGCGCTTCGACCTGCACAGCTACCAGAGTGGGCTCATCGCCAGCTCCTATGACATCGCCGCCTGTCTCTGCCTCACCTTCGTCAGCTACTTTGGGGGCCAGGGGCACAAGCCGCGCTGGCTGGGCTGGGGCGTGCTGGTCCTGGGCATTGGCTCCCTGGTATTTGCACTGCCCCATTTCACCGCTGGTCACTACGAGGTGGATCTGGATGAGGGGGTGGGGACAGGGGCGTGTCTGGGCAACGGGAGTCACGTGGAGTGTGTGGTCTCGGGCCTCTCCAGCTACCGGCTGGTCTTCATGCTGGGCCAGCTACTGCATGGTGTGGGCGCCACACCTCTCTACACACTGGGCGTCACCTACCTGGATGAGAATGTCAAGTCAAACTATTCGCCCATCTATATTGGTGAGTGGGGCTTTCCAAGGAATCAGGATGGGTAGGCAGAAGGGACCAGATTGTGACATTGGTGGAATGAAGTGGATACCTTCTAGGAGTCTGGCTAGGTGGTCTTATGCCCCTCCCTTGGTCATATGACCCAGGGGCCCCTAACTTGAAGTGGCACAGCCATCGGGGTTTTATGAAAGACAGGGGAACAGATGCTAACTTTTCTAAGAAGCCCTGCAGGGACTTCAGGCCAGAAATCTCAGCACAGGCCCATACTAGGCCCATCTGCTCAGGGACCCCCAAGTCCTCAGGCAGGGTTAGGGCAGGGCTAGCTGGCACTAAGCCTCTGTGTGGTTTGGAAGGAGTCCTGTGCAAAGGTAAGTGGGGAGGAATTGAGCCTGGCTCCCTGTGTGTTCTGTGTATATTCTGAGCCTGGCTTCCCTAGGTCGTAAATCAGTGGTGAGAATTCAGGACTGCTGAGACTTTGAGGCAAAGCCACAAAGCAGCTCATAGTTTCTATATCATGGCCTGTGACCTTCAAGGCAACTGCACGTAATGTAGCTAACCTCGCTGTCTACCCAGGTGGCCTTGGGTGTCATACCCTCTCAGCTCAGGCTCCTGTTGGGGGCAGATGCAACAGGGAGCCCAGCAATCATTGCAGGCTCTGCTCTTTCCTGCGATCAGCCCTCGCTTCCGGCTTATGCCTGCCTTTCCATGTTCCTCCTTCATGGACACTGCCCTCACCATGCAAAACAGAGTCATAGCATATCTGCTTTCATATGAACGATGTCCAAAGTGCACTTCTGGGGACGTTTTAAGAGTCGATGACTGAATGTCATTCCCAGTTGCAGGCCACACAGGTGCACTCTGACCTAAAGGGGTCCACAGTGGAGCTGTGATCACAGGAGCGTGGTGGGGGCATCTCTTAGGAGGGCCCACCAGGTGGTGTGTGACGGCTTCACACTCCGTTTGCCTTCTAGCCATCTTTTACACGGCAGCCATCCTTGGACCTGCGGCGGGCTACCTGATTGGAGGAGCCATGCTAAACATTTACACAGACCTGAGCCAACGGTGAGTAACTGGGTATATCCGCCTGCCTTCCTCAGCACCCGGGATGCTGTGGACCCCAAAGGATGTCTGATATACAATAGGAGGCCAGGGCAGGGGAAATCTGGGCTAACCTTGGCTACAGGGGCTGGGGGTATGCAGGGGCTTTGAGGACATAACCAGGGAAAGGTGGGAAGCATAGAGGGGGCTGGGTTCAAGTTCACATGATTCTGAAGCCCTGGCCTGACCGTGTGTCTTCAGACTCCTTCTCTTAAAGTGACAGGCACTGCGTCTTTATCTTTAGTATCTAGTTTTTGTAAACGTGAATGGGAGAGTGTAGAGTGAGAGGGACGGAAGGAGGCAGAGTGGGGAAGCTGGGGTGGCCCTGCTGGCTACCGTTCAGCAAGGCTGTGCAGGTGGCCTGGCCCTGTGTCCTATCACGGAAGGGCAGCTCTTGTTGAGTTTTCCTGGTGGCCCTGCTGGGTCTTGGGCACCACTCCACCTTGGGACTTTCTCTGCAGATGGTGCCAGCGAGGTTTCTAGTGCTCTGCCGCCTCTAGGCCTGGGTTGATACTATGGGGTCAAGGGTGCGTGTTCTGTGCAGAGCCTGAGGCAGGTCAAGGCTCGTGTCCCCGGATCTGGATGTGTTGTGCCCCATGGGCTCTGGGTTCTGAGTCGCTCTGCACATGGGGGTGGGAGCATGAGCCAGGCATTAAACCAGCGCTTAGGGGTTTAGACTACTGCCCTGGCCTTGCTGCCTAGTCCTTCATCCATCCTTCCTCTGCCCCTTAGCCTGCCTTCCCTCCATCCCTTGCTTCCCCTGCACTCTTTTCTTCCCAGGTATGAAATCCCACTGGCCAGTTGCTCCCTTCCCATGACTTTTTCTCTTCAATTTGAGAGCCCCCCTCTCTCCTCCTATGCAGATGGCAGTTGGACGCCTAATGGTTCCTGTGTGGGTAGCTCAGTGAACTCCAGCTGAGCCCTCTGTCCCCTGAGCTCTGTGGCCCTGAGGATGACAGCTGGCTGGGGAGGGACACCAGCTGTTACTTGAAGCTCCTGTCCCAAATGGGTCTTGCCCCCAAGGTCTCAGTTTGAGGCCCAGATGCAGCTTCCCTGGGTCAGGATCTGAGGAACTGCTCTCTTAGTGAGTGGCCATTATCAGAGGGCTTTTCCAGTCTGAGGAAGAGGTGAACATATGACTGTAGCTCCGTGGGCCTCTGGCCCTCTGCACAGAGATCCTAGGGGGAGTGAGCAGGCTACCCCGTGCATGTGCTGGAAAGGACATGGGTGACTGGTCAGTAATCCAAGGACCACGGCTTCTCCCAATAGGACGGAGCTGACCACTGACAGCCCACTGTGGGTTGGTGCCTGGTGGATTGGCTTCGTGGGAGCCGGGATCATTGCCTTCCTCATCGCCATCCCCATCCTTGGCTATCCCCGGCAGCTACCAGGTGAGTTCTCTGCCCTGGTACAGAGGTCCCAACCAGGAGGCAGGATATATATTCTTTCCTGTCCTGTCTCCTTCTCCCTGTCATTTCAACTAATGAGGAGTGGAATCTTTCATCTCGGTCTCCCCTCTATGTGGAGAGCAAGGTTGGCAAAGCCAGCCTGCTATCCCTCCTGTGTCTCCACCAGAAATGACCCCTTCGCTTCCATTCTACTGGGACCACATGGTCCTCTCATATCTTCAATCCTGTCACATGACAACCTCGCCTTTTCTGGCCCACACCCTCAGGCCTTAGATTGCAATGCTGCATATGTGTCCTCATGCCACGTCCTCAGGTCCTGAGGGGGGTGGAGGAGCCGGTGTGGAGTCAGCTTCTGTGGAATATATGATGTCCTCTAGAAGCTGTAGCTATCTACCGACTCTGCCCCTGCAGGCTCCCAGCGCTACGTCGTTATGAGAACAACTGAGACCCAGCAGCTGAAAGACCACAGCCACAGAGCAGTGAGCAACCCGGCTTTCGGCAAGACTGTCAGAGACCTGCCCCTGTAAGGAGTGTGTGTGCGCACATGATGTGTGTGTGTGTGTGTGTGTGTGTGTGTGTGAGTGTGAGTGATGGGTCCCATGTGGGGTCAGTGCACACTCTATTCCATCCACAAGCCCCTTCTTGACCCACCAAGCTCACTGAGACATTGGCAGCAAGCTCCTGGATGAAGACACAGCCCCTGGGTGAGGCTAGAATTACTAATGGGAGACCCCACAGAGCAAATGTCTTTCCAATGGTGTGCCTCCCTGTGCACCTGCAGGCCCTGAGGCCCTCCCCCAAAGAGCCCCTCAGGCAGAGTTGACCACTCTGGTCTTTTCATTGGGTATCACCTATGCGTTCACTACCAGAAACTTCAAGGAGGTGCAGTTCTGAACCAGACACAGGACAGAGAACCACAGAAGCAGAGGCCTCTTCCAACTCCTGCCTCTCTCACTGACCAGTCTCCTTCCTCCCCTGGGGTGGTATTTTCCAGGCTTTCCTTCTTCACTCTATCCCCCTTTCCTGTCTGTCTGTCTGTCTGTCCCAGCTCCACTGTATGTGTCAAGCAAGGTGCAGTCTCTGGGCTACTGGGGGTCTTAGAGAATGATGCAGATTCCTATGTCCTGATCTACTGCTTGGGAGCGGAGGGCTATTGTGGGTAGGGCTGAGTTTCACAGCCTCTTCTTAACACAGGGAAGGCAAGGATAGCCCCACAGAGAGCCCCGAGGAACAAAGTGAGGCTGGAGAAGGTGGTGGCTCAAGGCCTCACAGGCTTTGATCTCATTACTGATCACCTCGGAGAGCCAGGAGCTGCCTACTTAAGAGGCCTGAGTGTTGTCAGAGGCTGCTTGTTCGTTTCCCAGCCACTCAGACCCAAATAATCACACAGAAACTATATTAATTGCAATACTGTTTGGTCAATAGCTTAAACATATTTCTGTCTAACTCTTAGATCTTAAATTAACCCATTTCTATTCATCTGTGTATCACCATGTGGCTGTGGCTTACTGGGTAAAGTTCCCTCCTGCGTCTGGCATGTCTTGGGCAGGCCTACATAGCTTCTCTCTGACTCTTCCTACTCTCTCTATATATCTCCTTCAGCCTGGCTTTACTCTGTTAAGCTATTGGCCAAAAGCAGCTTCTTTATTAACCAATGGCAATAAAACATATTCACAGCATCCATCACCTCCCCTTTCCTGTCTAAATAAAAAGGAAAGTTTTAACTTTAACATAGCAAGATTACATATAGCAAAACAGGTATCAAGCAAGAATTACAGTTACAACATTTATACCTACTTTATCTCTTATCATAACTAAGGAAAACTATAACTATCTATTCTTCAATTCCACCAAAGACTTCAGAAGGATACAATACTACCTAAGTTAGCAGGAAGTGCATTGTTAGCAACTTCCAAAACTCTAGAATTGACAGAGACATCTCGCTGCCTGGACAGTCACCCAAAGTTCTTTTGTATCATTGGAGCATCCATCTTCATCCTACAGGCCTATAGTATCTGGCAGACTTTTCCATGAAGCAGGAAATTTGAAGATCTGTTCTGCATTGTAATGGCAAAGTCCATCAGTTGCTTTCTTCTGTGTCCTTCAGAATGTCTGGCAGACATTCATGAAGCAGGAACCCTGAAGGATTGTCTCACCTTCTTTAGGCAACTTCAGCAGTCATTTTTCTGAGGGTCCTACATGTCCAGTTCATACAGCATAGCATCAAACAGTCCAGACAAAAACAGTTTCTTGCCCAAATGGCTAACCAATTCCATAAGGAGCCTCTTTGATGCCTATCATTCTCTTGAAGCAGCTTGGTGCTGTCAGGAGCAGATGTGTCTCATTGACATGAAAAGTCTAAGTTCTTTTTTTTTTTTAAGATTAATCTATTTATTTTATTTATAGTGTTCTGTCTGCATGTATGACTACAGGCCAGAAAAGGACACCAGATTTCATTACAGATGGTTGTGAGCCACCATGTGGTTGCTGGGAATTGAACTCAGGACCTCTGGAAGAGCAATCAGTGCTCTTAACCTCTAAGCCATCTCTCCAGCCCCAAGTCTAAGTTCTTAAAACATTTTAAATGCCATATTCTGAAGGTCTCTGAAAGATTTGAAGAATACCTATCTAACTGAAATATATCTCTATATATCTAGAAAACCTAACTAACATGACTACAAACTTGACTATTATAGATGGCTATCTATTAACCTGTATTTCTTAATTATACATTACATTTTTAATTGAACTGTACAAACACAATACCTTAATCAAGAGCAGAAATATATATATATCAAAATTGATCTTAAATTTGTATCAATAAACCAAGACCCATACCAAAGCAAATCTCTAGAGCATATCCCCCTTTAAATGTAAACAATATTTGGGAATTTGGGCATAGTTCTCTCCAAACTACTTCCTGCTTTTTGTTGGGTAAAGTAATTTTGGGGGATGTTCACAATGACCTTTCAGGGGGGTCTTGGTCCATCAAACCACATTAGTCTGGAAGAATTCTATAAGAGTTAATAAGAAGCCTGAGCTAATGGGCCAATCAGTTTTATATCTTCTGGAGACATCTGTGTGATTTTCTTTGGGGCTAAATGGCTGCAGGAACTGGGCAGGACAGAAACCCCAACAAGCAGGCCCTTCATGTTACAGAATTCCACAGGTTCTCATCCTCTTTGGAAACAAAAGAAGAGCCTCTTTCCTAAAGCAACAAATCCTTAGACCCAAATTTTAAAGTTAAGATACCTTTAAAATATATATGTTGGTTTAGCTTAGCAATCCATACAATGAAATGTCTCTCTATACTTAGCTCATTCATAATCAAAAAAATCAAAGAAAACACAATAGTATATGTAATCCAGATGCTCTGTGTATTTTCCATCTTTATGTAGTTTCTTTTCCTTTACTTCTTTAATCTATGACTGTCTGTACTCTGTCTCTTTAAAGATTTTGGTTTAAAATGATTTACTTCTTTTTATAACTCTCTATACTTTTTCTTCTCTCTCCCAGGCCTACATACATTTATCCAACACTGTGACCCATTTAGAGGGCTTTTTTTAAAATCTGAATCTGTCTTTATTGTGTATCTGTAATTATTTTCTGATCAGAAATGCCTTTTTTTATTGCTGAGCAGGCATGACTAGGACCAACTCCATGGTCTTGCCTGTTGGTTCTGCCCAGTCCAACATGGCAGAGGCCTGTTCACTACCTCTGAGACTGCCGGGTGGGAGCCATGCTCACCACCACAACTCTGGTAAACAGTTGGCCCATGCTGCCACCAAGTAACTTGCATCACACTGCTCACAAACTCCATCCAAGTGCTTGGCCTCCTGAAAGAGCCAGAGTATGTGTCAGCAGCATGGATCAGGAAGCCACTGTTCTGAAACCACGTGTTTTGTTTGTTTTTTTTCTGCTACCGCTGAATCAGGAAGACCTCTCTTAAAGGAGCTATGGCATGCCTCCAGCAAAAAGAGCCCATCCAGGAAAAAAAAATGTGGCTAAACTTTGGTTTTGTGTATGTGTGTCTAGAATTCTTTTCCAAGCTCTCTCAGGTTTTACGTGGATTTAGCTAGTACATGTTGCCATGCCAATTTGGTGTCGGAGGCCACTTGTTCGTTTCCAAGCTGCTCAGACCCAAATAACCACACAGAAACTATATTAATTGCAATGCTGTTTGGTCAATAGCTTAAGCATATTTCTGGCTAACTCTTATATCCTAACCTAACCCATTTCTATTCATCTGTGTATCACCACGTGGCTGTGGTACTGGGTAAAGTTCCCTCCTGTGTCAGGCATGTCTCGGGCAGGCCTACATAGCTTCTCTCTGACTCTGCCTACTCTCTATATATATGTCTTTCAGCCTGGCTTTACTCTGTTAAGCTATTGGCCAAAGGCAGCTTCTTTAGTAACTAATGGCAATAAAACATATTCACATTATCTTCCACATCTGCTGAGCCCCAGGCATGACTAAACTGGCTGAGGGCCTGATAACCATGGTCTTAAAATTGGTCTCTCCTCACCCCAATAGCAGAGCTGTCTGGGGAAACATAACATGGCATGAGCTTTGCTCAGCTCTTACATGGGTCTCTTACCAAGTACTGTAAGAGGTTCATGCCCAGGGTTAGTATCTGAAGCCAGGTGCTGGAACTAAACAAGCACAGGAATGTGTGCTTCCTTCACAGGCATGACCAGTTCTCAGGGCAAACTCCAGAATCTCAGCCAACAGCCGGCGGTGGGATTAGACACCTTGTGTAACATGTTCTGCATGACAGAGCCACCCTTATCCTCAGCCAACAGCCTGAAGCTAAGCAGGTCTAGGCAATACCTTAGGAGCGGGCCAGCCTGTGCATGGCTCTCCAACACCAGATATACTCCAGGTGGGAAGGGGCTGTAAGGAGTCAGCACCCTGAGCCTGTAAGTCCCTGTTGGGGCCAGAGTTCCTCCACACCCGCTTTCCTTTGTCTGAACACAAAGCTGAGCAAATGACTGGAAAGACCTTACAACCTTCAAGTTAAGAAGTAAAATTTAAAAGAGTTGGGTGCGCTCTACTTTAGCAGGAATCCTCTGAGCGTCTCCCTGGGGCCAGTCTGATCTCCCAGTGCTCTGGTCAGTGTCTAGGAAGCAGTGGGTATGTACTCCCTCAGGGAGCCTGGAGCCTGCTGACGGCAGGGCTATGAGCTGATCCTGGCTTCTCTTCAGAGCATGGTGTCTTTTTGGCCCACATCCTCCCCATGCGGAGCTTGCGTATGAAGCTGTGTGCAGCTCCCTAGCTGATGTTCAGGACTATCATCTCTTAGGTCTAGATATGTCAAAGAGAGTGACTCTCATGGGGGCAGCGATGGGTGGTGGCCGCTCACACAGGAGGCAGGGAGCAGGTACCAGCTCGCCAAGCCTTGGTAAATGAAAGGAGCAGGATAGACATAGCGAGCAGTGGTGTTCAGCCTCTCCCTAGGAGCCAGTCTTCTAGACTAAGTCCCAGGCTTCTAGACTAAGTCCCAGGCTTCTAGAAGCTGCTTAACTGCAGAAGACGCTGTAGCTACTACACCATGAGCTGACTTCAGGGAATACCCTGCATCTGCGCGACCTGTGCCTGAGATAGGTGACAGTGGAGCCCTGCAATCACTTGCATGATGACCAGCTGTGTCCCCAGGGGCTCTGTACTGTTTTCACACCAACCAGTCTTCTGTTCGGTACCACAGTCAGCACACAGCCCTCACCCGGGGAAGGCTGGAGCCTGATTTCCAACCAGCAGGGAGGCAGGGCCTTTAGAATCGCTGCTCGGGCGGGTGGTCTCTCTTGGCCAGGGTCTGTGCTGCCACACCCTAGCCGCTCTGCTGTGTGGTCCTGGGAAGGCAAGTCAGGCACCTTCTCAGCTGTGTGGCTGCAGGTGTGGCTGATGCCTTTCACGTCCCAGAAAGGGTGGTGGCGGGAGGGAACCCAGGGGTTGCAGTGCTGGGCCCTTAGAGTCTCAGGACCCCAGGCCAAAGTCACTGTGGGATTAGCAGACTGTATCTGACCATCAATCCTACTGCCACTTCTATAGCCACTGTCCCCAAAGTACAGGCCAAGAGAAGGGGAGCTAGCCAGACCCACTAGGGACTCCTTGAAGGTCCCTGTTTCCAAATACATATGCCTGCCTCTTCTCCACAGAGTTTGTGGTTGGGAGCCTGCATCTCTCTTGGTAACTCCTTTGCCTTCTAGATCCCTATACCTTGGTGACCTCTTAGCCCTTGGTGGCCCCCACCCCTTGTCCAGTCCTGAACTTGGTGGCCACCCTCACCCAGAGCCTCTGCTACTTTGTTACAGTGGCTACCAGGGGTGATTACTGTCTTCATTCACTTGGGGTCTGTCTCCTTGTCCCTATACTGAAACGGGAGGTCAGTCACGGCTGTGACTGGTCTCTGGGATTGGTTTTAGCATTGAGGACAGGTGTACCAAAGGCTTACAGTGGGCCATTATTTCACTACCTGCCAAGCCCGGCCTTTCACAGGCTCCAGGTGTGTCCCTGGGATAGATACGGGCACCACCTCACTGCCTTCTCAAAACCAGGGCCCTTTGTGTGTCGATAGCCTCAGGAATGGCGGGTTCCTGGCACATAAACTCTGGCCCATCCTGACCCTCTGCTCCTCTTTCACCCAGCTCCATCTGGCTCCTCCTAAGAAACCCCACCTTCATCCTGCTGTGCCTGGCAGGGGCCACCGAAGCCACACTCATTGCCGGCATGTCCACGTTCGGCCCCAAGTTCTTTGAAGCCCAGTTCAGCTTGAGTGCCTCCGAGGCCGCCACGCTGTTTGGTAAGGAGACTGAACATTGGCGTATACTGCGGAGAGGAGCTATGACTCCTGCACATGCTGGTCATAGTCTTCAAATTCCAAGTGGACAATGCTCGGGGGGGGGGCAGGGCCGACTCCTACATACAAGCCACTTTACTCACCATTCATTGCAGAAATGGTTTGAGCCCGGCTGTCCCCAAGAGCCATGCAGCTGGTGCTCTGGAGTCTTGGTGTCTAAGTTGGAGTCCCTGTACCTACCTGACAGGATTCTGTGGCAGGCTGACCTTGCAAAGACTGCAAAAGTGGATACTATCTAGAGCCCTTACTCAACCAGCACCCACGTCCTCCCTGTGCGGAGGGCAGGGCTGCAGGGTTGCTGATCACACTTTTGGCTGGAGATGCCCCATGCACTGGTCAGCACTGGGCTCAGCCTAGGGTACTGACCAGTGTGGGTGGAAAGCATCAGCTACAGCCCACCCTGCAGATCTCACTGTCTGGGTCGAGAGAGAGTATCATTTGTGAACCCACTTTCCCCAGACACATCCTTACCTGGCCCAGAGATCCATGCCTGATGGCTCCCTCCCTCTCTTGCCAGTTTCCCGTGCTGACACACTCTCCCCCACCCCTTGTATACCCACGATGGACCTTAGTCATTGAGATCTGGGCTTCCAGGTGGCCTGCATGGCCTGAGAGAACCCACCCTACTCCCACAGCTCTCCCTAAGCACCCATGCTGCTCATTCTCCCTGTTCCTCAGTAATGACGCAGCAATGACAGGGTCTAGAGTTTCTGGGCCCTCACTGAGTTCCTTCCTTAGGATACCTGGTGGTGCCAGCAGGCGGTGGTGGCACGCTCCTGGGTGGCTTCCTGGTGAACAGGTTCAAGCTCCGTGGCTCTGGGATCATCAGATTCTGTCTGTTCTGCACCTTGACCAGCCTACTGGCCTTCTTTGTCTTCCTCATGCACTGTCCCAACATGCCCATGGCAGGCGTGACCACTAGCTACGTTGGGAGGTGAGCCTGGAAAAGACCCCACCTTCCCGAAGGCTGTCACTGGTGGGGAGGTGTTGGTCACAGCAACATGCAGGCAGGGAAGTATACCAGATAATGTCTGCACAGCTGCTAACGCACCATCCAATGGACCATTTCTGCAGTCCCCTGCCTGTAGGCCACTTGGACCTGAGGGCGGCTTGCAACGCCATCTACTGTTGCCTGCCGGAGCACTTCAGCCCCCTGTGTGGCTCAGATGGCATCATGTACTACTCACCCTGCTTTGCAGGCTGTCCCGCGGGTGCTGAAACAGGCCCAGATGGCCAGAAGGTGAGTGTGGTCACCGCCCACTGCCCTGCTCTGGCCGGGACCGGGAAGCATCTGCCTTCCTTATATGATCAGCATTGTTGTTGGGCTCCCCAGATATTCCGAGGCTGTAGCTGTGTCCTTGAGAAGGTTTCCTCTGGCTTGGGCAATGCTACCGCAGGGAAGTGCACTTCCACCTGTCAGAGAAAGCCCCTCCTTCTGGCTCTCGTGTTCGTTGTAATTATCTTTACATTCCTCAGCAGCATTCCCGCTCTGACGGCTACTCTACGGTAAGAAGCTCTCACCACGTTTTTCTCTTGTAGTACCAGCAGGTGGCGCTCTGCAGATGCTGGTGGGCCCTGGGGTAGCAGCTGGCCCAGGAAATGGGCCTCGTTCTAGGGGCATCGGAGTTGACTGTCTCTGGTACCCAACGAGGTGTTTGGCACCTAGGGAGGTGGCGATGTAGCCAGGACTCTTGCTGGCATAGGGGTCTGAGGTGCGCAGCCCAGCTTCCATGGGCTCTGACGTTGCAATTTTCATTGCAGGTGTGTTTGTGATCAGCAAAGGTCCTTCGCCCTGGGGATCCAGTGGATTGTCGTGAGAACACTAGGTACTGTGGGGGATGAGGAAGCCATGTACAGGTGTTTGTGAATAAGGCACCTAGAGGTGTCCTATCACCAAGCTGTGTGTTACTATGCAGGCATTCGGCCGTGTTTCTCACTGAGGTGGGCCTTTTCCCTAAATGCCCACTAGAGGGACCCATTGTCATTTATTTACCCAGTAGGTGGCCTCAACACAACACAAAAGGGTCCTCTTGAGAAACCACGGCACTCCTTGCCCAATGCCAACTCTTCAGGAAAAGGAGTGAAGTCCCCTTTCTACCCCTGAGAACACGAATGGACAATATGGCCTTGCAAAGGTCTTTACCTGTGCCCCCCTCTTTCTTCCCCCATCAGGGCCCTAACCGAACTCTCTTCTTTGGCAGGCAGTATACCGGGGCCCATTGCCTTTGGCTGGGTGATTGACAAGGCCTGCCTGCTGTGGCAGAACCAGTGTGACCACCAGGGTTCCTGTTTAGTGTACCAGAATAAAGCCATGAGCCGCTACATGCTCATTGCAGGGCTCACATTCAAGGTGAGATGGCCTTCTGGGGTCTTTTTCCATTCTGCCTCCACCCCCTCGTCAGCCTCCTGCCTTATCCTGTACAAAGGCACAGCTATGGGGTTATAACCACCCTAAATCCTGGTGACCTCATCTTGAGGTTTTTCCGCACCCCCCAGAGGATGAACTGTCCTTCAGTTTCAAGGGACAGGGCTGGCACATGTCTTTTAGGGGACAGTGCCAGGTCCTTCCACCTTTCATTGGCCTCTGCTCTTAACCAAATGGTGGTTTTCATTCTCAAACTGAAGCACCGGTTCCCCATGAGGGACTAATTATTTAGGAAAGGCGTGTCTTTCTTCCAGAAGAGCAGGAGCGAGTACTACAAAAACAGCCTCAGGCTGGGCACAGAGCCCCCCAGGCTGGCGAGGGCCAATATCTCCTCCTGTCTCCCCAGGTATTGGGTTTCCTCTTCTTTGTCACTGCCTACTTCCTGTACAAGTCCCCGTCGGCGTCCTCAGATGCCCTGGAGGCCTCCCTGCCCAGCCAGTCCTCAGCCTCTGACAACCCCACAGAACAGCTCCAGAGCAATGTCTGACAACCACCGGCCCCTCCATATTTCCCGAGGACTCTTCCTGGATACCCTAACCCCATCCTCACAGGGGGGCAACACTGAGGACCTTGCAAAACTTCACACTGTATTCTGGGGGCCCCCCACTGCCCCATACTGTGACTGAGCGGCCTCTGAGACACTAAGGAGGGAGGAGTGTGTCACGTGTGAACCAGACACATCCCAACCCCTAGAATCTCCGAGGCATCACTACATTTCATGGGCTGTCACCTGGTCCTGACTTCCTGCCCCACACAGGCAGCAGTGCCCTAGGTGGCATGATCCAGCCACTTAACATTTTGCTTGAATCTGCTCTTACTGCCTGTCCTCGAAGTCTGGTGGCCTCTGGGCTGGGCAGGAGCAACTTGAATCATTACATTTTGCACTGAACAGTGTTTATGGAATCAGAGTTGTACCTGATCATGTGACTCATGTCCAAGCAAACTGCAGTGAGGGTGTGACCCCATCTGTGGTGCCACGCAGATTCCGCGGGCAGTGTGTTTCTATGTTTTTGGTTATGGGTATGTACATAATATATTTTAATATTTAAAGCAATTATTTTTGTGTGGCGTTTTATTTATTTCTATGGGTCTGTGATTTGGCAGGTCAGTCTGCCCATCTTTGATGTAGGTTATCATAGCAATAGGCTGTCCCAGAAATTGGTTGGGTACACAACACTTCCCAGGGAACATCCCTATTGCCTTTGTGACCAGAAGCAAGGCAACAGTGGTGCAAGCTCCTTTCTCCTGGCCCGAAGTAGACAGGCGTCAGCCCAGGCCTCTGAACCTTCCCCACTTCCCGAATGAATCAGGCCACATCTGTGAACCTTGGGGTTGGGTACAAGGTGGCCACACACTGCTATCAGTAAGGTACGAGATATGCAACCGTGTGTACTCTGTGTAGATACAAGTACATACATCGTGAGCTGAGAGACATGCACATGGAATGCCTCCACTGCTAGCAACCCAACTCCAGGGGAATGAAAGTCACGGGGCCTCTGTCCCAACTCATAGCCAAGCCCCTCACAGCTGCAGAGAAAATGCAACCAACGTGCTGTTTTGGCTCTCACACCATCACTGTGTGTTGGCGGGGGCAGCTAGAGAGGAGGTGCGTGTGTGTATCCATTGCCCTTCCTCACACACCATCCACCTTGGTTTTTGAGACAAGGTCTCTCACTGGCCAGGAGCTCACAAAGTCAGCTAGGCTCTCCGGCTGGAGGATCTGCCGGCCTCTGTCTCCCTAGCGTTGAGATGACAGGTGTGTGCTGTCATGCCCGGCTCTTTGCCTGCCTGCCAGGGATCGATCTCATGTCCTCTCACTTTCACAGCAAGCACTTCGCAAACTGAGCCATCCTCGTTTTGAAAGGTCACTCCACTTTTCTTCTTATCACAACCACACGTGCAGGTCACAGTACCTATGCCCATAGCGCTTGGGGCTAGAGCTCAGACTCTCAGATTTCCTGTCTAGAGAAGGGATGGGTCCTTCAGGAAGACGCAAGGTACCACACCTTCACACAGAGCCATGCGGTCACACCAACACACAGACACATAGACACACACACGTGCAC
The DNA here is from genome assembly GCA_004026605.1 of Ondatra zibethicus. Lineage (NCBI taxonomy): Eukaryota > Metazoa > Chordata > Mammalia > Rodentia > Cricetidae > Ondatra > Ondatra zibethicus. The sequence goes on along the minus strand of PVIU01000284.1, from coordinate 317,895 downwards.
ATACACACAGCCCCACTGGCATTGCAACTCAACCTGCACGACCATCAGGACTCCCAAAGCCATCCCTCTAGCAGGATTATGAATGATGAGGGCAGGGAGGCTCTTTGCATAGGCAGATGCCCTGGTGAGCCAGCCTGACTTTCCTCCCTGGAACCTGCTGGCTTCCATCAGCTGAGCAGTGAAACCCTCGGCTTCTCTGATCATGGCCTTGTCCTCTGAGCACACGGCAGCCCCACCCACTGACTGTGTGACCCCAAACAACATGCTTGGTTTTTCTGTGCCTTGATTCTCCTTTCTGAAGAAGACTTCACGTCACCTGTCCTCAGCAAGGCTGGCTGCTGATCATATCGGCTCCTGCATCTGGTTCAGAGTCCTGCCTGGTACTCACAGTGGGGTCTGAATACTGCTTCTTGCCAGACTTCACACCTGATGACCCCTGCACGCCCCACTGAGGAGCTGACCAAGTTCACAGCAGCTTTTTCTGACGGTGTGCCTGGATGCCTCACTCTGTTTTCTGGGCACCTTAATATCTCCTGTGCATTTTTAGCTGAGGCACTGACAGAAATCCCATCGGAGGGATGAGCGGCACTTTCATGAGACATAAGCTACAATGTTCTCACTGGAGATTCCAGTTAACTGGGTATATTTCTATCCGTCATGTCTGGTCACCCAGGCACAGAGTGGTCTCAGCTCAGAAAATGTTCTCATCTGAGGCCCCAGGGAATAGAACCTGAGTGGACTCAAGAATCACCAACCCAGGGACTGAGGCCAGGCCCCACCAGTGTCCTCCCAAGTGCACCCAAGCTACCAGGACTCAGCCCATTCCATCTCCTTCTCGTTCATGGTTTCCTCCCCAAGACAGAGCCCCAGGATCTAAGCCCCTGAGGGCACCAGGACCTCAGGGATTTGACTTTCAGTGACTCAAGCTATGCAAAGCCCCATGTGCTAGCGCCCAGAGAACACCTGTGAAATACAAGTCATGTGACCACTGGAGGTGACCATGTGCCTTCTCTGCTAGTCATCCCAAGGGGAGGAAATTCACACACCAGGACAGAAACCTCAGGGCCCCTACCTGAGAGGCCGCTCTGAAGAGAGACTTTGCTTTTCTTTTGGGGTCTCTGAGCACACTCAGACTTCCCTGGGATTCTCAGATTCCTCTGTAATCAGAAATCCATTGCAGGTGGTAACACTTTGTCTTGGCAAAGGAAAGAGACAAGGCACAGATGAGAATCCTCCACAGTGCTCTGGCCACAAGTGGGCTAAGCTGAGAGGGTGTCAGAAAGGGCTGCACAATGCGGGCAGCAGCTTCTGGACCCTGCCTCTCTTGAGTTGTGCAAGGTTGGAGGCTCATTTCTGGCAACAAATCTCTTCAGGAGACCAGTGCCTTGCCCAGGCTGGACTGTCAGAGCTGGGGTGCCCAGGCTGGACTGTCAGAGCTGGGGTGCCCAGGCTGGACTGTCAGAGCTGGGGTGCCCAGGCTGGACTGTCAGAGCTGGGGTGCCCAGGCTGGACTGTCAGAGCTGGGGTGCCCAGGCTGGACTGTCAGAGCTGGGGTGCCCAGGCTGGACTGTCAGAGCTGGGGTGCCCAGGCTGGACTGTCAGAGCTGGCTTTCCTCTGCTGCTCACATACATGGCTGCAGACAGGCTCCAGGGTCATAGTCCTGCTGAGTGGCACAGGCATGTAGCAGAAGTCAGCAGCCATGTGCCCTCCATCCTAGGGGTCAGAGTGGTGACCATATTAACCAGGCTGCCTGTGAGGAGAAGACGATCCCAGGATTAGGTGGTGCTGTCAGGAGCTCACAACCCCCTCTTGGTTTTCTGTGAAGAGAGCTTCTGCTAGCTGGGACAGTGAGATATACTAAGCTCTGAGTAATGCTTCTGGGTTTACCGTCTGGGGCTTCTTTTCAAGTAGCAAATGCCAGGGAAGGGCCAATGGCTGTCGGGCCATATTCCTTTTATTCTTATATTTAGTTAAAAATAATCAAGCAGGGCTGGAGAGATGGCTCAGAAGTTAAGAGCATTGCCTGCTCTTCCAAAGGTCCTGAGTTCAATTCCCAGCAACCACATGGTGGCTCACAACCATCTGTAATGAGGTCTGGTGCCCTCTTCTGGCCTGCTGGCATACACACAGACAGAATATTGTATACATAATAAATAAATAAATATTTTCAACAAAAAAAAATAATCGGGGCTGGAGAGATGGCTCAGAGGTTAAGAGCACTGGCTGCTCTTCCAGAGGTCCTGAGTTCAATTCCCAGTAACCACATGGTGGCTCACAGCCATCTATAATGAAATCTGGTGCCCTCTTCTGGCATGCAGGCACACATGGAAGGAATGTTGTATACATAATAAATAAATAAATCTTTAAAAAAAATAATAATCAAGCAATTGCAGAATTGCTTTAAGACTCAGACAATGCTGCCCCTTTTCTGGTTAGCAGACATCTTGTGGAATAACTGTCTCTTTTAGCTCCCCACATGGAGAGGAAGGGGTTCCATGTCTCCACAGGGCTGTATACCTGGAGAGCTGCGTGCTAGGGAGTTGCACACCTGGTAACTGGATGCCTGGAGGCCACATGCCTACCTGTGCACACTATGGACCTAGGTTGTCAGGCCCATATCAAATGCCTAGCTAACATCCCAACATCCCACGTCTTCTCACCTTGGTCCCAGCTCCCAGGGCACAGAACCCTCTGTGCCCCATGCCAACCCAGTGGAGACCAAGGGCAGCTATTAAGCTTAAGCATCATCTTCCCATTCCCAAGCTGGCCAGTCCCTACTCCTCCAGCAGAGGCCTGGCATGGAACTCACCATTTATAGGATGGCTGGGCCTGTGCTCTGCCCCAAGATTCTGCTCCACGAAGCTGGAAGCTTGCATTTCACCTCCCTGAGGAGTTACTCATGTACACATTTTTAGAACCTTGACTCAGGGGGGAAAAACATAAAACACACACACACACACATGCACACGCACACACACACAGTACTGATTCCCAGAAGCCTCTGAGCAGATATGGCAAAGACCATCATGGTTAATGCTGAGAGGGACAGGAGAGTACCCAGAACCACCACAACCCAAGGCATTGCCTATGGCTCTGCAGTGTCCACATGTACGTAGGGTGGCCCCGGCCCCTCCCTGCAACAATTGACAGCATGTGTTGTACTGGCAAGGGTGAGGCCTGAGAGGCCCTCAAAGGGCCCACACTGTGACTGCTGGGAGGTCCTCGGGCCACTGGCAGCATTGAACTGTGCTCCTGCAACCCTTGACGGTTTCCTGCGAGAGTTGCTGTGAAAGGAACAAAGCCTCATTCCCCCACGCTCTGTTTCCTAGAGAAGTAACCAGCATGGCACTTGCTCCTCCCATTCCAAACTGCTGTCAATGATGACACCTTCATCGCAATCTTGAATCTCCAGAGTGTGAGCTAACGAACCTTTGGTATTTTGTTGTAGTGATGAAAAGACTGGTTCCAAACTAAAGAGGAATGTACAGAAGGGCTCCAGTTAGGGCTGAAGCAATGACCTTACACAAATCTGGAAAACAGAATGTTTTACATATACATGAAACAACCCCTTCTACCAGTGGCAGGCATAAAGGCCTAAGTGACACCATAGAATTTGAACCGATAGGCAGAGAACTCCCAGGAACTCAAGCCAGATATTAAAGGCTTCGGAACATCAAAGTGAGCAAAGAGAGTATCACACAGCCACTAGCTCTGCAGTCTCAGCCGGTCCTGCTGTGGATAAGCCTGCCACATCTCAGCCTGTGAGGCCATCTGTCGAGAAGAACCGGATGTAGGCAGAGGGTTGCTTGGAAAAGAGGCAGATACTGCAGACACTCCAAGCAATGGAGACTCCTGGAGAACAAGAGCTCAGGGTGAGGAATCCCTGATTGTCAGGCAAGCCCAGCTGAGTGGCTTCCTGGTTCCACTTCCACGGCTATGACTTAGAATGTATGGTAAGACATTCTACCTACTACCCGGGCTCTGCCACAACTGCGGTGGGGGGGCTGTTTAAGAACTTATGTCACACTTGTTCCTTGCTGAAGTGACCACCAAGCCTGGTGTGAACACCTGCCCTTGTCCTTCAAGTCACACCCAACCCCTCCAGAATCACTCTGCTCTGGCCACACACACACACACACACACACACTGGGAGGGAATGTGCACATATGTACATGCACACAGGTGTACATACACAAATGTGTGTCCATGCACACAGATACAGAGGTGTGTGCATACAAATATCTAAACACCCATACACATCCATGTACACATGCATGCCATTCCTGTGTCCATTGTGCCCAGAGCCAGGATGGCTGTAATCTTTTATTTTCATCTACCACGGTGCCCGATACGCAGTAGGTGCTCAGTGAATGTTTACTGGATGTTGTATGGGACCAGGAGCCGTCAGCTAAGCCATCGCAGTCAGCACTGCAGAGGAACCATTGGCAAGCAGAGGAGCCCACCCCAACATCTCACACGGAGCTCTGAGGCCATGCAGCCACGGCCTGCTCAGTCCTAGGACCACTAGGTGGCTCTCTGTGGGTAGGAGCTGGAAGCCCATGGTCCCCAGAGGCCACACGTGAATCAGGCCGGAGAGGATTTCATGCCACAGGAGCTCTGTGAGGACCCAGGATGAGGGGAGTGCAACCCCATGAGATGATCATTTGTGCCAGGATTGGCTTTAATCAGTAACACATTAGAAGGGCTCATGTGATAACGGCTTAATGACTGTTACAGGGGTAATCTATTTTGTTCTCAGCTGGTTCCCGTGGTAATTACATTTCTGTTGTGTTTAATTCATAACTTGATCATTTACTCCAACTTGTGTCGGCCTTAGACCACAGGCTCTTGGGAACTTCCTCAGAAGGAGTCCAGACTGCGTGCTTTCTCCTCTGCCTGGACGGAGGAGGCCTCCTCCCCGTGTCTCTCCCCATCCCTTCCTGCCTCCTTTCCTTCCCCTCCTCTCTGACAGTGGTGGCTGAGGATGGCAGGTCCCAGATCAGGGCACATCCCTCTCCCAAGCCTGAGTGCTTCCTGTACACACTGAAGCCCCTCCCCCATCATGCAAGGGCCTCATAGTGTCTGGGCAGATCATGGGATTGTGGGTATTTTACTCATGCCTCAGTTTCCCTTCTTCCAGAAGAGGGTGATACCATGTCCTGCCTTCACTGAAAATTGCCTAGTTTCTAATGGATGCAGATTTATTAAATAACCAAAGACATCTTCATCCTCGTTTGGTAGAGAAAGAAATGGCACAGAAAGTGGTGAGCCTGTGGTAGCCACGCTAGCACCAGGTGATACCTGCCAGGCATGGAGCCTCTTCTTGGAGTCTCAGTCTCCCCAAACTCTCTGTCCTCTGTGTTAGTGTCTTCAAGGTTTGGCACCGACATTTCCAAGCAGATTGAGAGTGGCTTGCCTCTAACGTAAGTAACTAGCCACCTCATGCATCCACTTCAGGAAATGTCAGGTATCCCAGGTCCCCAGATTGTCACTGGAGCTGAGGACTCTGATGTACACCTCCCACATTGTCCCCAGATCCACCCCCCTCATTTAATCCCATGAGAGCAGCTGAGGAGCCCTTGGTGACTAACTGCCAGCAGCCCAACTGCTGGGCAATTACCACACCTGGAAGTCACTAATTAGGAGCCTGATTAGCCCCAGGCCCCTTCCTCACCCCACCACCATCTAGGAAACACAACAAACACTGATTTCTGTTAATTTCTCACAGATAGTGACGGGCAGGCCAGTGGGCAGCCAAAGACAGGAGCCTTTCTGGTGTCCGTCATGACCTTCATATAAACTAAGACTTGTCAGAACAGGGAGCGGGGTGCTGTGGGGCAGGTGAGAGGAAGATTGGAGGGGAGAAGGGGCTAACAGGGAAAGTGGATAAGCAGGGAGGGTGTGTGGCAGGGATTGGGCAGTGGGGTAGACAGCAGCGGCCCAGAGGGGCTCTGGAGCCATTCAGTCAGTGCAAGCTCTTTTGTTCATTTGTAGCAGGTTGTTTTCTTGTTCTGCCTTGATTGCTCTTAGAAAAGCTGAGGATGAGTTTAGAAAGATGTATCATACAGTTTATGCCTGGCAAATAGTTCTCCTCTAATTAAATTTTGGCCAGGGTTGTGATGAATGCCCAGAACACACATGGTCATCGAGGCTCTGCTTTGGAGGAAGTGCAGTTCCTTACCTAGGAAGCACCCGGGCTGAACAAGGATTCATCTTCACTCAGATGTGAGGCTTTCATTCTCTCTAGTTCCGAGTCACTCTCCAGACTCCTCCAAGAGTTGGAGCTGAGCCCCCTCTCCTCCCTCCTTCCCTTTCTCCCTACCCTCCTCTGCCTTTCCTCTTCTCTCCTCCCCCTTCCCTCTCTCCTTTCTCTTTAGCCTCCCTTGCTCTCCCTTCCTTTTCTTCCTTTCCCCTCCTCTCTTAATCATCTCCTCCCTCCTTCTTTCTCCTCCTCCTTCCTTCCCCTCTGTAGTTATGAATGAAGCCCACAAAAATCAGACCTCTGGCCTTCTTCTCTCTGGGTTCTGTGGCTGAGAACGTCCTGAGGCCTCTGAGCTAAAGAACTGGGAAGAGAGCTGGGTGAGGGAGTGCTTCCTTCCTTCCGGGTGGGTGGTGGTTCCTGGGTCCAGAACCTCACTGTATGGCTGGGTGATCTTGGCCCCCACATCTGGGCAGGACTGGCTCCGTCCTCGAGCCGAGCCGCCCACAGACGCTTTCTGAGAAAAATGAGGTTTGCATCTCTATAAATCTCCCGCACCCTGTGCGCAGCTTCCTGGCCAGGATGACAGGTGACGGCTAAATAGCTATTCACAAGGCATTATCTCCAAGCACCAGCTCAAATGAGCCTTTTCTCCCTGCGCAGCTGAGACAGGCGCGTCCCTCTGTTTACCGAGGACAGCGGCCGACTGTGGAGAGGCATGCAGTTATTACTCCACTAATGCCACAGTTGTGACTGAACGTCATGTTCTATAGCTCTGGAATGACGAAAACTCAGCCATGCTGAACAGCAGGGAGGGGGAGAGCGAAGAGAAGCAGGGGAGACTGGTGAGGAAAGTGGGGCCCCTGAGCATAGGGGACACCCTTCCATCCACACCCTCCCCTGAGGAGCCTTTCATGTAGTTATCAGAAGCCAGGCAGGGTTGCAAGGGAACAGCACCCAGAGGCTTTTTTCGGCCATTCTATTCACAGCCCCCAGCCAGAAACTCTTGCTCCTCACCCCAAGTGTGGCCCCCACCTATAAGCTGTGACCCAAATGCTTCCTTTGTGTAACCCTGACCCTGTGCACCCCAAGCCTGCACAACACAACCTTCTGACCCACATACCATCAACTCCCCTCACCCTGACCCTGCTCACTCCTAATCCTGCTTCTAGCAACCCCCTACCCATGGCCTAGCTCACCACAGCCCTTGCTCACACCCAACTCTGCTCACCCCAACCCTGCTCACCCCTGACCCTACTCACTCCTGACCCTACTCACCCCTTATTCTGCTCACCCCTGCTCACCCCTGACCCTACTCACCCCTGACCCTGCTCACCTCCAACCCTGCTCAATTTGGACCCCAGCTTACCTTTGACCACACCGTCACTAAACCTTGACCCCACTCACTGCTGACCTCGCTGACCCCTGACCCTGCCTCACCAGTTTCCCAGGTACCTGGGGAGCAACTCTGCCTCTGTTTTCTGAGTTTCTTGCCATCACACTGGAGGCCTCTTCCAATAGAGTAGCTTGGGCTTTGAATGAAAGTCCAACGCAGTGCACCTCTGAAGGGGGATGGGGGACCGCAGTAATTCCTGCCCTACTCCAGATGAGTGTGTGGGCAGTAGCTTGCTATGGTGCAATTTGCTGGGTAGCAGTTGTGGCCCAGCCACATGGCTGCTACGTGGAACCCACAGGACCAGTTGCGGGGCTTTAGGATTTGGAGAGGCTGGGAGCCTTGCTCGCAAGAAGAGGACTCATTTTGTGAGACACTCGCTAAATCCTTCAAAGAAGTCACGTTAGTGCCTCTCTTGGCAGGAGCCTGCATCAGGATTTTAGTCTGGAAAGGGAGATTCATCACCAAAGCCCCTCTGGAGTTCAGTCAGGTGTGGTGGTGTGGCCCTGCAATACCAGCACTCAGAGGAACAAGCAAGAGGACTGTTAAGTTCCAGGCAAACTCTGGTCTTTCCCTACATGGATGGAGCATAACCTGATGCAAACCCGGCTTTCCATCATCCTTCCTGATCGGGTCGGGCTCTGTGCCTCCTGCCCATCTCCTGAGCTGCATGCCTTCCTTTGCTATCCTGTCTTCTTCCATTGCATGTGGGTTTGTGTGAAAGCCAGGGATGGTCCAAGGAGGTCAGACACATAGGTGGCTACCCAAAGACTGCTGACCAATGACCCTGTATCCCCTAGGACTGGGTGAGTGGTGGGTTCCTGTGTTGAATGAGATAGAAGAGACTATCAGGTCCCAGCTCCAGTAGGCTGGGTGAGCTGGTGCCCAGCACCTTGGTCACTCAAGTAACCTGTCTCCATCCCACACTCATCTCTCCTGGGACTGATCCATTTCTGGAAATGTCCTGGTCTTCTCTGCCCCTTTAAGACGATCTGGAAGGCATGCCTCAAACTTCATGGAGGTTGGAAAAGCAAGACCGCGACCTAACTACTCCGGGGATCTTGGTGAATAGAGAAGACTTTGATCATCAACATCCCAAAGGCTTGTGTTCTTGCCAAGGAGAGGACGCCAGAGTTTAGAGAGCAGGGAAATGGCCACGACTGAGGAGGAACCGGCCTGACGGAAGCCTTTCGTGGGAACTGATCTGCAAGAAGGAGGGTCAGAGCGATAGACCTCTGGCCGACTTCACCTTACTCCTCAGCTCACTTATCGGTGACTCTGCTCACCCCTGACCTCACCGCTTCCATGGTGAGGCAGCATCCCTCAGCACCTGTGGCTGTTCCACACCTGTGCCCTGAGGGACACCCCCTTATAGATTTCTGGCGTAATATAGTGATAGAGCCCTTGGCTGAACTGACCCCCAGGATTGAGGTGATGTCCCCAGAGCTGCCCTCCCTGTCCTACTTCACACCCCTGGCCCCTTGCCTTACCTGTCCCACCCCATGTCTGTCTCAGGGCCACAGGGTTCTGTAGGACCTTATCATTCCCAGGGTCAATACCACTCTCCCACCCACCTCCAGGAAAGAAACTGTTTCAGAGGGCGTGACCCAACAACCTTTCCCCTCCCTGCTCAGGGGGTCTGGAATCTCCACAGGAACGAAGGGGAACAAAAGAGACCCACAGCCACACTCATCAAACTACACCAACGCATAGGGCCCTGGGCAAAAGCCCCTCTCTGCTTCTCTTGTTATCATTTCGGCTTTGCCACTTATTTCCCGGCAGAGGGGCTGTGGGGGACATTAGCATTCATGTGTGCAGCAGAGGGACGATTCAGAGATGACTCCGTGGTAATGAGAAGGCAACATCCTACCAGCTTCCAATTCAACGACTTTTACAGGATCTGTGAAAACAGCCTCATCGTTTGTTTTATTTGACTGATTGTCCTGTTGGCTTTGCTGTGGTAAGCGTCAGGCTCGTTCATAGAATCAGATTGGTGCCATGACCCCAAGATCCTCTGCTTGCTCCAATGTTTTCCAGCTCATAACTAATCTCACTGTGTCCTCTCACTACCCCTGTGTCCTTCCTATTTCATAGTACTGATATTCTCTGGCAAAATGGAGAATCTCTCCTCAGTGCACAGGCCGGTTCAGAATGGAGTTCAGTGACAGCCTCCCAGGATGTCACTCAGCCCTGTTGATAGAGAACTGACTGTAGGTAGTTTCTGGAAACTACTTACTTAGGAAAGTAGTTAGGAAAGTCCCAGGAGAATCCAGCTTTGCAGATCCCAGACTGGAATCCATGGTATGGCTTCTCCTGGGGAGACACAAATAAATGTCTATTCACCCCAGACAGAATACTAGCAACACACCAAAGAAATGATTCCACTCAAGTCCAGTGTAGTGAATCAGAGAGTTTTCAGGGTTTCTTACAGTATTCATGACTGGAGGTATCACTGAGAAGCCCGCAGGCAAGCTGCATCTCAGGAGCTCACTGCAAAACTTGTGGGCAGCTTCCCCCTTTCCAAGGATCTCCCCTGCCCAGTCACTGTTACTATGTATATAACCCTGGACCTTGGGGTTCTTGTAAACTTCCGGAGCTTCCTATGTCTTACAAGTTTTGTTTACTTCCCGAGTATTGAAGGCCTCCTTCCTCTTTCCAAAGGTTTCAATCATAAGACAATAAGTGTGCTCGGGCATTCCAGACTGCTCAGCAGGATCTTGTGGACAGGAGGTCTGGAAGAGCAAACGTGGAGAACGGCAGGGCTGGACGTCGCCCTTGTTACGGTGTGCCTGTGGGACATCCTCCGCGGGCTTACATGGTTGGACACTTGGTCTCTATGCTGGAAGTATTGTCTGGAGAGGCTGTGGAATCTTTGGGTAGTGGGGCCTAACTGGTGGTCATAAGCTACGAGGGGTAGGACCTTGAGGGTTCCAGCCCTACTCCTTCTGGTCTCAACCGCTTCCTGGTTGTTGGTAGGTGAGAAGCTGCCACTACAGGCAGATATATCTTGCCACTGTGGTGGACAATATCCCCTAAACTGTGAGCCACAACTAAGCCCTTCTTCCCCTAGGCTATATCTGTCAGGTATTTGGTCACAGCAAGGAGAGAAGCTAACTATACAGTCCTCAAAATCCTCTTCCATCAGCATGGCTGTGTGGTGGTAGCCTGCTGTTGGGGAGCTGACGCAGGAAGGAGCAAATTGCCTCCATTCTGCTCCCACTCACCCAAAGCAGCTCAGAAACAATCATCTCAATTATCAGGCCTGGGAATTTCCAGAGAAGAAAGGGATTATTCATGTGTGACAATGACAAGATTTTCCAGCTGGTCATGGACCATGGGCTTGCTCCTGCCCCCATTTTTTTTTTCATTCAGTCTCATGATTATGGTAGAAACCCCAGGAGTCACCATCCAAGGTGTCCATCTGTGCTCAAGGGCATCCAGGTACCATGTCAGGGACCAGCAAGGTGAGCCAGAGTCAGATCAGCTCCATGAAAACTGGGAGCAGAGCAGAACGGGGGTGCCATGGGACTTGGGACTTAGAGCAACAGCATCAAAGCTTCAGACTTCTTGCCACCCCAACTCTTCCCTGGGTTACCAGAAATCCACTTAGCAGCTGGTGAGGGTGGTGTGTCCATCTTGGGTAATGCCTGTCAACCTGGAGCATTTTTGAAGTGCCTAGCAGGGAAGGAAGGAGAGGGCCAGTCCACTCAAGACCCTGCAGGCCTGACTATCAGGAACAAAAACCTCGGGACTCCACAGAAGGAGTAGGGTAGTTCTCAAAACAGAGACCCCTTCTTGAAGGGACTCTAGCCAGCTTGAGCATGGCAAACGTGGTCCTGGTAAGCCTTACCCTTCTCCCCAATGCCCTCTGCCTTGCTGAAAACTGTTAGATTACATTTCTAAAGCTAGCCACCAAGGTCTATTTCCTTATTTGGCCACTTTCTGCTCTTGAGGTTGTCTATCATGGTCTAACTATCAAAGTATTAAAATCCAGCAATCAAAAGCCCCCTTTTGGCTGCCCTAATTAACAAGCTCAGTCAAAATTAAACACCTCATCCTAACACAGGGCTTTCTCTTTTAACTTTACAAGCTGCCATGTGCCCAAGTGTCACATCTGCCTCCTCTCCAGAGTCAGTCCTTTGTCCCTCCAGGACAAACATCCCTGCCCCTTCTCCCTTGCCCTCTGTCTCCTATCTTTGTCTCTTATTTCCTGCCCTTTGTCCCTCTGGGGTAATAAATCTTCTTTGGGCTAAGAACTTGGTCTTGGGGTGTCTTGTGCTGAATTCCGGTCCCTTCACTTCTTGCCGTCCTAGGTAGGCAGAGAAGAGCTTCTGGCCTGGAGTGAAGGTTAACCAAGTGTCAGCAGGCTGCTCCCAGAGGACAGGTTAATAAACAAAAGTGGCATTTGAGAAGAGCCTACAGATCCAGAGACAATGGAGAGATTTACCATGGGCCTGCAAGATGCCTCAGAGAGTAAAGGTGCCAGGCTGCCAAGCCAGACAACCCAAGTTAAATTCCCCGGGTCCCACGTTGTGGAAGGAAAGTACCAACTCCTCCTGTAAGTTGTCCTCTGACCTCCACACATGCATCTTCTGGTATGTACATGAACACACATACACACACACACACGCACGCACACACACATGCACATACAAATAAATAAGCATGTTACACTGAACGACATCCCCAGGCCCCAAAGCTTTTGTAGAAGAAAAGTAAAAACAAGAAACAAAAAAACTATCACTCTTTGCCACTGTGCTCATTATAGATGGGTGGATGCACACTCAAAACATCCTGTTGAGTGTGTGTGCGCAGACAGAGAGGGGGAGGGAGGCTTAGGTTCCCGCCATTGTGATGATAATGATGTTTGAGTCTCCCAGGCAAGTCCTGTGAACGTGTTAGAGAAGAGGTGTGATTTCTGCAGGCACCATAATCTGATTTTGTTTTAACTGCTCATTTATTTGGGAACACAGTTTTCCTATGCGCACTAATGTTCCTTTTCCCCTCCACAGTGATATTTTTAAGAACCAGATTGTAGAGCCGTGCGGTGCAGAGCCTTGCGGGTGCACTCAGAGAGATTTCTGAGGGAAACAGGCAGCCGGCATCAGCATCTGCTGCTCCTCTCAAGGAAGGAGGGAGGGGACAATGAAGTCTGACAAACCTGGGCTTTTTGGACTACGTAACTATAGAGCTCCTTGCTCTGACAAGTTGGGTACTTCCTGGGTCTGGAATTAAGAGGGTTCCATTTTGCCTCTTGGCACTGCAAGTGACGTCCTGCTCATTCTGCACCGGGAAGATGGACAGATGGACAGATGGACAATGGACAGACAGAGAATGAGCTCCTGCTGGCTTGAGCCTCCCAGTCGGAAGATATTTGTCACCAAACACGTGAAGATCTCTCAACAGCCCCTCAAAGCCTATTTCTGGAGGGGGTTTTCTCTGATGAAAAGTCCAGATTCTTTGTGTCTTGAACAAAGAATTGAGCAGTAACAGAGGGGTAGATTTATCAAACGTGAAAGCAGAAACCACACTCCAGAGGGGGAGCTGCTCAAGCTTGTCGTAGGGGTCACTCACTTCTGGGTCCAGGGACTTTGGCTACACAAGGGAAGGAGTGGGCCCATGAAGGGGCAGACCGTTCTTTGACTAATGTAGGTGACTGACATCCATGAATTATGTCACACTGTATTTACCACGCATAAACCATTCCATGATCCTGTGCTATGATTAGGATCATCTTCTTCATGTATGCATGAATCTCAAGGGGAATCCCCCACTGGGTGTTACTGTCCAGCTGCTGTTGGATCTTTGCTTTGCTGGAGGGAATCCGTACAGTCCAGAGGGCAATATGGCATAGCACAAGGGGGAGGCTTTACTACTTATTTATTACTTATTTTGGATTTTCAAGACAGGGTCTCTCTATGTAGCCCTGAAACTCACTCTGTAGCCCAGGCTAGCCTCAAACTCAGAGGTCCACCTGTCTCTGCCTCTTAAGTGCAGGGATGAAAAGCTTGCACCACCACTGCCCCGCCTGTCAGGAAGTCTTTTTCAATGACTGGGATCTGGGATTAACGTTCCTCTGACTCCTAGCCAAGTTCATCCGACCCTTCCTTCCTGCCTCAAGCCCGTCCTGGTTGATTCTGGCTTTCTCGTGGCTCCATCCCCACTGATATAAATATTCTGAGTCTGTATGCTTGGCCGCCATTGACAGGGAGTCCTCTAAGGTCGCTGGGTTCTTCTGATGGTTCTTTGATTTGATGGTTGCTTGTTTTTGTGCCCCTGGGTTCCTGGCAACCTTCCTGTCTCAGTCTCACAAGTGCTGGGATTATAGATGAGGGCCACTGTACCAAGCTTCCTGTGTTTAAAACCCATCCAGCAACTGCCATTCTTCATCCCTAGAGGGTCTCCCAGAAACTGCTGAGCAGTTCCAGTTCCTCAGGCAGCCTGTGTGGGTTAGGATCAAGGAGGGATAAGAAAAAGGACAGGTTGGGGGGAGGAGCAGCAGGGGAGTTGGAAGCAGCTGGAGCCCTGCCTCCGTTTGACCCTAGTGAGGGCCTGAGTAAAAAAACTGCAGCTCAGAGCTTGTCCCCTCTTGAGGGACAGGACTGAGCTTTTGACCCATCCCACAAACATTCGTCAAGGGACTCTGTCAGCCTGGGGGTACAACTCCAACCAACTTCAGCCAGCACATGGCAGGGTGTAGTGATTCTAAGGACAGTCCCAACAGAACCTCCAGGAATGTCCCCACAGTAGCTGATCCTGTGACCCACAGACAGCGGCTTGTGAAGATTGGAGAGCCTCCCTCGCCTTTCAACACTGCACTGTGACTCCGGAGCTGGGTGTGTGTCTCCCAGTATGGGTCTGAGGCCAGAGGTCATCCGCTAATATTCCCATCATCCTGCATACTGGGGAAACGAAGGATTTAGACAGAGACATAAAGCTAGTAATAGAAAGGCAGATAGTTTGTTAAAGGAGAAAAAAGATTTTAGACTTGGAAATGGGTCTGAGTTAGAGAGGTCAAGGCTCCAGAGAGACTGAGAGAGAGAGCAAGGCCATGTGATTTTTCTATGGGCCATTTACATAGTATTCATGTTTTCTTGGATGCGGTTTTGTGCCGGCCCTGGTCATAGGACTGCTCCTCAAACAAAGATGCTCCTGTTACCCATAAAGTCACAAAAGTCAGGGCTCCATGTGGAAAATGAATTTCAAATCAATGGCTCTCCTGGCGTCTCCATCACTCAGGAAGTTACAAGGGATTCAGGAGTCCTATGCCAGGGACTGTGGCTGGAGACCAAACGCAGGTCTCTTACCCTGGCACAGTACCGTGATGTGTCCCTGTGACAGAATGTTTTCAGCCCACTGTTTAGGACAGTACAGCCTATTGCAGTGAGGAAGACGCACAGAATTCACAGCATCTGGTAGCTGCTTGCAATGTGGCTCTGAACTGCAGCTAAAAGATGCAAAGCTGGAACCCTCAAGCCCCCTCCAGCACCCCACCCCACCCAGAAGCCAGCCACCTGACCTTACAAAGCACTACAACCTAAGGTTCCACAACAGCCGGAAACACAACCACCCAGCTGGGGGTGATGTGTCCAAATACATGAGCCTGTGGGGACATTCCACACGCAAACATAACGGATGGTTGTCTTGATGACTGGGATAGCTTGCAGCCCTAAGAACCGCCCCCCCTTAAGGTGAAGAACCGCCTCTGCTGTAGTCAGGTGCTGGGGAGTCAGGGGGGGCGGGGGGGCCTGGGAGCATGCCCAGTCTGCAAAGTGCTGCTGCTGGCCCTGAACTGGTTTCTGGGTCAGGATGGGAGTGAGTGTTGACGTGGTAATCAAGAGTAAGCAGAGATAGGGCTGCAGCCATGAATCTCTTTGAAGCAGCTCCTTACTCCTGGAGATAAGAGCATGACAGGCGGACACTGTAAACCCCCAGCCCATGGGCGAGCTGTCCCACTCTGCAGTCTGGGCCGTATCTGAGGGCTGAGCTACCTTGGCAGGTTGGGGCATTCTAAAGTACACTGGCGACGCGTGAGGTGCCTTGGTGGTGGTGGCAGGTGGAAACTTGTGGCTCTGATGCTCCCCACGAGACTCACGGGAAGGAAGAATCAAAGAAGTAAGTAGGTGGTTCCCAAGAGTCTGTTTTGATGAGCCACGATTTCCTTTACTGTTTTTGGAAGCAGTCATTTCCATGGGAATGTTCCAGAAGTTTGCAGGTTTCTGCACTGGGTCACATATTTGACCATTGCTTCAAACCTATCTCATGACTTTCCCTTATCACTGCCCAATATATCCCCCTCTGCCCATATACCAAAAAGCCTGGTCAGACCTTCCACACCATGGAAAGTCTAAGGAGTAGCAGACCACGGTGTCTGCCTGAGGCTTTGGTCACAGGACCCGGAGCCCCAGCTCAGTTCCCAGCCATCCTTCCCTAAATGCTTCTCAGGGCGGAGCTCACTGAGTCCTGTACACTCACGGAGGTGGACAGCATTCACCTCTCCAAGGCTTGTCCAAAGTGTAATGATATTGCAGGGACACCAGCATGCGGTCTCATCTCAGAAACAGTAACACACAAATGAAGTTACATGAAAGCAAGTAGTGTGGATGTATGGTAGCTGAAATTCCGGGCCACTCCCTGGCGTTCTCTCTGGGTAGCACCCACCCCCTTGTTGAAAGACTGTTCCTGTCAATACCAGGGCTGTCTCCCAGCTCCAGGGGAAAGGAACAGTCCTTATTCATGCAGTGCTACAATGTCACCAGCACCAGCAGAATTGGTCAGAAGACTGATGAGTCACCCAACTGGGCTCTAATGACCTCAAGTGGCCCAGCATCAACAGCATAGAAAGATGGATTTGTATTAATGATGTTGATACATAGACTCAACCTTGCCTAAAGAAAGAACTATCCAGAACAGACTCCTGGAAGGTGACTGGAAACCTCCCCTTCCCCAGTGTCCTGTCCCATAAGCCGGCATTCCAAGCCTGGTTTTGCCTGGGTTGTTGGGACATGGTGGATACTGCATCATCTCTGTTAATAGTGGGGTTTGTGGTAGTTCACACAGCATCACCCCAATCTCAGAAGGTGTTAGAAACCACAGTTAGCCAGGTGGTGGTCACCTCTGCCTCTATAACTTGACCCCCAGTTAAGGTCCTAGAGACCCAGGCTTGGAGAAATGAATGCTATCTAGACTTCCCTGGTAGAGGAAACAGGACTGTGTTTGATCTCTCTTGAACTCTGTCCTCAAGCCCCAAAGACCTGTCCATGTTATGGTGACCTGGCCTCTCTGTATGTGAAGATAAGACTTGTGTGATTTGTCTCCAAGGTCCCTAACTATTTAACAAGTGACAGTTGTGGCTGGTGTCCCTGGACAATAAAAATGATCCAATTTTAAGTATCAGGCAGAAACTGACTACCCAGAACTCACACAATGATGAGTCCAGGCAGGGTCTGCATCACGGGCAGTGCAGACCCAAGACTGCACCCACATTCCCAGTCTCTAGACCCCAGAGAAACCTAGCAATAGTTGGGGTGTAGAGCAGAGATTAAGTACCAAGTGCAGTCAAAGAGCCTGACCAGAGTGTCCAGACCTTCCTTTTCTTCCTCTGGAAGGCATGGGAGAGGCAGCCTGCAGGGTTAGCACCTGCATGTTATTTTTAGGGAAAGTTTTACACTCAATTATCCATGTTAACTCAACATAATTCATCCTCTGAAAAGAAAACATGCAAAAATTAGACATAGTAGTCTCTGAGCATTGCTTAGGTCAGGCTGAGCCAACAGACAACCCAGTGTGTGTTCTGGAAGGTGGGATAAGGGAGTCTGCCTTCAGGAGCCAGTATCCTCTATGGGGCCATGGATGAACCTGCTGTGTCAAGGACAATTGCCTAGCACCTTTACTGTTTACTAATTTTTTTTCAGCTCAGGGGATGGACTCAGCACTCCTGCATACCAGACAAGTGCTCTATTACTGAGCCCACCCCAGCAGGGCAAACCCTTGTTCGGCTGTCGTACTCCAGCTCTGTCTTCTCAAGAGACTCAGTTTCTCCTGAGAGCAGACTCATGCCCCCTTTTCTCATCATCCTGAGACCACCAAACATATACACTACCCAGAAGGCAAAGAATTAACTGTTAATTCACAGAGGGTCTTCTTGGGACATTCTGGCGCAAATGACCAAAACCCAAGTCAAACCATGTTGAGAAAAAACAGTTTACGTGACCAAAGAGCCCAAGGGGCCAGCTAGACTGGGACAGGGACCCAAACCAGGTCCAAGAAGTTACAGCTCCATTTCACCCCAGAACTCAAGAGACAAGAATCTCAAGGACGTAGGGGGTCTCTGGGCGATAAGGGATCCAGAAAAGAGTCCCAGAAAGACCTGTGGTTGAGAACCAGAGGGTCTCCACAGTGAACTAAGCGTGTCTCCTTCAAATTAAATGTGAAAACCCCACGGAGGTAGAGTTGGGGATGTTTTGTGGGGTGATTAGGCTGTGGGGGTTCACCTCATACCAAGGGCTAGTGCTCCTGTACACACACTTATAAAAACCCCTCATCCCTCCTACTGAGTGAGGACCTAGCACCAAGCAGAAGTGGCATAGAATCTGTCTTGCCCGTGGACTTGCAGGCATTTATAAGCTACCATCTAACCTTGTGTTATGGCCATGGGCTAAGACATACTCCTCCTCTCCCACTATGGGGCATTTTTTTTTGTCTTATGATTGCCACCATAAACAGACATCACCCATTGGAACCAAAGAAGAAAGAGCCCTGACTCACTGTGTGGGTTGAGTTAGTGCCAGCACATAGTCCAGTCACCCCTCATATACCTCCAGGCATCCAACAGCCACTGCCACCTGGGTGCTAGCTTCCTCTATCCCTGTCCCTGGCAGGACTGGTCCTTGGGGCTTCCTATCTCCTTCCCATCCCCACCCTTGATCCTCTTACCACCAGCATGGTCTGGAGCTGATAAGGGATGCTTTCTGCATCCCCTCATCCTGGGGCTTTCTCCTGGGAAGTGAAATAAGAGGGATCTGCCCTCCAGGATGGACAGAGACAAGAACAGGGTGGGCTCTGAGTCCCCACTAGCCATTCATTCATTCATCTATTCACTCAGGCCCTCCCAGCATAGCTGAAAACAGAATCTGAGGGTCTTGGGGCTCATCATTGCTCTTCCATGTGATCAGCATAGGAGCCCCCAGGGGAGCACCTCCTACCCACATCTCACCCTAGCCACGCCCTTCCCAGTCCCAGCTGCACCTTCTCGGCCACACCCTCTCTCATCCATTCACAGCCCCAGCCATGCACCCCCACGGCCGCAGTTCCTCCTCAGCCAATGGCTCTCTCCTGCTTCCTGTACATGCCCTGGTATTCCTGCTGGAGACTCCCACTCTGCCATTGGGCAGAGGGGCGGGGCTAAGATGCGGGGTCACATGGAAGAGTGCGCTGCGTGTGCACAGTTAAGGGCAAAGTCCATCAGTTCCTTCATAATTTTTCACTGTTGTGGGGGGTTTTGAAACAGGGTGTCTTTGTGTTGCCTAGCCTGGCCTCGACCTCCTGGTCCTTCTGCCTTGGCCTCCTGTGTACCGTTCCCAGCTTCAAAGCTTCTTTAGGAGCCTCAGTCTGACTGGAGCGCGTGCTGGGTGCTTACTGGGCAAGAGCTCTGTGCCCTGTGTTTTATGAGCGTCTGTTTCCTGACACTCTGAAACAAACCTCCCACAGATGCACCTGGCACCCTGCAGTTCTGCCATCACAGCCCAGAATGGGCCTCCCTGGTCTAGAACCAACATGTTAGGGAGTCTGGTCCCTTCTGGAGGCCTTATGGGCTCCCATGGTGGTTGGGGCGGTGGCTTCCATAGCTGCTTTCTCCCTGATTCTCCCCCCTTGTCCCCACATAGAGACTCTTCCCATTTTGGGGTGTTCCTCTGATGGTCCAGGATAAATTCCCATCCTGGGCAGTTAGTAAGCAGCCACCTCACCTATCTTCTGGATGTCTGGAGCCCATCATTTTGCTGACTACATACACTGTCCCAAACTAATAGGGGGAGTTCCATGAACACTAGGTAGTTGACACCCCTACTTTACAGATGAGGAAACTGAGGCTCAGGTTACCTAGACTGACTCAGTAGAGGTCTCCAAGACTGAAGTCACTAGGTCAGATATTTTTTCTTTTTAAATATTTTATTTATTTATTATGTATACAATATTCTGTCTGTGTGTATGCCTGCAGGCCAGAAGAGGGCACCAGACCTCATTACAGATGGTTGTGAGCCACCATGTGGTTGCCGGGAATTGAACTCAGGACCTTTGGAAGAGCAAGCAATGCTCTTAACCACTGAGCCATCACTCCAGCCCCCACTAGGTCAGATCTTAAACACTTTGTCTAACCAAGTAGAGCAGATTGCCCTGGAAGCAGCACCAAACAGTCTTGGGTGCTCCCTTGAGGCAAACCCTGATCTGGATCGGGGAAGAGCGGGTCCACACTGCACACTCCAGGCAGACCTTGAGAGACAACCACAGGGCAGAGCATGGCAGAAGCATAGGATTGAAATGGGCCTGTTGCAGGCAGTGAGTGCTGGCTGAACCTCCTCAGGTTTGGACTAGAACACTCTGGGTGCTTTAGCCACAGAAAGTGAAGGATTTCTGGGTGACTTGGGGGGTAGGAGAACTGAGGACTGTCCTAGTAGGAAGACCCATGGGGTGACCAGCAAGGAGAGTAACAAAAGGAAAGACCAAGGGGTAAACTATTGGACCAATACTTAGTATGCAGCATCCCCCCCCACCACCACCACCACACACACAGCCTCCCTGAGCTAGCATCCCTGCTTGGTTGGTTCTGAAAGTCCTCTGGACTACAGCTTTAAAAGAAAGATGAGGTCGTCATACTACACACACACACCCCTCCCCGACTCCAAGAGGACTTCAGACACCAAGGGAGGGTGACTTTCAGGCAAGTGCATATGGCAGACAGCCTCAGCAACATCCTGGGAAAGAGTCCCCAAAGGGAGAGGAGGGTGTGGCACCTCCCTGCCTGGCTTCTCCTGCTGGCCTGCATTCAGATGGGTTCTGTCAATGCTGGTGTTTTCTCAGAGTGACATCCTGTGCTATTTTAAAGGCACCCTCAGCAGCCTCCACAGAGACCACACCATACACACTGTACACACGGGGAAAACAGGTTCAATCCATTTATTTACCTTGTTGGAGATAATCACCAGGGCAAAGTACAGCTAGGACTCTGAACCTCTTGTACCCAAATTCCATGACACCCCACCCCCACCAATGTCCTGTGGCCCTGTGGCAGCGCATCTCTTGTAGTTACACAGTACACTCTCGGCAGTCACTCCACTTCCTCTCCTGGTTCTCCCCCCAGAATACAGCTTGTGACTCCAGAGAGCTGGCCAAGGCCGAAGGGTGACCTGGACCTGCCAGAATCCCCAGAGATGCTGTGAGCGTAGCCAGACCACAGAGGAGAGGAGGGGGCTGCTCCCCACACATGCACATGTGTTGCTCTATTTTTAAGATCCCTCCTTGGATGGCAGCAGGCTTTGGAACATGTGCAGCTTCCAAACTGTGAGATGGAGCAGACAGCTCAGCTCTTCAGAGCATCCGTGCTGCCTATCCCTGTGTCGACCTGCATTCACATCCCACCTACTCACAGCCCCATAGGACACCGATTAATAATGATAGCACAACCCAAGTAGAGTATGCACACCTGCAATGCCAGCACTTGAGAGGCTGAGGTAGCTGGATCCCAAGTTCAAAGCCAGCCTCAGCATCTTTGGGAGACTTTGTCTCATAAACAAAAATATAAGGTCCAGAGAGATTGCTCAGAGGGTAAAGACACTTGCCCCGGAAACAGACAACCTAAATCTGATCTGCAGGACTCACAAACTGAAAAGAGAGAGGACTAACTCCCACTAACTGTGGCATGCATGTGCCTGCACAAACACACAATACATATGCACATACTGTGGCACACATGTGCCTACAAAAATACACACACACACACAATCAACTATATAAATAAAATGTTGTTCAGGAATGGTGATGCACACCTTTGATCCCAGCACAAGGAAACAGAAGCAGATAGGTCCCAATGATTTTGAGACCAGTCTACTCTACAAAGGGAGATTTAGACCAGCAAAGCTACACAGTGAGTCCTTGTCTCAAAACAATAGCAACCACAATACATTAAGAAATTTAATAAAGATAAGTAAATAAATGGGCCAGAGATGTAGTTCAGTGGTAGAGTGCTTACTGAGCATGTGTGAGGTCCTGGGTTCAATTCCCAGCACCATAAAAACAGAAAAGAAGCAACTAAATAAATGTTTGCTGAGTTCAGTGTCAGAGCTTTAGGGGCTTCTTATGAAATAATGACTGGTGCGCGATGGCTGGAAATGTACTTAACTTTTTAAAAGATTTTCTTTATTTTTAACTATGCATCTTGGTGTGGGAGTGAGGCGTGTGTACGTGAGTCAGACACCAGTGGAGGCTGGAGGAGTATGTTAGACCCTAGGGAGCTGGAGTTACAGGTGGTTGCAAACCATCTTCGGTGGGTGATGGGAATTGAACTCCAGCCCTCTGCAATTAACAATGAGCCTTCTCTTTAGTCCCTTATTTAACCTTTTGACTTTATTAAGAAGCCTTCTTGCCCAGCAGTGGTCTAGAGGCCAGAGGAAGGAGGCGTGGCCTCTGACAGGACGATGGCCTGCTTTTACTGGAGCCTATTGGATACAATGAGTAGGTGGCACTGTTCTTGTCCAGCCGAGCTAAGTTGTGTGTCTCCTCATGCACTAAGTGGCAGCTGTGTCTGTCTGAGCAGTGTTGGGGGATGCATTGTCAAACCAAATAAACAAAGATGCAGACTCTTAGGAGGGTGCTGCCTGGAGCCTTTCATTTGGTGGCTCTTTGAACTTGACTTTCACACACAGATAATAGCTAAAAATTCCACATAATGATGGGACTCGGCTTTGCCCATACCACACAAGGAACTTAAGAAGCTGAAATCATCTTGCACTCTAGCTGTCTGGAAACCCAGAACCTGTCAATAAACGTTGGCCCTTGCTGCAGAGGAGATGGGCCAGCTCTAATCCAGAAAGCATGTCCAGACCAGGAACAGTTGGGACTCCCCACAGCCCACCCTGCTTTCCTGGTCTCAACACAGTAGTAATTCATGCTTCTCAAGCTTTGCTCGTCCACAGCTATGTGGGACTTCAATTTGTCAGTGTGGGACTTGAATCATTAGAATTATGGCTGGGTCACCTACAGACACTGCTGGATCCAGGCTTGACCTTCATGCAAGGTGCTCAACAACAGGCTGTTAGGAGGGGGAGCCTGTTCAGGAAGCATGGGTTGAAGACACAAACTTGCAATTAAAGGTTCTGCTCTTGAGTCTTCCTGGCTCAGGGCAGAAAGAACAATCCAGAAAGACAGGGGCATGGTCGCTGGGGAGCCCCCTGCACTGTCCTTGTGCACAGCCAGACCTTCTGGATGGCATTTTCCCAGCCGGTTCTAAGCAAATAACTTGTTATAATATTTGTGCTAAGTTGCCATTTATGATTTTTTAAAGCTTTGACACTATCGCAAAAGAAAGCTTTGGAGACAAGGCCAGCTTAGCCAAAAGGTCAGGACTAGAAAACCAAACATGGGCTCGAGCTGCCTTTGAGATGGGCCTCTCCCGGATGACTGCAGCTCCTATTGCCAAAAGAATATACTCCTGTGGTCACTGGCTGTGGCCCTTCTCTGGGGCACCCCCCGATGGAGGAGGACAGATGGCACTATTGGTGGTTGGTTCTGGTGGGACCGAGTACACCATTGGTTAGTGAGGTGTGGGCCTGATAGAGCCCAGTGTTGCACGGATTCTAATTGTCCTTAATAATAAAAATCTCGGAGTCAGCTATCAGGGGGTAAGAGCTGCTATCAGGGGGTAAGAGCTGAAGGATCCGAGAAGCAGAGCAGCAGCCACTAGAGTTCTTACCCCTACCCACGCTCAGACGAAGGGCGAGCCTCTCCTCAGACTGTGTCCTCAGACTGCGTCCTCAGACTGACTGCTGCTCAGACTGCTGCCTCAGACGGATGGCTTCAGACTAGTGCTATTACTTCCTAACCCTGTCACAGAGCAGCAGGTCCTACCCCTACCTGCTCTGCTCATTTAACTGGTGCCCAGTGTCTGTCTCATCTGGGGCAGTTTTCAAGCCCGCCTTACCTGCATGGTCGATGGGCAATCAACCAGAAACCATCAGTGCAGACTTAGGTATCCCTTCGACAAAGGAAGGAGCTGAGGTTCAGAAAGGCAGAGACACTTGTCCAAATATTAAAGGCATGTTCAACCCCTGCAGCCTGCTGTACTGGTTTCTAGCAGGGGGACACGGTTGTTTCTTTTGAAGACCAAATGTTTAAACACTGCTTTTCATGTATTATGATTCCTTAGTGAGAAGACCAACTTTTGTCTGAGCAGGCGAGACCAAAGCAGGTTGAGGGTATTAATTTGAGAGTCTGTTGGCTGAGCCTGGGTTTCAGGTCAAGTTTGGATCCCTGGTCTGTGTCCTGTCTCTCATCACCCACTGACTCTCCACGGCCCACTCAGGTTTCCTACTTCCAACACAGCAGATGCAGCCAGCTAGGTCCATGCAGGACTGCAGTCGGTGAGCCTTCCCTCCTGCCCTGGGACTCCACAGGATCCGGTAGGAGTTGTCCGGAAGAAGAGCGCAGGAGAAGGGCCAAGAGGGCTAAGTGGAGAAATAGAGGCAGCTGCCCTGGGGCAAACAAGATAGCAGCAAGCCTGGAAGCTCTTACTAGGGCCCCTGCCTAGGAGGCCATTGTTCTTTTGGTCCACGACAAGGGAAGGGTCCCCTGGGACAGGTTGAGCTGGGCCGAGTGCACAGGCAGAAGTGTTTACTGAAAGGACAGATACCTCTCTGTGTCACCCACAAACCTGCCCTGCCCCTCTAAGTCCTACAGGGCCCCAGGTCTGAGAGTGACTGCTAGTGACCCAATCTAAGTGACAGAGGGACCCATCAGATCCAAGGGCAGCAGAAGATCACGGGATTGCCTGGGCCTCCATGGGGAGCTTGGGCTGCTCTGCCTTCCTGCTCTCTGCTTTCCCTCACCCAACTCTGCACAGGCTAGAAACCCCCTGGGTGCTCATGGCACCCCGCAGGCACCCAGAAGGGAGGGGACCCAGCCAGCCCTACAAAGGCCCTGCCATGCTAGGAGGGTGCCGCCTCTTTCTCCGCCTTCCCGAGTATACCCCCATGGCCTTGATGGAGTTGGAGGCAACATGGAGTTGCTTCCTTTTGGGGGTAGGAGAAGTTGGTACAAATGATGAGAGAAGAGAAGACTGTACTGCCCCGGAAAGATTGAAAGGAAAAGATCCAATATCCCCTCACCCTGCCGCACCCTGTAAAGAATTCTGGTTCTCTGAGGTACTCATCCCATCCCAGGTTGTCCCCGGTAGCGTTCACGGGCGACCATCAGTCAGTACCCGAGTGGGGAGGGCACAGTGGCTGAGGCCGCCTCTCTGCCTCTCCAACACCCTCCTCCACTGCTGGGCGCGCCGCGCAGCCGCCAGCTCAGTGGAGGCGCGAGGAGCCCCGCAGGCTCCGGCGCAGCAGGAGGTGTGCGAAGTCGGGGTGCGGGGAGAGCTCGAAGCAGAAGAGGGAGAACGAGGGTGAGCACTCTGAGCAGCCGTGCGTGCGCTCCGCTCTCCGCCACAGGATCGCCCAACGAAGCACAAGCCAGCAGGGTCGCGGTCCTGAGGACGTTGCTGCCAGCCAGGCGTGCAGAGAACCAACCACACAGGTCGAAGCAGTTTCGGGACTCGGAGGGTGCAGAGGAAAAGCGAAGCCAGAACGCAGATTCCAGACTCCGGAGGAGAAAGGACAGTGGATCACGGTGCCGGCACGTCGCGAGCCCCAGAGCTCCCAGAATCGTCTGGATCGCGCGCTGCGCTTCGCAGCTGGACGGCACGCCCCCCTTAGCTTCCGCACCCTTCCCTCTGGGCGCCTCCTCACCTGCCCGGAGGAACTTCCACCTGCAAAGGTGCAGGACAAAGCCAGGTACCCGGCGCCCACCATGCGCCTCAACAGCTCCGTGCCGCAGGGCGCTCCTGGTGAACCCGGAGCCCAACCCTTCCCGCGACCGCAGTCAGGACTGGAGGCCATGCTCCTGGCGCTCGGCTTGGGCAATGGTTCTGGCAACACCTCGGAATCCGTCCTGGCAGCGCCCAACAGCGACCTGGACGTGAACACTGACATCTATTCCAAGGTGCTGGTGACCGCTGTATACCTGGCGCTTTTTGTGGTGGGTACTGTGGGCAACTCAGTGACAGCCTTCACCCTGGCGCAGAAGAAGTCACTGCAGAGTCTGCAAAGCACTGTGCATTACCACCTGGGCAGCCTGGCTCTGTCCGACCTGCTCATCCTGTTGCTGGCCATGCCTGTGGAGCTGTACAACTTCATCTGGGTGCACCATCCCTGGGCCTTTGGGGATGCCGGCTGCCGTGGCTACTATTTCCTGCGCGATGCCTGCACCTATGCCACAGCCCTTAATGTAGCCAGCCTGAGTGTGGAGCGGTACTTGGCCATCTGCCATCCCTTCAAGGCCAAGACCCTCATGTCCCGGAGCCGCACCAAGAAATTCATCAGTGCTATATGGCTAGCCTCGGGGCTGCTGGCTGTACCCATGCTCTTCACCATGGGCCTAAAGAACCGCAGCGCTGATGGCCAGCACCCTGGTGGCCTAGTGTGCACACCCATTGTGGACACAGCCACTGTCAAGGTCGTCATCCAGGTAAGAGTGTCTAAGTGGGGACTCAAGGCGATGCCACATTAGAGAGCACACCAGGGCAGCCACTGTTCCTCTCTGGCTGCTCCTTTCTCTGGGGACCACAAAGAGACTTTCAGCAGTGTCACCTCAGAAGACCCAGTGAGTCAAGGCACCACCTGGGGAGACACAACAGTGATACCCTGAGGAAAGAACTGTACCCCAGCAGCACTTTCTTCTCCCTTGTCCCCACGTAGGCCCCGGTGGCATCACCCTGAGTGCTGCATACTGAAAGAGCTCAGCCAGGGTGCTCCCAGGAGGTAGGGAAGGGCAGAACCCTCCAGCGGCTCATCCTTCCTTCCTCGACTTTTCTCTCCCAGTTGCCTGCCCCACCCTCCTTCCTCCCCTCCTGTTGAAGAGGGGCTTGAGCCCCAACAGTGACTTCCCTTTATCTAATGTAAGTCTGAGGGTGCTCTTACGAGAGAGGGCTGGCATCAGACTTTCAAGACATCACAGGATTGTCTGACCTCCCCGTCTGGCCCCCCAGTGCCTTCTGGCTGCCTCTCCTGGACCCAAACCCAGGAGTTGGAGCCTTGGTCACAGTCTTAGCTGAGTTGCAGTTTTCCCATCTGAGAAGTGAGGTGATCATAACATTGAGGAGGTCCCTGGGGACCTGAGAGGGGTTCACAGGACCCCAGGGTGACAAAGCACTCTCAGGCAGTGCCCTTGTGGCTGCTGGTGGTGATGTTTCTATAGAGCAGTCTGGAGTGTCTGGGTGTGGTAAGGCAAGGAAGACTGAGGAGGGTAGCCACAGGGGAAGCCAGAGTAGAAATAACACTTTAAGCCAGGCACGATAGTGCCAAACACTCCAGACTGGAGCAGGAAGCTTACAAGTTTGAGGCAAGCCTGGGTTACATAGTGAGACCCTTTTTGAAAAATAATAAATAAAGAAAAGGGAAGGAGAAAAGTTTTGAATAATTTCTTGGCCCCAGACCCTGGGCAACTGTGGAGGTACAGAGAGGGTTGTCCTTTACCCCAGGATGGGGAAAGAAGCCAGAGAATGGGAGAGTCTGGAGAGGGAATCCTGCCATGTTAGAGGAGTCTCTAGGGAAGCTAGTTGTCCCATATATCTGTCACATTCCTCACCAAGCCATCCATAGCCTCCCACAGTCTCCCCCCAGGATTCCATAGTCACTTTGGAAGCCACATGGTCTGTCCAGGTGCCACGCAGAAACCAGCAATGCTGGGTGGGTTGTAATAGGCCTTCAGATGCTGGGCAGTATTTAATTCAACAGATCATCTCTGAGGTGGGCCATGGGACCAGAAATACACTTGTGCTACAAGTGTCTCTATACGGGGCCCTTCCTGAGATGCCACTCTTAGCAGGGGTAAGTAAGTGTTCAGCTTCTCTATCTATCAAGAACCTGTGCGTTGAGACAAGCATGCTCCGTGTGGTAAACAGTGGCTAATCACAGCAGCTTCTTGCTTCCTTTGAAGCATGTTTCTACCTTCAAGTTCCTGTCTTTGATCAACTTTGTAGGAAAGGGGACTTCTCAGCCCATAGTGCCTGTGGACGGCAACCTCTCCATCTGTAGGGCCTCAGCAAAGGGGCAAATACAACCCATCCTTTTCTCCTAGACATTGCCCTTTCTGAGGTTCCTGCAGGACCCCTGGTGGAGCCACGGAACTGGAGACCTATGTGACAGCATGTCTCCTCCCTCCCAAAGCTCTGATATCTGGGGCTTGGCATTGCTTGGCAGCTTCGGGGCCGACTTAACAGGGTCCTGGTCATTGCCCATCAGCAATGCTTGTTGAGCACCCACCCTTGGCCAAGCTCCCTTCTGTAGCTGACATGATGTTGGCTGAGTGTTTACTAAGTGTCTGCTGGCTGCCTTCATGCCCCCAGAGAACAGGGCTTCCATTTTTCCTTAGAAGACTCAGGCTCATTCTTGAAGTGACTGATTACAGTGTGTTCTTCATCCATCTGACATTAACAGCTGACCAGGCTGCTCTGGCTGGGAACACAACTCTTCTGGGTACTTGATGAGACCATTCCTCATCAGAGGCCTGGACCCTCTCACTTCTCAGTATCTACCAGCTGAAGATGTGTTTTGCTTCTTGGGGTTGTGGGGTTTGTGGTACCACCAGGACGTCTGAGTACCTGAAGCAGATCTGAGTGCATAGCTTCTGCTCTACTGAGCGCTCCCAGTCGGGGCTGGCCATGCTGGTCTCCATCGTCATGGCCATATTTGGAAGTATTGATGCGTTAGCCTCTTTCCAAAACAGGGACATCCCCCTGCCTTAGCGCCTTCTGTGAGGGCCGGCTACTCTGCACACTTTAAGGATTCCATCTTAAGCACTTGTAAATAGAAATTATTCAAAAATGAGCCAAAAGTTAGGTGGCAAACCTTCTGAGCAACTGAGAACAGTCACTGTTTGGAGATCGGGTGTTTGGAGATATTAACAGGATGGATGGGGCTGGGCAGGCAGTGGAGAAGCAAAAAAGCAGGAGAAACCTGGTGCCCAGCTTCTCCCAAGGCTTGAGACCTGGCTCCTACACCAGTGACAGGAGGAAGACCTGGAGACTTGGGGACCATGGTGTCCAAGGGTTCCCTAAGACTTTCACATGTACCTGCCCAGTCCTGAGCCATATGTGGCCCTGATGCCATCCAGGCCAGCTTCCTGCTCTGCCCTATAACTGTCCTGCTCCTGCTCCTGCTGCCTGCTCTGACCTGCTCTATAACTGTCTTATAGTTCTCTGTTGCCGGCTTTGAAGCCTGTACTCCAGACTACAGCTTATCTAGGTCCTGTGTCCATATGTCCAGGGACCAGACATGTTCTGAATGTGAACCCGTGGGGAAGAAGTGTGAGTCCACAGACTCTGTCCATCCTCCTCAATCCACCATCCTCTCAGTTATCCTTGGACTGCCCTTACCCAGTGAAAATGGAAGTATTCCTCTTGTAGTCGGACCTAACTTTAGATACAGCAGCAGCGCTGGGTAGGGTACGTTCTCCCTTCCAGGGACAGGAGAGGCTACAATCCATACAGGGAGAAGCGGTGCCTGCAGCCACTGCCTCAAGTCTACGGAAGATCAATTGCAAGGTAACACGGTGAGCACCCAGAGAGCTCACGGATGGTCAGGAAAGGAGAACCACTTGGACTCTACAAAGAAGAAAGTTGGTCCCAATAGTTTATAGAAACGCAGTCTGGGCAAAAGATCACAGGAGTGTGTAGGTGAAGCAATAGTAAGCATTGGGTATTGATCTCTTTTATATATATTTACAGTGTTTCATGATCAAAGTTTGCTTTTTTAATTGCTCTGTGTGTGTGTGTGCTTGCGCACACTCAAGTGAAGGTATACAGATGTGGAATCCGTTCTCTCCTTCCACTGTGAGGCTCAGATGTCAAACACAGCTTGTCAGGTTTGTGTGGGGAGCAGTTTTACCCAACTGAACAATCTTGCCATCCTGATAACTAAAGGGTTTTTTGGGTTTTTTTTTTTGTTTTGTTTTGTTTTTTTGGGACAGGGTTTCTCTGTGTTGCTCTGGCTGTCTTGGAGCTTGCTGTGTAGACCAAGCTGGCCTCAAACTCACAGAGATCTGCCTGCCTGCCTCCAGAGTGCTAGGATTAAAGGTGTGTGTGACCAGACTGATAATTGAAGATTTATTATTATTATTATTATTATTATTATTATTATTATTTGTATGTGAGGTTGTATGTGGCTGTTCCCTGGAGCTGGAGTTACAGGACTGCAAGCCATCTAATGTGGGTGCTGGGAACCAAACTCCAGTCCTCTGGAAGAGCAGGAAGCATTCTTAATCACTGAACCATCTCTCCAGCCCCTGGTAAAAGCTTTTAAAGGCCCAACATGCTATATATTGTTGGACATAGTGGTATATATCTGTAATCTTGGTTCTCAGGAGACTAAGACTGGGCTATATAGTAAAACCTGGTCAGAGAGGACTTGGGGGTGGGGGGGTGAAACTTGGCTTATGAAATCTGGTGTTCAGACTATAGGCTGTAACTGAGCATCATGGGTAGGATTCTAAGGCTATGAGGAGCAAGGAAGACCGAGATGGTCTTTCAGGAGGAGGTAACACTCATATTGAGAACAGAGAAATCTGGCCTAGTTGCTAGCCTGGCCTAGCAAGGCAGGACATGAACGATGAAGACATGCGGGCAATCCAGGTGGGGTCCGTACTGGGACCTTGCTTCTCAGAAAACAATGGGGGTAGGGCCATGTGGTCATGTTAATCAGGTGACTTGAGAGAGCACTTGTCCAGTGTGACCATCTGATAAGGGTCAACATCTCTGGGAGATGAGCGAAGAGAAGGGAACATGAGTCCTGGGGGAGGAGCCTGCTGCACAGCAGCTCAGAGGCTGCACATGTAGCTCCCGTAATATCAAAGTGTTGAGCGCTTAGGCCTCATCCTAAGTCCTCAAGGCCTTCATCTGACACCCTGGTGCAGGGTGTCAAGGGCAGTGAGGGTGTCCTCTGAGAAGGACCTCATGCCGTAGTCTCAATATGTTGTGCTGGGAGGCAGAGACTGGTTGACGGAGTCTGATAATGTGTCAGAGATGCTCCCATCGTCACATTCAAACAGTGAGGTCTCTGGGCCAACCTGACATATCAGACTGCACAACAGGGTTGAAGATCTGTCTGTCTGTCTGCACTTCCAGAACCGTAATTACACAACCTTGTATCTTTTCTAGCTGTTTGTATTGAAAGGGAGGAGAGATTCTCAAACCCTTTCTTCCCCAAGTTGCTGTCAGTCCGTGTTTCATCACAGACACAGAAAGCAAACCAGAACAGGACTTTTGATCAGGTTGGCCAAGCTGAAAGTGCCCTCTACCTTCTTCAAGCCAGACACTTGTGTCCTTTGGAAGCCACTCTGTCAGTGCCAGGCTGGCTTGGAAGGCAAACCAGACACAGTTGGCGACTTGGCAGATACTCCATCACCTGAGTCATCACTCGGGGATGGACAGAGTCCGCCCACCCCAGGGCCGCCCACCCCAGGGCCGCAGTCCAGAGCTGGTTCAGATCTCCACTCTATAGATGCCAGCTACAGGACCCGGGGCACTTGGTTTCCTCACCTGCCAACAGTAGATGAGTTAGTTTGTATTCAATGCTTGAAACTGCCAGGGACTGGAGGCGCTTTCAATTCACAACATGCAGGATTCCCTTCACTTCAGGGAACAACAGAGATACAGCAGATTCATAGGCGGGCAAGGCTCTTTGTAGAACAGCAAAACACAAGGTGCTATTACTCCCAGGATGCTTTCTTTACCGGAGCCTGAGAGCAGTTCTATCATCCATCTTTGACACCCCACACGGTTCACATGACCCTAAGTCAGGGAACACAGCCAGCTGGCCAGCACCTATCCACCTCCTCTGAGAGATACCTGCTGTCGAGGCAGAGTCCAAGACCAGGTCTCTCTAGCAGCTTATTCTGAGGAATCCTCCTCTGAGAATGTGGAGGTGTTAAGATCGGGGACACAGTTTGGTAGGTCAAAGATCTCTCGTAGGCTGCCAGGGAGTGGTGTGCAGGGTCAGGGCAGAGGGAAGGACAAGCACAGAGGCTCTGGGGCAGACCTGTGCTATGTGTGCCTGAGGAACTGGGAGGAAGCTGGAGCCAGGAGCATTAGTGGACAGACGATGCTATGGCTTTTACTCCAGGAAATGAGCAGCGGCCAGCTTCCCAGCAGAACAGTATGGAGGCATAATGCTTTAAGAGTACAGATCTGTCTTTCTGCCTCTCAGGAAACAATGTTGGGATCAGTGAGGAAACAGCTACCTTATTCCATTATTCCAGAGAATGGCTTAGACTGGGGCTGGGAGAGCAAGCAAAGGCCTAATGCCAGATCCATGCTCTCTCTTCTTCTCTCTCTCTCTCTCTTTCTCTCTTTCTCTCTCTCTCTCACACCCACATGGCAGCTCACAACAGTCTGCAACTCCAGTTCCAGGGGATCTGACACCCTCACACAGACACACATGCAAGCAAAACACGAATGCAAATAAAATGAAAATAAATAAAAATTTTTAAGAAGAAAAATCACCTTCCAAGACTAGAGGAATGACTCCGTGGCCAGGAGTGCTGGCTGCTCTTCCAGAGTCCTGAGGTCCCGTTCCCAGCACCCACAGAGCCGCACACAAGTACCTGTAACTCAATCCCAGGGGATGGGACATGGCCTCTGGACTCCCTGGGCACTGCATACGCTGTGAGGGAGTGGTGCACAGGTATACATTTACCAAGCACTCATACACACAACATCCTCCACTTTCCATGTTGTGTCTCCAATTTAATTTATATTAATTTTTCATTTCTTAAGTCTGTTTCCCTTGAGTTTAATTTGTTCTTCTTTCCCTGAACTGATGGGACTGCTTTTCTTGTTTTGTGTTTCTAAAATAGGGTCTCACTCTGTAGCTCAGGCTAACCTTACGTTTTCAGCAATCCTCTTGCTTTATCCCGGCATTACAGTGTAAGCCACCACACCCATTTTGTTAGTCTAGACTTCTTATAGTAAAAACTTAGATTGTTGATTTAAGAACTTCATTATATAATATTGTTGTTGTTGGTTTTTTTGAGATAGGGTTTTTCTGTGTAGCCCTTGTCTGTCCTGGAACTCACTCTGTAGACCAGGCTGGCCTCTAACTCAGAGGTTCATCTGCCTCTGACTCCCGAGTACTGGGATTAAAGGTGTGTGCCATCACATCCAGCATGAACTTCATTATTTAACATATAAACAATTAATGCTACAAAATTCTTCTGAAGTACTGTTTTAGTAGCATCCGGAGGTTTGGGTTTGTTTGTTGTTGTTGTTGAGAGTGTACCCTTTCTCATTCAAATATTTTCTTGTTTTCATTAAGACCCCCTTTTGACCTTTGAGCTGTTTAGAAGTGTTTTTTACTTCTAGAGGCTTCGAGGTCTTTCCAGATGCCATCATACTGTATACATTTAGAATTCAATTCTATTGTTTTCGGAGAATATGCTCATATGATGTAAATTCAGTTTGTTAGAAACTGTTCTATACCCAAGATAATAATCTACATTGATAGATATTGCATGAAACAGAGGCAGAATATTCCGTTAACAACAGATTATTATGTAAGTACTGATGGTTTACCTGGCGTTTAATTTACCTCTAAAGTTTCAGTGGGTCTTGTCATACAGTCTTTCTCTTTCATGAGCTCTTATCTTCCCATTCATTTCAGAGAGTTTTGTACTACAAGGAACACGGTCAGATGCTTGCTTTTTGCTATTGTTGTTTTTGTCTTGATGTAAGAGCTTATGATATAGCCCAGGCTATCCTTGAACCTTCCTGCCCCACCTTCCCAAGCGCTGTGTACCCAAGTGCCTTCTACAGCCTTGATCTTTCTTTCCTTTGGGCCACCTGTTACTGAACTTTTAGGTTCTTCTGTGGACACTGGATGACATAGGAGACGTCGAGTTTCCCTCTTCCGATTCTTAGTCTCATGCACAAAAGAATTTAAGAAAGGATTCAAACAGAAGCTCAAGAATGGTTTTATCAGGATGGGGGGGGAGGGCCTTGGACTTCCCACAGGGCAGGGCACCATGCCCTCTTTTAAGGAAGCAGGGGGAGGGAAGAAGGGGGGAGCAGGAGGGGACTGGGAGAAGGGGAGGAAATGTAAAATTTTTTTGAATGGAAAAAAATAAATATTCAACAAGATCAAAAAAAAAACAGAAAAAAAATAATGGTTTTATTAAAGTTTAAAAAGAAAAATTTCCAGGGCAGGTGCCATATAAATCTCAGCAGCTGTCTGAAGAGTGGAGGGGAGAAGACATTTAAGCTGCCATGGGGGCCAGACACATGGCAGACACACGGCAGACACATGGTCACAGAACAGGGGCCGGTGGGGGGGGGCACTTTAGAGAAAGAGTAAAGGATCCCAAAGTGTCAGAAAACACACACAGGTTCTGGCCAGCATGCGAAAGAAACAGAAAACGCTGGGGGTGGGGTCCCCATTTGGATTCAGGCTTCAGAAAAGTGAGGCAACGCAGCTGGACCTCATGGTGACTCAGGGACTGCCCTGGGGAATTCTGGAAGCAGAAACTGCAGTCTTTCCTGAAAGTGGAAATCACTCCCCTACCTCTTTAGCATGGGTTAAAATGAGCCCACCTTCCTAAGTTGATTGACCAGGCCCAGCAGGAAGGTTAGGTCTTCACCCAGGCCAGAGATTCTAGTCTCTGGCCAGAAAGAGCTTTTTTTGTTTTTGCCTTTGTTTTCCTTAGTGGGCTGTTATTGTGGCTGTAACAATCCCATGGGTGGATCTAATGATTGTCTTTGCCTTTGGAGTGAGTTGTATTCCTGGAGCTTTCTTTTTGTTGTTGTTTTTCAAGACAGGGTTTCTCTGTGTAGTTTTGGAGCCTGTCCTGGAACTCACTCTATAGACCAAGCTGGCCTGCAGCTCACAGAGATCCGCCTGCCTCTGCCTTCTGAGTGCTGGGATTAAAGGTGCCCGACTTATTTTATGCACATCTGATGTTTTGCCTATTATGTGAGGGTGTCAGATCCCCTGGAACTAGAGTTACAGAAATGTGTGAGCTGCCATGTGGGGGTACTGGGAACTGAACCCATGTCCTCTGAAAGAGCAGCCAGTGTTCTTAACTGTTCAATGGTAACTTTGGATTGTTTCCTGAGCATTTTAAACTTTGTTGTGGTATTTTGGGTTATGTTAACCCCTGGAGAATGCTGGTGTTTTTCTTGAGGTGGGCAGGCATCCCTGTGAGAGCCCTTTGGTTGCACCATCTGTTGATGGTGTTGTCAGCATCAGTACCACGACTAAGTCCTTAGTTCTTCCCTGAGCACTCATTTTAGTCTTGGTTCATGGCTGTGGCTCAGTTCTCAAACCCTTTACGGCGAGTTACGTGCATATGCCATTCAAGGACAATCCCAGGACTCAAGTTGGGTCAGACGCAGCTTCAGTGGGTCCTTTTCTATCTTCTCTCAGACTTCCTCCCATGATCCTCAGTTTCTAGGGCTCCTTTTCTCCATCTCATCTCTGCTGGCTTTTCAGAGTCACCTCTGTGATACAGTGGCAAACGCCCCAGTAGGGCCACCCCCGCACATCCTTAAGCTAACAGAATCTGTAGACACCGAACTGCAGTGAGTCACATAGGTGCCTCCCACTTCTCCCTGGTGTACGTTGGGGCCTGCGCCATGTGACTGCTTCTTGTCAGTGGGTCACCTCTTCCTATTTCTTTACATATTTGATAGTATTTTAATTAATAATAAGCACTGGAGATGACACTGACCAGGGGCCTGGGCTCTGTTACATTCCTTTAAAGGGTCTGTTTTCTACTCAAGCAAGAGACTCCATAGCTGAAAGGTATCCTCAGATTGCTCAGGCTGTATTTGATGCCAGGCTGAGTGGAAGAGGACAATACACACACACACACACACACACACACACACACACTGATGGGGGTTTGCTTCAACCTGTCAGTAAGGTCAGTGTAGGTCATCCTCTTCTGGGAGATCAGTGTGGAAACAGCCCCTCCCCTCTGGCTTCGCCCACCAAGAAGCCTTCCATGTTGTGTCTGCTCCTAGCCCTACCAACACAGAACCCACAGAGAAGCCCTGTGAACTGGCCTTGCCGGCTGAAGGAGCTGTCCTAACAAAGACTCCAGCTCCCAAAAACTCCATCACAAAAACATCCCCAAAGAGGGACTGGTGGAGAGTCCCTGGTGCTGGGCACAGTCCATAGCCTGTCAGAATGCAGGGCCTTGGGCACCTGGTGAAGATTTATGGCTGTTTATAACAGCTGAGCTTGTCTAGTATCTCAGGCGAAAGCCTTCCCCTGACTTTAAACACTGCCTACATCCACAAATATCCCAGGCAGCCAAGATGCACAATTTGGGCTTGAAGAAATTATTACAACAATGTGTAAGGAGGACATAACAAAGGAAGGTACTTGCTCGACAAACGTTCAGCAAGTCTTACACAAAGGCTTATAAAAAGAGCAGAATTATTTGGATTTCAACACGCTTAGCCAGTTGTCTGTGAAAAGGTGAATTTATTGTAAGTTCTAGTAACTCCCTTTTGGTGTATTTAAAGGTTAAGAGCGTTCTTGGGAGAGCTTTGTTTTCTTGTAACTCAAAATTGGTTCTTCTCTTTAAAGACGCCCCACTTTCAGCCCCTCAGAGAGGTTCAGAGAGTCCAGGAGCTGTTTGGAAATAATCTCTCCCTGGGAACTGCTAAGATATAAACATTCACAGCCAGCCGTCGGTCCAGCGCATGATTTCCAAGGGTTCAGTAGAACCACAGCATCCCCAGCTCCTGGGGGTCAAGGAGAGGGGGTCAAAGCACATCTGGGTCCTGTCATGCGGGAACCAAGTGCCAGATGTCCAGGCCTTAGAGCTGGTCTGGATCCAGGTGGGACTAGCTCGTTTATAAACCTGTCTGCTGCAGGCAGGATATGCACAGTAGGAAGCAACTGTCCAGAGTCAAGTTTATTGCCTAGGGAGGAGGAGGAGGAGTCATCTCACCCAGTTCACAGCGCTCTAGGACCTGCCTCCAGGACCCTGGGCTCAGCTCGTTGCAAGCCTGCAGCTGCTGGTGTCTGCCAAGCACCTTTGAAGACACAAAACAACAAGGTAGGCAGGACTCTTCCCAACCCAAGGACCCTCAGACTCAGCCACTTAAAACTCCCCTGTCTTGACTGCCTTCAGGCCAAGAGCCCCTGGCATTGCCTCTGTATTTCCTGTTCTCTTGATGATCCTGAGTCCAGAACCACACTCAGGAAAAGCATTTAGATTGCTGTGAAGGCCTCTCCACTCTGCACTGTCCCCAGAGGGGTCTTCCTGTGACAGCAGGTCAGGATGAGATACCAGTGCCTCTTAGAAGAACAAGGGGGAAAACAGGGGGAAGAAGCCTGACACAGGGTCCCAGCCACAGTCTCTGTGTATCAGCTGTGCTTTGGGGGATGGGGGCAGAATGGCTCCTCTATCCCATAGACCTCACACAAATGTGAGACCCCAGGTTTTGCCTAGCCTCGGAATCCATTTTGCTGAGATGGATTGTGCTCCCCAAGGACTTTCCCTCATGAGGGCTGAACTGAATTCCAGAAGATTAAGTTGGGAATGTGCCTTGTACCAAATCCTGACTCAGGGTCCTGCAGTTCTGACCCAAGCAGAGAAGGATTATCAGGTGCTCAGCACCTTAGAGACTCCAAAATCTGCTCAGATGTCGGGGCAGTTATCTGGGGTCAGGTCAGGCACCCCCATCAGAAGAAATTATTTCTGGAGCAGCCAGGCCCCCCTAGGGCCCCCAGGCTGTCAAATGCGCCTGCAGACGGGAAGCCGGTAATTGCAGGGCTCTTAGGCATGTTAGCGCCTGTTAAACTTCCTGCAATTAGTTTTGCTGACAGCTTGTTTAAAAGGAACCGCCTAATGTATTAAAAATACCTGTGTCGGTGGCAGATCAGCCAGCAGTGCTCACAGAGCTTCTGAAGAAAATCACCAGGGCTGGATGTCCACGCGTTAAACTGCTCTAACCTCAAACAAGTTTGAGAGCAAACCTGAGATCTGTGGCTGCCGTAACCCAGGGCCTGACACTGCTGACTCACACTGTGCGAATATATTCTCTTATGGCTCCAGGGACTAGAGGTGTGTCTCAGGGCCGTGTTTCCTCCAGGGGCTTAGGAGGCTCCTTCCTTTTCTTCCAGTCATGGTGAACTCAAGTGTCCTTTGCTCATGGCCTTGGTCTTTATACCACCTTCTCCTCTGTGCATCTGCTCTCTAGTGATTTGCCATGAACCAGGACAATTGCATCTAAATCTGACTATATTTTACAGAAACACTTTTCTCAAATAAGGCTATAGTTACAGGTTGAGAGGTTGAAGACACATGCACAGGCACATGCACACACACACATGCACACACACTTGTGCGCACACACGCACACTTGCTCACGTGCGCGCGCACGTGCACACACACACACGTTGCCACCATCATGTTATCTCAGCATACCTTAAAAAGAGAGGCAGAGACTGGATCCAAGGTCTGGTCTTGCTGGTCCCAGGGCACCGTCACTGCTGTTCCTTGAGTTATGTCTAACACTGGGGACCTTGATAACAGGTAAATATAATACAACATAAAAACAAAACAGAAAGATCCCATTGCAGCCTCAAAAATTCCCACCCCTGCTTACAATGGTTGAAGATGATTCCCAAGGTCAGCAAGGTTGGATCTCAGCTGGGTTTGTTTTTAGCCTCCCTTGCTAAAAACAAGGTAGAACACAGGAGGGCAGGATGTGTCTCTGCCCTCTCATACGGAGTCTCTGCCTTCACGGTGACCACTGGGCTGCAACAGCCCCATTATCTTCTGCCCTGTCCCATTTCATGCTGAGGTGTTACTCTTGCTGGGCTCCAAGACACACACCAGTGAGGCTCCCAGGAGAAGGCAGGCCAGCTCCTCCACTGGCTGCCTCTTCCCCAAATGCTGTCTGTGCTAACTCTCCACAGCTGCCTCTGTAGAAACGACTCCCCTTGACTTGACCAGCTGCCCCACCTGCCTGGTCACAGACTTTTCTAGTTGCTAAGGGGGAATGGGCTAGCTGGTTCCAGCAGAATCCTGTCCCATGGTATAACAAACTCAGGAGCTTATCAATCTAAGGACAACACCGTCGGTTGCCACTGCCGCAGCCTCCATGGCTTGAGTCTTACCTAGACTCTGCTAGGTAAATCCTGCTGTCTTGCAATTTGAAGCATGTCCCAAAGAATCCCTGCTATGACCAGGTCCATGAAGCTGCCACTATGGGGATCCTGAAGGCCAGCAGTGAGGAATTTACTAGGCTCAGTTCCTACCATAAGCATCACCTCAGGGTCTGGGAGAGCCCAGAAGGAGCAAGAAATGGGAACCAGTTGTGGTTGGGCTGCTCAGCTTCAGGGAATCTGCAGGCACAAGCTAGAGGGCCAGGTCCTAGGAAGATGTGGCAGAGCAACTGGCCCTGGTCAGGAGGCAGGAGCTCTTCCTTGTACCCAGGAATCCAGTTCCATCTGCCTCTTGGGCCTTGTGACCTCCCAAGAGACTCATCACTTTGTTCCTGTTGTGGGATGGGACGCAGCAATGTGTTCTGAGTGGCATAAAATAGGCCTCCTCAACCTGCACTCTGGCCTGGGACATACCGTTGCAGCATTACCCAGCTGAGGGCGAGTGTCTATGATTGACACCGGAAGGCATTTCAACCCTTCCCATGATCCCCCACTGAGTTTTAATGGCATCCTTCCTTGACCTTTGTAACTAATTCACAAAACGAGTGGGCATCCTGGTGGGTCCTCTCATGCTGCTCAAAACTATCAGCAGGTTGCCTTGTAGACAGTCAAAACTCAAGCATAGGGCTACGCAGCAAGACCCCACCACCACCGTCTCAAAAGTCAACACAAAACAGAATCACTACAGGAAGTGGAGGAAATAAAGCAGCCAGGAGGTTGCCTTGGAGCCTTGGGTTCTCAGGAGCCTGGAAGGCAGGTTCCTGTTGAGGGAGCTACCAGTAAGTGATGCTTGGGTTCATTCCACCTGCCTTAAAAAGGACCCTGTCAGAGTTTAAGGTGAGAAGGACAGACTACTTAAGAAAGAACCTGGGGAGGTGCCCATGGGACCCAACTCTGCTCTCCCTGGGCAATGGACCCCATGCCAGCTGCCTGCCTGCGGTTTCCCAGAAAGCCTGCTGTCTGTACACCTGCAGGCTTGCTCCATCCACCCAGAAGCCCCCAGCTTCCCTCATTCCCTTGCTGTTTGGCAGCCAAGCAGTACCGTTCTGCACAAATGGCGGGAAGACCGGGCCAAACCCAGCTCCCTGCTGCTTTTTCTGAGTGTGGGACAGACTCTGTAAGGTACTTCTTAGCCTGGCTGTGCTTGCCCAGCTGCGAGTGTGCCCCATCAGCACTGGGACTGTCCCTCTGGGTCTGTCGGGAAACTGGATTCCTTGGGGAACAAGTAGGTTCAAGTATCAGGGTTCAGCAAGGAATGAGTGCTGGAAATAAACAGGGTGGTCACTCCCTGGAACCGTGGGCCTTCTTCCTCAGTGACAAGGCCCAGTCAGCAGATACACCGGCTCTAAAGCCAGCACCCACTCTAATGCCAGCACCCACGCCTTGTGAAGCTGCTGGGCAGTAGCATCTCTAATCCCAGCATTGTAGTGACGGTACGCCTACCCTCTTCAAAGTTCCAAAGAGGATGAAGGGCTACACTGGGGGGTACTGGGACTGGGGTTTGGATAGCAGGAAGGGTTTCAGAAAGAAAAAGGAGTCTGCACTGAAGGCAAAGAAGCATGTGGGGTTTTGTTTTTGTTTTTGTATTTTGGTTTTTCGAGACAGGGTTTCTCTGTGGCTTTGGAGCCTGTCCTGGAACTAGCTCTTGTAGACCAGGTTGGTCTCGAACTCACAGAGATCCGCCTGCCTCTGCCTCCCGAGTGCTGGAATTAAAGGTGTGCGCCACCACTGCCTGGCTAAGAAGCATGTGTTTTAAGGGTGCTGATGACCCCAGCATCTGACCTATGATCCAATAAGAGGATTTGAGGTGTTCAAGCTTTACAGACTTTCCTTTCCCCAGATACACATTGGCCCCCACCTGCTCAGAAGGACCTCAGGCTTCCCTCCTGCCTGTCATGTGTTGAGTGCGCTCACAAGCCTGAGTCTGCTCTATTAGATGGACAAACAGAAAGCCCACCATGTGAGTGAGCAAAGCCTCCTCTCCAAAACACACCAGCCTTGATCCTGAGAATTCCTATGATTTTAAAAATGGAGAGAGCTCATTCCTCAGTGTCCCTTCACCAGAACTGTGGGTTTCTGGTGCAGGCAAGCTGTGGTGGTCTCATTGCCTGTCAGAGCTGCTGCCACAGGCTCTGGTCAAGCGCTCTGTAGAAGACAGCACACACCCCACTGGAGCAGGCTTCTGTGTCTTGCACAGAAAGAGGAAGAAGAGGGAAGATGAATGCTGTGCGGTGGAG
Source organism: Ondatra zibethicus (assembly GCA_004026605.1). Taxonomy (NCBI): domain Eukaryota; kingdom Metazoa; phylum Chordata; class Mammalia; order Rodentia; family Cricetidae; genus Ondatra; species Ondatra zibethicus. The sequence goes on along the minus strand of PVIU01000284.1, from coordinate 276,581 downwards.
AGGGCTGGTCCCAGGGAGCTGGAGTTTCTACCAAGCAGATTTGGGAGCAGTTGCAAGTGGAGCTGAATCTACCAGGTCGCCTGGTCAGTATGGCCACGTGTCACCTGCACCTAGAACCAGTCTTCATTGGGTCCTTACTCGGGACAAAGACTCTTTGGGAGATACTGAGACAGTCAGGTGTATTTATTTTTAAGCAACCACAGCTGCCCAGTTAGCAGGGGATCCCCCAAGACTTCCTTATCCCACCCAGTCTTCTGATCCAGAGAGAGCTGTATGCAAAAGTGAGAGACGAATGTCAAGGTCCTGTCCAGACCCAGCAGAGGGTCCACTGTGAGGAGTTTGTGTTCCTAAATACACACACAGTTTAAATGTTCCTTCCCTGGCCTGCTATCTCCAGAGTCACCTTAACCAGCCTTCCTGCTGCTGCCTAGAAGGGACTGCATTTCTAAAGCAGCTGGTTCCAATGAGGGAGGCTGGGAAAGAGACCAAAATGGAGACACAGGAACTGAGGTGTCCAGCCCTTGAGGAGAGATGAAACATGGGGACTATAGGAAGCCAGGGGCTCCTTTTGTTTGAGGGAGATGCCGCAGAAGCACACAGTGTTGAGGGCAGCCTCTGGGGCGGAAGAACCTCCAGCTGATCTAAGAGCCTGACCCCTAGGGAGTTTCACAAAACAGGGACCTTGCAAAGTGCAGGGAGGCCCTAAGACTTCTGCAAAGCAGCAAACAGTCCAACAAGTCAAACCCTGACACAATACTCACCAGGACAAAGAACGATTGGAGTGCTCATCACTGCTGGTAGAACCCACAAGAGCACAGGTGGGGAATTAAGGGGTTGGGAGTAATGACTTTTTAAAAATTGCTTTATGTGTGGGTGTTTGAGAGCATTTATGTCAGTATACCATTGTGTGCAGTGCCTGAGGAGGTCTGTAAAGGGTGTTAGATCCTGTGGAACTGTAGTTACAGATGGCTGTAAGCCACCGTGTGGGTGCTGGGAATAGAAACTAGGTCCTTAGAAAAAGCAGCCAGTATTTTTAACCACTGAGCCATCTCTCCAGCCTTAGGAATGACAGCTATTAGTGGATACTTTTTAGAGCAGTTTTGTAATTTGTTTGAGACAATGTCTCATTATGACAACCCCTACACACACACACACACACACACACACACACACACCTGTTAGTTTCCTCTGTGGGAAGGATCTTGCATTGTGAGGTACATTGTCACAATTAACAAGTGTTGACAAATTAGAATTGACAGCTCCTACTAGGGCTCCTCCTTGGTGTTTCACATTCTGTGGCTCTGGGTGGATGCATAGTAGCCCATCATGGATAACAGCTACACTGCCCCCCAATGCTCTGGGCTCCATCGGATCACCCTCCCCACCCCAGCTCTGAGCAACTATTTTTTTAAGCCAATTCCGTATTTCATTTTCCAGAAGGTCATACAGCTAGAGTCAGGTCACTTTTCAGGCCAGTCTCTTTCCTTTGCTAATATTCATTCAAAGCTCCTTCGAGTCTTTTCCTGGCTTGGAAGCTCATTTCTTTGTATCTCTGGATTAGATGTGATCATTGTTCCATTAATGAAAAACGTCTCAGTTGCAAATATGACTAAAGCTTCTATAAGCATATCTGTGCAGGTTTCCGCTTCTTTAGGTTAAAAAAAGAAAAGGCTGAAATCATGGAACCTCACGTTCTGAGTCAGTTAGCTGTGTGAGATGCTGCACCCTGACTCTCCTGAGTCACCGTGAGTCTCCTACAGCAGCTGCGCCCTTTCATCTTCCACTAGCAATGATAAACGTTCCAGGTGCTCTTCATCGGGATTTCGGCTTGGGGGTTGTTTTAGGACATTCTTTGTTCTAGTCCATTGCTGTATTAGCTGCTTTTTTCCCATTGCTATAGCCGAACACCTGACCAAAAGAGATTTAATGGGGAAAGGGTTTACTTTGGTTTGGGAGTACGGCCCACCACGGTGAGGAAGGAGAGGAGCTGTAGATTCAGTGGTAAGCAGCTGGTTACACTGCACCACAGTCACAAGGAGAAGGTTTACCTGCTGGTGCTCAGACTGCTTCTCCCCCCTCCCTTCCTTTTATTCAGCCCAGCACTCTAGACCCCGAGAAGTACCCTCCACATTTCTTTGCTCTCTAGAAACATCCTCGCAGACGTGCCCACAGATGTGTCTCTCCACTGACTCAAACCTGGCCAAGCTGAGCTGATACTCAAGGCCTTCGGTCCTGCGAGGCTGGACACACAGCACTGCTTCATGTGCAAGTTTGTCCAGGTGGAGTTTCTTACACGAGGTTCCTGATTAGATTTCTGCCCATTTTTTTTTTGTTTTCTTATTTATTTTTACGAGTTTTGTATGTTTTGGATCAGCCTATCATACATGTCTTTTGTATGTTTTGGATCAGCCTATCATACATGTCGTCTTTTGCAAATATTGCCTCCCAGGTTTCTTCTTACTTAATCTACATTTGGATTTTATGAGACAGGGTCTTACAGTATAGCCAGGGCTTGCCTCCAGCTTGCCATCCTCCTGCCTCAGGCTTTTGATGCTGGTATTACAGGTGTTATAGTATCGTGCTGTCTTTTAATAGTACCATTCATTCTAGTTAGGTGCAGTTTATTGGTTTTTCTTTCATGGAACAAAGCCCAGCTGGTTGTGGTGTCTTGGTGTGGGAGAATTGTCTGTATTCTGTCAATCATGATTTAAATAAACGCTGATTGGCCATTAGCCAGGATGTATAGGTGGGACAACCAGACAGGAAGTAGAGGCCGAGCAAGGAGAATAGGAGAATTCTGGGAAGCAGGATTCTCTCGGCATTCCTGCGCAGACCACTGAAGAAGCAGGATGTGACCTGCCCCGCTGAGAAAGGTACTGAGCCATGTGGCTAACATAGGTAAGGATAATGGGTTAATATAAGCTACAAGAGCTAATAAGAAGCCTGAGCTAATGGGCCAAACAGTTTATAATCTTATGGAGACCTCTGTGTGATTTTCTTTGGGACTTGCCAGCTGTGGGGTACCGGGCAGGATATAAACCCCAACAAGCAGGCCCTTCATGTTACAGTGTCTCACACCTGGAATCCCAGCATTTGAGACAAAGAGGCAGAGGACTGTGAATCCAAAGTCATGTGAGGCTACAAGAGACCCTGTCTTAAGAAAACTAAATAAATAATGAATATTCATTAGTAAACACAGGGCTAGTCGACTTTTCTCCTGCTTTGTTTTCCTGAACTTTATATGTAGGTCTGTGGTCAGTTTTGATTAGTTTTTGGAAGGTGTAGATCCTGTCCTTTCACAGATGGTTGTCTGGGGGGACTGTCCCTCCACGTAGCCAGAGGGCCACTGACGGTCCTGTGTGGGTCCGTTTCTGGGCTCTCTGATGGCTTCACTGACCAAACCATCTTGACTATATAGTTTTGTTGTAAGTCTTGGACTTGGCGGTGTTGATATGAGTGTAAGCCAAGTGTCCACAGGTTTTAGAGGTCAGAAGAGGACATAAGAGTTGGTGTTATGATGGTTGTGAGACACCCAGCATGGGTGATGAGAACAAACTCTGTCCTCTCCTAGAGCAGGAAGCACTCTTTTTTTTTTTCAAATATTTATTTATTATGTATACAATATTCTGTCTGCGTGTATGCCTGCAGGCCAGAAGAGGGCACCAGACCCCATTACAGATGGTTGTGAGCCACCATGTGGTTGCTGGGAATTGAACTCAGGACCTTTGGAAGAGCAGGCGACGCTCTTAACCTCTGAGCCATCTTTCCAGGCTGCAGCAAGCACTCTTAACCACTGAGGCATCACTCCAATCCCTTCATCTTTTTAAAACCTAAGTCAAGTTTTCATTTGGGTCAGGTTGGTGATGTTCAGGATGCAAGGCAAGTGCTCTGACACTGAGCTATGCCCAGTCCATATCTCATTTTTTGTGTTAATATAAATAGTATTTTTTCTTTTTAAATATTTTGCATTATGTAGTTAGTGTGAAAATATAGTATTATGGGGCTGGGCAAATGACTCGGGTTAAGAGCTTATACTGCTTTGCCAGAGGACCAAGTTTAGTTCCCAGAACCCACATTGAGTAGCTCACAATTGTCTGTAATTCCAGGTCCATGAGCTCCAATGCCTCTTCTGGCTTCCACACGCACACACACACACACACACACACACACACATAAATATTAAACAAATATTTAAAAACAAACAGACATTGTCTTGTGTTTTATTCAATTATTCATTGTTGGTATATAAGAAAACAATTGGATTTTGTTTATTAGCCTTATATACATCTTACTTTCCTATAACCATACTAGTTCCAAGAGTGTTTGGTCTTTGGTATTTTATACACAGAGAGCCATCTATATATAAAGCTCTCTCTTTCTTCCCAATACACATACCTTCTTTTTCCCTTTCTCGTCTTATCGTATTGGCTAGAGTTTATTGTACAAGGCTAAGTTGGCATGGTGCTGGGAAACCTTGTTCCTCATCTTAATGGGGTTATAATCTCACCAGTAGTAAGACATTATCTGTGGGGCTTTTGCTATTCATCATGTTGAGGAAGACCCTCTCCATGTCTAGCTTGCTTAGAGTTCAGTAATAAATGGGTTTTGGATCTTGTCAATAGCTTCTCTTGCGTCTATTGATGTGGTTGTGTGGGTTTCAATCAGGTGACCCATTCCTGCACACCTAGAAGGAAAACCCATTTAGTTGTAGTGTGTAATTCTTGCTATGCTGTTTGGATCTATTTTGTGCTTGTCTTGGTCAGGGTTACCATTGCTGTGATGAACTAAAACTTTTTTGGGGGGGGGCTTACTCTTCCACATCACAGTTCATTATCAAAGATTGTCAGGACAGGAATTTAAGCAGGGCAGTGCTGTGGGGCAATATCTTGTACCCTGTAAAGATTTGTTACTTGCATTTTAATAAAATGCTGATTGGCTAGTAGCCAGGCAGGAAGTATAGGCGGGGTGACCAGAATAGGAGAATTCTGGGAAGAGGAAAGGTTCAGTCTGCAGTCATAACCCAGATGCAGAGGAAGCAAGATGAGAATGCCTTGATGATAAAAGGTACCAAGCCACGTGGCTGACACAGACAAGAATTATGGGTTAATGTAGGATATAAGAGTTAATAAGAAGTCTGAGCTAATATGCCAACCAGTTTAAAATTAATGTAGACCTCTGTGTTTCTTTGGGTTTGAATGACTGCAGGACCAGACAGTTCAGAAACTTCTATCAACAGGGCAGAAACCTGGAGACAGGAGCTGATGCAGAGGCCATGAAGAAGTATGCTGCTTATTGGCTTGCTCCCCAGGGCTTGCTCAACTTGCTTTCTTAGAGAACCACCTGCCCAGGGATGGTCCCACCCACAGTGGACTGGGTCCTCCCCCATCAATCACTAATTAAGAAAATGCCTACAGGCTAGCCACAGCCCAATTTTATGGACACATTTTCTCAGCTGAGGCTCCCTCCTCTCCAATGACTCTAGCTTGTGTCAGGGTGACACAAACTAGCTGGGACAGTGCTGTTATAACAAAGTGACACAGACTGGGCACGTTACTGTGAACAGGATTGTATTGACTTCATGGTTCTGAAGACGGGAGATCAAGGGTCCGCATTTGGTAATAGCATTTGTGTGTTTGTTTTTGTTTTGAGACAGGGTCTCTCTGTGTAGTCTTGACTCTCCTGGAACTCACTATGTAGACCAGGATGGCCTCAAATTCACAGAGATCCACCTGCCTCTGCCTTCTGAGTGCTGGGATTAAAGGTGTGCACTACCATGCCTGGCTTGGTGATGCGGCAGAAGGTATCACAGGGTAAGAGCAAGTAAGAGAGAGGGCAAGAGAACTGGACTTGCTTTTATAGCAAACTTACTCCAGGATAATGAAATTAATATATATGTAAGGGCTCTTTCTCAAGACCTAAACCCTCCCACCGGTCCTACCTCTCAACCCTGTTGCACTGAAGATTAAGTTTCTGTGGTGGCTTGAAAGAAAACAGCCCCCAAAGTAGCACTTTTAGGAGGGTGTGGCTTTTTTGGAGTAGATTTGCTCTAGTTGGAAGTTCTAGAGGAAGTGTGTCACTGTGGAAGTGGGCTTTGAGGTCTCATATATGCTCAAAATACCGCCCAGGGTTTCAATGACTTCCTGTTGCCTGCAAGATGTAGAACACTTAGCTCCCTCTCCAGCACCATGTCTGACTTCATACTGCCATGTTGCACTGCAATGATAATGGACTAAACCTCTGAACTGTAAACCACCCCAATTAAATGTTTTCCTTATAAGAGTTGCCATGGTCACGGTGTCTGTTCATAGCAGTGGAGACCCTAACTGAGACAGTTTCCAACCCGTGGACTTTGGAGAGCGTGTTCAAACCACCACATACGTGCTGCTGTGTTTATTAGTCAGTGTTTTCCTACGGGTTTTGCACTTGTGTTCCTAAGAGATGATGGTCTAGATTTGTCATTTTTTGTGGCTGGTTCTGGTTCTGGAGCAATCTCCCTACGCGTCTGTCTTCTCAGAGAGACAAGAGACTTGTGACACTTTGGTGTGTTTGGTAGGATTCACCAACAAGTCCTATTCTAGAAGGTTGCTGAGTATCTATTAGATTGCTTTAATGAAGACTTTTCCAATTGTCTATTTCTTCTTTGGGAGTTTTGGTGGATTCTGTATTTGCCCATTTTATTTAAGCTAGGCATCTTCGATCTCTGGCCTGCAGGCTACATGCATTTCAAGATAGCCCAGTCCTGAGTGTTTGGGCAGTTGACAGGTTTCAGGTTCTGGAATGTTCTTTGATGAGAAACCACCATGGGAATGAATGAGTCTTGTCATCTCACTGCACAGACAAGGTACCCCAAGGAGGCTGTGGTCTGAATACCATGAAAATGTGTGTGTGTGTGTGTGTGTGTGTGTGTGTGTGTGTGTGTGTGTGTGAATATTCATGTAAACGTTGGACTTGCAAATTGAAGCAATTTAAATGTCATGAGCACCTGTGGCTGTCTCTTGGAGAAGATCTGTCAGAGAAAATGCATCATGATTACAACCACAGCAGAAGGAGGGGCCTCCAGCCCTCTGCACAGCCGCCAGGCTGTCCCCACCATTCACAGCGCCAAGAGGTGAGAATTAGCGCTAACCTGGTGAGACTCAAGCTGTGATTCCCTCCACAACAGCTGGCTGAGGCCACAGGCATCTTGGGGACAGCTGTGTTTCCCTGGGCAGGTGACTCCTCCAGGTGGATCCTGGCCCAGCCTTCCCATTCCTGGTTCAAAAAACGTTCTGGAAAAGCTCCCCCACTGTGACTCACCTGCCGCTCAGGGCGAGTTCCAGCGGGAGAGTAAAGAAGGGGGCAGGGATACCAGGTAGGGTGGCTCTCTCTTTCTTGTTGCCACTCTTTGGTTTGAAAAAACAAGGTGTTTTGTTTTTCTCTCTCTCTTGGATTTTTTCCGTTTGTTCTTGTTTTGTAAATAGGTTCTCGTAGAACCCAGACTAGCTTCAAACTGCTGCCTCTACTTCTCAAGTGCTAGGATTGTAGGCATATAGCATCACATCTAGCTTTGGTGCCCACATTTGACTGGGGTCTCGCTATGACCAGATTGAAGGTTCTGAGCTGGGTGAGTGGAGTTCCCGTGACAAGCAATTACCGCAAGGATTAATTGTACCGACTGCATAATTACCATATACCTCAGCAAATGGCTCATGTAGTGAAAGATAGTTCTGAGCCCAAATCTAACCCAGGGGCTGAGGGTTCTGCTGACCATCTTCGTTTTCCAGAGAAAGAGGAAGCTGCCTGGGGAAGAGGAACAAAGTATGGGTACTCAAGACCTGCTCTCTGACCAGCTAACCTCCAGGTTCCTCTCCCATCCAGCCCTGAGTCTTGGCTTAGTCACTTTGGAGATTTGGTCAGGAAGAACTCAGGAGGGAGGAAGAAAATCTCCAGTACCTTTCTGGTGTGTGAGCTCTATCCCTACCCGGTGAAATCTTGGTGCAGCCAGCTAGGTTTGTACAAGCTCTGCTGCTAAGGCCTTGCAGGGAGAGAAAGGGGGTAGCACCTGTTTCTGGAAGGTGTCGCACCCCTCCTTACCGAGTGCATGTGATTTATAAGTGGCTTAAGATGATGGTCCCATCCGTGACCTTGTTCAGAGACAAGTATCCTGATAGGAGTGACCTGTGAGCCCAGGATCTCACAGGACCAGGAGTGGGTCAAGGATACTTCATAGGAATGGCAGGAAGAGAATGTGCTGCCCCGTGGGGCTGCAGTGTGAACACTTGAAATTTCCCTTCAAGTCTTCCCAGGACAGATAGCTGCCCTGCCCATGGCTGCGCTGACGCCCTCTCTGGAAAGGGTGCTCAGCTTTTGAAGCATAAGTAAGAAAGGGAGCACAGAGTGTACTTCACTAACACTTTCACATTTTGAAATAATATATTGGATAAATTGAATTAAATAAAATTTTATTAAAATTATTTACAATCAGCCATGGTGGCACATGTCTATAATTCCAACACTACAGTGAAGATCAACAGTTAAGGCCATTCTAGGCTGCATAGCAAAAGTCTATCTCAATTTTAAAAAAAAATTATTTTGTGTGTGTGTGTGTGTGTGTGTGTGTCATTGGACTTTTCTTTGGGCTGCCAGCTCACAAAAAATGACACACACTTATTAATTGTGAAAGCTCAGCCGATAGCTTAGGCTTGTTTCTAACTAGCTCTTATAACTTTAATTAACCCGTATCTTTTACTCTACATTCTTTTTTGCTTGTTTTTTAATTTTTATTTAAATAACATTATTTTTCATTTATTTTACATACCGACCACAGTTTCCCCCCCTCCCTTCTATTCTCCTCCCCATCCGCTCTTCCTCATTCCCATGCAGATGTTCTTTTATGTGGCTTGGTTACCCTTACTCCAGACTGTCCATCCTGCTTCCTCTGCATCTGGCTGGTGACTCTGCTTGCTTCTTCCCAGAACTCTCTCCATCCAGAAGTCCTGCCTATCTCACCTGCGTATCTATTGGCCATTTAGCTTTTTATTAAACCAGTCACAGTGACACATCTTCACACAGTATAAAGAAATATTCCACAGGATGCGTGCGTGTGTGTGTGTGTGTGTGTGTGATGTCCGTGCACAACCTCTGGTGTCATTTCTCAGGTGCCATCCTCATTATTTTGATACATGGCCTCTTATTGATCTAAAACTCAGCAGTTGGCAAGGTGACTGGCCTCAGGGCTCTTCCTGCCTCCACCTCCCCAGTGCAGGAATTGCTAGTGTGCTCCACCATACTAGGATTTTTTGTTTGTTTGTTAGTTACAGGGTCCTCAGCCTTAAACTCATATCCTCGTATTTGTGAGGAAAACGTTTTACCAGCTGAGCCTTCTCCCCAGGGTAGAGCTACCTTTAAAATATGGCTGCTTCTCCTTATAGCCTGCTTCCTGTTTCTCCCTATCCCAGGGCAGGGGCACACTCTAGACTCTCCTGCATGCCTGGGGAGGTCCAGAGCCTGCCCCACCACCCTTTCAGGGCAGGATGTCCTCTTCTGAGGACTCCTTAGCAGCTCTGGAGAACCCAGTGTTGGGTAAAACTGACAGGTTTGTCCCCAGTCAGTCCTGGAGAACAGGCAGTAACTCAGCACAAACCAGCCTGCTGTCGTACAAGAACGCGGTGGTGGTGCACACCTTTAATCCCAGCACTCAGGAGGCAGAGGTAAGCAGATCTCTGTGAGTTCAAGGCCAGCCTGGTCTACAAGACCTAGTTCCAGGACAGGCTCTAAAGCTACAGAGAAATCCTGTCTCAAAAAACCAAAACCAAACAAACAAAAAGACAGAAGCCCAAGACCACCTCCAATCCTTCTTGCTGAACAGTGCCAGAAGCTCATGGGGTTACCAGGACTCCATGCCTGTGAGTCCTGAAGACCCAGCAGCATCAGATGCTGATGGGATTACCAGGGCTCCATCCCTGTGAGTCCTGAGGACCCAGCAGCATCACATGCTGATGGGGTTACCAGGACTCCATCCCTGTGAGTCCTGAGGACCCAGCAGCATCAGACGCTCAGAGGAGACTTGACTGGAAGGTCATCCTGTCCCCACACTGACTTCCAAATAGGCCTGGCACCCTGGACATCCCCATTCACAACTACACAAAACTCCCTAAGCTCAGTGATTGCAGAGGAAGGGGGAACCAGGATGGAGCCCCCAGCAGGGGAGGAAGAATGCCTTATTTGCCTCAAAGCCTGGTGGCAGTTGAGTGAGACAGATTCTGTACAAAAACAAAACAGTGTTCCAGCCAGGAAACATTCAGTCTAACAAATGAACCAATTATGTCTTTGTGACGAAGTCGTTATTGGAAGGAAGATGAGAAGTGGGGTGAAAGATTCAGACTAAAGTGATCTCAACCCAGGGAACACACCTTCCTTCAACCCCTTCTTTTGAGGTTCCTCCCCTACGCAGGGTACAGCCCCCTGTTTGCTACAGGCAGAAAATATAGGATTATGGCACTAGTAACAGACAATAAAAGGTACCAGGCTACATCACCAAAAGGGACAGCCCTCACATGCCCAGCCAAGGCCTAGTGGTGAAGGATGTAAGATTGTCATTATTAGGGGTTTGGTCTGGATTCTGCATCTATCACCACACCCTTACCACAGCCCCATTTACAGGCAGGTGCCACTGTGTGCTGATTAGAGGCTGCTGGCCCTGTGGAAAGTTTGCTCTGTAGCTCATCCCTGCAGGAATGCACCACGGACAGGTGCTGAGACCTGCAGAGGCAATGAGCCCTAAGGGCTGCTCTCAGTGCCCAGCCCAAGTGGAGCCAGGCAGGTGGCACAGTCGGGCTTGTTTCTGGCCGGGGTCTGGATGACTATACTTGGCATTAGGGAGGTCTTGAGAGCTGGGAGGTAGCGCTCCCTTAATTCATGAACACATGGAAAAATGGAAGCCTTACTACCTCTCCTGCCCCAACAGGGAAGCGACATAGATGCTGGGTGTCCTGGTGGACAAAAACGCTGAGAGCTGGGAGAATAGTAGAAAAGAGGGGAGAGAGAAAAAAATCTTTGCCGGGCGGTGGCGGCACATGCCTTTAATCCCAGCACTGGGGAGGCAGAGGCAGGCAGATCTCTGTGAGTTCAAGGCCAGCCTGGTCTACAGAGCTAGTTGCAGGACAGGACCCAAAGCTACAGAGAAACCCTGTCTCGAAAAACCAAAACCAAACAAACAAAAAACCCCTAGGTTTGATCCGTAGCCTCGCTCTACCAGCATTCAGAAGAGGAAGAAGGGAAAGCTACACACACCCTTCCTACTCAGGATTCAGAAGGCTGACGGACCTAGCAGGCCCTGATAATGGCCCTGGGGCCATTGCACAGCTGCTGGGGGGGAGTTCTGGAAAGGAAAGGTACATTATTTCATTAAAGGGATAAATAGTCCCATCTCTTTTGCAAAGCCTCAGGTGAATCTGCCTTCCAGAGGGGCGTTCCCTTCGCCAGGCCGTTGACCTGCCCAGCTGCAACAATTGTTAGAAGAGACAATGGTATGTCTCCACCCAGAGGAAGATTCATCCTTTTGTCTAGGAAGCAACAGCTTCCCCTAAAAGAGCCTTCCATGCTACTGTAATTTCCCTTTCAGCCCTTATGGCTAGGGTTTGCTATTGCTTTTTGTTATTTGTTTTCGAACAGAGAGAAACCAGAAGGGTCAAGCATGTAAGGGAAGCCAGGACCATTTCCTCACATGCTTGAGTTCTGGGTCATGTGGCTCAGCTGGCTTCCTCCAAGATCACTGTTCAGCCATCTCCTTGATGGTTGAGGTCCTCAGGACCCAGGAGGTCCTGGGATCTGCAGTATGTCTGTGTATGTATGTCCATGTGCACCCGTGTCTCTGTCCACAGTCTCCCCGTGTGTGGCCTGAGAGCCTGTGCACCCGTGCAGCTTTCAGAACACAGAGCCATTGTGCTGATGTCACTGAGCAACCAAGACGCCAGCAGCGTGTACAGCACCAGCTGGGGACAAAACCACACAAAGACCCAACTTGCTTGAGTCTCAGAGAAATGGCCACATGGATCTTCTCCCTCCTATTCACAGCTGACCTTCACTCCATTTCAATCGTGATAATTTGCCATCAACACTCAGCCCAGCCTTGCTGTGGATTTTCTCCCGTAGCTGCTATGGTCCCGGAGAATTTACAGACCAAGGCCTGAGTGCCTTGAAGTGGCCATTTCCAAGCCATCAAAGGAAACTCATCTAGCCTGCAGGAACAAGATTAGCAGGGCAGAGACTGCTGCCCTAAAGGAACTGGCTGGATGGCTGGATGCAGCCCATGCATTCCAATGCCTGGAACAAGGCTTCCTGCTGCTGCTGCAATTAGCATCCAGGTCAATGGCAGAGCCCAGCAGAGGGGGCGGCGGCAGCAGCTTGGAGAATAGACCATTGACTCAGCCTGTCCAGTGGGTGCAGCACCCAGCTTCTAACCAAAGACACCCCTTCCTCCTCCCCGCCCCATTCCTCCTCCCCGCCCCATTCCTCTTGCCCCTCTTCCTTCCCCTCCTACCTCCCCCCCCCGTTATCCTCCTCCTCCTCCTCCCCTTTCCTCTTGTCGTTCTCTCCTCCTCCTCCTCCTCTTACGTGCCCCAGCAAATTGTGCTTGTCTTAGATGGGCAGGGAGGAATGCTGGGAGAAGGCCCTGGTGCAGACACTTCCTCTGAATGCTACTGGAATAATACAAACCTCATTCTCTCTACGCCCTGAATGTGCCTGACAAGGCATCCTAGTGAGGGTGGCTGACAGCCCATGACGTTCAACAGAATGTGAATGAGGATCCAAGTGCCTGCGGAAAGATGGATGTGTTCAGCGACACAGGTTCTGCAAGGACTTCTCTGAGGGAAGGAAGCCCCAGTTGTCGACAAAAGGCATCCAGAGGAGCCACCGGCCGGGGACGTGGGTGTCAATGGGGACACATTTGGGGAGATTCGTGTAACTGGACTAAATGCTCCTACCATCATACTGTGTGCACAGCTGTAGGGGTGCCACCTTCAGAGACGGTGGAACAGAAGGACAATGACAAGCTTGGCAGCAGAGGGCTAGATTGAGCCATGAGAGAGTCCTTCCCTCTGACAACTATAGCCCCTTCTTTGGGTTGTTTTAAACTGTTTTGGATGTGAAGTAAAGGAGCCTAAGAGATGGTTTCTCACCTCGGAGTCCCTAGGAATAGGACAGGTTCTCGGTCTTCGGCCCATTGGCCATCCTAGAACTGGAAGCCATGGCCAGTTGCGGTGGGGATGACAGAAGTGGCAGAGGTGTCCTGAAGCCTCTAGGTGGCTCTTGCTTCTCACGCTCAAACACAAGTTTTGGTTCCTCCTCTTGATCCTTGCTCCTTCTGTACACTGGGCGCCGGTGTGGGAATATAGACCCAATGGTAATGTTAGTCCTCATTTTTCTCAAGTGGACTGTGATGTGACCATGACTCAGTGTGTGTTCCATGACCATAAGCATGGGTCTTTCAGACAGGAGTCAGCAAGCTGGGACTCTAATCTACTATTGAAAGTGAAGTTTTATTGGCATGCGGCCCACGGTTGATTCACATGTTTGTGGCTAGTTCGGACTGTGGTGGCCAAGCTGAGCAGTGTGACAGAGACCATATGGCCCTTTAGGGCAGCTATCTGTGGACTCCTACTCCAGGACATGGGGGTGGGTGGGAAAGGAAGGCCTCAGGGCAGGATTCAAATGGTTCCCATTGTCAGGTTAGGGACACCGATAACCCATCTCACCCTAACTCAGCCAGACTTCTTTCCTTTGTTGGCCCAATGGCAGGGCCCACAAAGGTCATCATCGGTCATCAAATAGCTTCTTACCCTCACGCTCAGCAAGAATTCAAGCCATGGCAGAACTGGAAAAGTCAATGTGAAGCAACCCTGCCCAAGCGCTTGGGTTGTGGAGTCAGCAATGCTCCTGTGCTTTGCCCAGCACTGACTGGGTCCTGAGATGCCCCACCACATAGCTCCGTCACCAGGTCCAGCCACAGCCCTGGCCCCTCTCCACAGCTTAAGGTGATCTGGCCCATCCTCTCCGGCAATGGGCTGGCAGGAAGGAGTGAAGGTTCACTTGATGAGATCAACTCTGCCATCCTTCCTTTCCCAGCATCCTCCCCTATGGAAAGAGAAAATCCAAGAGTTTATACCCACAGCTCTCTGATTCACAGACACTCCAGAGAGCATGAATTTGCAGGCTGTGCCATTCATAAAACAAAAAGCCGCTCTGCTATTGTAAAGAAAAGCCTCATGTGGCTGTAAAGGACAAACAATGTAAAACCTAATGAGGTAATGGGACACAGAGAGAGCTTGTAGGCTGGGAGGGAAGGGCAGTCTATAACAGAGAAGTTCTTTTCTCCCCAGCCCCCTACCCACCGGGTAGCATTTGGACCACTGCTTACTGTTTAATTTCCTCAGCTTCGAGCCTTCCAGCTAGGAGTGTGTGTGTGTGTGTGTGTGTGTGTGTGTGTGTGTGTGTGTGTGTGTGTGTGTGTGAGAGAGAGAGAGAGAGAGAGAGAGAGAGAGAGAGAGAACGTGTGTATGTTTGAGGGGGCGTGTGTGTGAGTGTATGTGCATGTGAGAGACTGTGTGAGTGTATATGTGTGTAAGTGTATGTGAGAGAGTGTGTGTGAATGCACGTGTATGTGTGAGTGTGTGTGCATGTGTATGGAGGCTAATGGTTGATGTCAGGTGTCTTCCTCTATCACCGTCCACACTATTTTTTGAGATGGCCTTTTGCTGAATCTAAAGCTTACCAATTGGCCAGACAGCTGGCTAGCAAGTGCCAATCTCTCCAGTCTCCACATCCTCAGTGTTAGGATTACAGGCATACATCTGAAGGGAAATGGATGAGCAGTGGATCTGGGGGAGAGAAGTGGGGAGGGACCTGGGAGGAGTAGAGGGAGGGGAGGCTGGCATCGGGTGTATTGTATGAGAAGAATAAAAAAAGCAAACGCTTTGCTAACTAGTTGTCTCTCGAGCCATCTGCTGCCATTTCTAAGGTTCATTCACTTCTGCCTGCCCTCAGATACCCCATACCCAGCAGAAAGCTGGCTTGAGGCAAGGTGTCCCCTAGCCAGAGGTGAATCCCAGAGCCTGGTCACTGAGGGAAAGTCCAAAGCCTAGTTTTGCACAATAAGGACTCTTATCCTTGTTGGAGAGTCCTCTGACACCTGAGGCTCTGTGTGGGGGAACAAAAAGGAAAGGCCTCTACCAACCTCTGCCCTCACATTGGCCATCCCTAAATCCTCTTCCTGTGGCTGAGGACACTCCTTTCTATGTTTGCTATAATCGGATTTACTGAGCAGGGACAGGGCTTTAATCCCATTGAGACGCCGATGTTGAAGAGCCAGATGTCCGTGGGGAAGTGTGGTGGCCAGCTTTGGCAATGGGTGGTAATTAGAAACTGGGAGGAGCGGGCAGGATATTTGCTGCACGACCCACACAATTACATGGCAAGAAAGCACACAGCAAATTGTGGGGCTGGAGATTCAGCTGTGAGGAGAATGGGATGGCGTGGCAGCTAGTGCACAGGGCAGGGGCTGCATCCTGTATTCCTCACACTGAATGTACACTCTGGGATGGATTGTGTATCCTGCTTACAGCCACTGAACCCCAGCAGACGGCCTCGTCCCAACCTTGCAAAGCCTCCCTCCCAAACTCAGCTGAAAGCCCTGTATGACCACTGGAATTAGGAGGCTAATGTCCATGAGTCCCAGGCTTTTCTGGCATGGAAAAGAGAACTTTCTTGGATGGCTCAACCTTCGTCAAGGGCTCTCAATGTACTGTGCTGAGCACTTGGCCCGATGTTTAATCCTTCAGTGTCAAATTAGCACCCTGCATCTTAGGAAAATGCAAACAAAAGGTGTATCAGCAAAACTGATTGAATTGGCCTGGGCTTTTGAAGTAGGGATACAGAATGAATGATGCATCTTAGCAAGTGGAAGATGCTTTTCAGGACACGGTTACCCATCAGAGGAAATGCTACTGTCCTAGCTGACGTGGACGGAGCCACGGGCTGCTTTTCAGGACACGGTTACCCATCAGAGGAAATGCTACTGTCCTAGCTGACGTGGATGGAGCCATGGACTCAGTTCAGCCGTGCACAGCTTTCCTGGCTGTAGGCATAAAGAGAGCCTAATTCACAAACTGGGGCCCTTTCCTGCCCCGCTGTGTTGGGTACAGAGGAGGGGTGTGAGTTCAGCAATACCCAGCACACCTACTCTGGATTGTGTTGCCACTGAACTTGTCAGGGATCTCAAAGTCATTTGTTGCTGCTTAGTGGATGTCCCACCGATTTGAACATTCTAATGGGCTTTTTGGCTGATATGTATTGAAGGCATGGCAGATAGACGTCAGTCCTCCGTGCCCAGAAGACTCTATGCACATGGCTTGGGGCCAGTTTGAGAGGGGATAGAAACATTGAAACATCTTGTTGTCACCTGTTTCTGCCCCCCCCCAAGTAGGCAAGCATCACATCACCAGCTGAGCTGAGGGTTCTGGACCTAGGCTGCCCTGCACCCATGCTGCTGTGCTAAGCCCTCCCCAGATCTTAGGGTCTGGCACAGGTGGGCAGAGCTGTTGAGAAAGCCGTTTCCCTAATCCAATTGAGGCCTCTGGGCTGAGTTAGTGGTCTCCTGACAGCCAAACTGGTGCCAGGCTTGCAACACAGCCGGGCACTGGCAGGATGTGGATGTTCAAGGTTTTCTGTTGCCAAGTCCACAACCAGGCAGCAGCCTCCACGCCTCTGGACAGCAGGAGGGAAGAGTCTGCCTCTCACATTAGAGGTGGCCAGTACACAGAGAGGTGGGAGGGTGGTATGTGCCATCTGCGGGTAGCAGAAAGGCAATGATGTCCTGCCCACACACTGGTCAGACGCCCTCTTGGCATAGGTAGGTGCGGTCCGTGGTCCTGACCCCCCATTGAGGACATAAGAAAAGAACAACCCCACAAATCTCCCAGTTGGATTCTGTCTGGGGTCCAGCCTCTTCCAGTAATCCCAAACCAGAAAAAGTAGAGGGGCCCAATAGTGGAGTGGGGGGAAGAAAGCGAAATAGAAGCTTTCTGGTAAATTCCCAAGGACTCCCAGCCTTTGTCCTGAACACTCCCTAATCTGGCTGCTGCCCAGAGAGGCACGGCCTGGAAAGTGAAGGGCTGTGCTCAGCACACTCACTCATGAAGGAAGAACCTGTATTTTATCTGCCTGGGGTCCCGTCTGCCTCAATTTCTCGTTCTGGTATACTCGGAACTTGTCTGCGTCAAAGCCACCACTCCCAGACACCTGTAAGGGTGACAGGGGTTCAAGTGGAGGCTGAGACAACATGGCATCCTGGCCTGCCACGTTGTGACTTTCTGGATGCAGCTGCTCCAACAATTTCCTTATGCCTTAAGCCCTCTCCTTGCTGTTAGCTTCTTGACTAGAACCCGGCTCTCAAGCATCCTGTGGGGGCTCCTACATGATGCTTTGTCTTCTCCCACAATCCTGCTCTGAGAACAAGTGCTGTGTATTCACTCACTCTCACTCCTGTGGAATTCTGGGATGTGTCACTTTAAGAGACCCCCCCCCTCTAGTTTTCTGGGCCCCAGCTGCCTACCTGTGAAATGAGAATAGACCCACCAGATACAGGCTTCTTTTGTCCCTAATATTTCCCAGATCTGGGAATAAAGGATGGCCTTGGTGTGACGTAGGGGCTCTTGTTCACACCAGGGCACCAGACATGTCCAGTGTGTATGGTAAGACAGTTATTTCCGCTCCAATTCAGAAAGGACACCTGAAGCTTGCACTACCAGCCCTCGTCCAGGCTGGTTGGTTTTCTACAGTGCCGAGCTGTGCCCTAGAGGAACTCGGGGAGCCACCATGTTTCCCTGTACTTTCTCCCCATAAACTGTTATCTTCTGATACCTGGGGTCAACCAGTACCCCAAGGAGCAGATGCATGGGGATTTGAGTCATTCTGTCTTCGTTATTTCAAACAAGGCTGCGTTGACAACCTTGATAGCCAGTCCATCAGTGTACAAGCTTGGACTCACCATCCCTGATCACTGTTTCTTTTCTGCTCTCTGCTTTATCCTGCCTCCCTCCTTCTCCATAAAAATATAGATTTATGTAGGCCAGTGGCTGGGTTGCCCCTATTCCTCATAGAAACCATCCTAGCTTCCTGACGAGAAATCTCAGCTTGCTTCCTTTGCCACCCTGATGGTAATCCTGGGTGCTACTGAAGGCGCCAGTGGTGGAGGGCACTCTTGCTCACTCTTTCAAACCTTAAACCTGGAATCTGACTAGGACCTGCTCCAGGTCACAGCTGCCATAGGACATAGGACTCCTGTCTGTCTAAGGTTCAAGTCTACAGCCCATCCTGCAGCAGCCCCCACCTCCCCTGTGTTCTGCCGCTCTCTGGAGCCCCTCCCCCATGCTCAGGCATTTCCAATCCAGAGCTGAGTGGGATAGTAACAGCCCAGGTTCCCCAGGTGGAATAGAAGGCAAGGACACCAGAGGCTGACATGCCCTTGTGTCCACTGTCCTCCCCAGGGTCCCAACCCAGCTTTACAAGCATGACCACTAAGGTGGTGGCACAGGGTGGCCCAGCACCTAGCCGCCCTTAAGACCCTAAGGGCAGGTCCTGCCACTCATGGGAGTTGGTACATATGTCTAAAATAGAAAGAGAAAAACAAAGACAGAGATACCAGGACAGACAGACACACAGAAGGGAGGCACCAACCGGAGGGGGGGTGGCAACAGAGACACTGCATGACTGTATATATGTGCTGCACCTCCCTAAGACCAGTAGCACTGAGCCTGGCCTCTCCCCAGCATTCACACACTCCAGCTGTGATAGGACAGCCCTTCCCACAGCGGGCTACTAGCAGCACTGCCCCCTCCTGCTTTCCTGCTGTTGGCTGTGTCTCTCCCACCGCTCAGAGTCGAAAAACAGGGTGGTCTTGAGTCAGTCCCTGACATGTCCCCCAGGACACTCAGTGCTGGTTTGGATAGGCACATTAAAAGATGCCATGGTTGCTTCCGGTTAGGTGGGATGGCAATGAGGCATCCTGCTGTGAACTCAGCATGACCCTCAAACTGGCAGAGGCCATAAATGTTCCTCAATGCTATCCTGTGTGGACAGGGCTGGGATGCCCATGCAAGTTGGAGGCAGACAGCTGGGGCCACACCTGGCAAGGGTCAGAAAAGAGCTCAGCCTGGGAACTTTAGGGTTAGGAGCCCGGGGGCCAGCGAGGGCCTAGAGCCAATACCTGTCTTGCTGCTCTGCTCTGACTCTGACCAGTCCCAGAGGTAGCTAGCTGTCTGCTGCCTGTGTTCAGTGAGGTGTGGTATTTTAAATGTTTTGACATTTTAAATCTGTGTTGGATACATTCCGTGTGTTTAATTCCACCATGACTCACCAGGAATTGAGTCAGTGTGTCTCCTGGGATGGGGCACAGCTGGGTCCAGAGCAAGCCGAGAACTTCTTGCCTACCCTCATGGGCTTCCAGTGGACTGAGCTAAGCACATGGCAGAAACAGGTCCGGCTCCTGACACTGGGGGTAGGAGATGGACAGACCCTCTGTTCTCAAGGTCAGAGGGGATACAGGAGAGGGCACACAGGACCCAAGAGGGAGGTGGTGCTGACCAAGAACATGCAGAAATACCTTCCCTTGAATAGTTTGAACCCTGACTGTTAAGTAGAGCTTTGTGAAAATAGCAACTTGGACTGCTTCTTCCCCACCCCTCCCAGCGATGGTCTGTGGCTACCTTGGAGTAGAAGCAAGGCCTTCACAGATGCTGCAACCAATCCAAAAGAGGCTTGGGTAGTCCAGCCAATTCCAGCACTCTGGGTGGCCACTCCCCTCATTCCCAGAGTCTAGTCACCGTTGTCCTCACCACAAGCCAGGAGCCTTGCGAGTCACAAGCTTTGTGCTGGCCATGTTCTCTGTGTGTGTCCATTAAGGCGTGTCCACATTTGTGTGGTTTTGCTCCACCAGCTGACTGGACATTGCTGAAGAAGGCAGGCTGAACTCACACAGGCCAGGAAATAAACCCATGTCCACCTCTTCTGAGTCCACAAGAACCACAGACTCAGTTTCCCCAAATGTAGAGTGTGTGTAGAAAGCCTGAACGGATGAGTGGGTCTACGCTTCCCCAGACCCTTGAGAGGCCCCCAGTGGGTGGGAAAATGTATGGAAGCATCAGTGTGAACTATCTGCATGCCGAGCGGGAGCCAAGGGCTCAGCCTCACTGAACAGACCATGCTGTGGGCTGGAGTCCTGGACATGGATATCCTCAGACCCAGGACCCAGAGCTTGGACAATCTTCAGAACACGCAGGGTTTTACCCAGCCCCAGGAACAGTGGCTATGCTGATAATTTCCAAGCAGGTGATAGCCTCCGGGTCTGGTGGATTAACAAGGCCCGTGTCTAGGACTAACGGCTGCCTCTTCCTCTCTGCAGGTTAACACCTTCACGTCCTTTGTGTTCCCCATGCTGGTCATCTCCATCCTAAACACTGTGATTGCCAACAAACTGACTGTCATGGTGCACCAGGCCAACGAGCAAGGCCGGGTGTGCACTGTGGGCACCCAGAACAGTTTACAGCACAGCACGTTCAGCATGTCCGTCGAACCTGGTCGTGTCCAGGCCCTACGCCACGGAGTCCTTGTCTTACGTATGTAACCTCAGACCCTGGGGAGTAGACAGTGCTCTGGGGTTCAGTGTGGGGCTCAACCCAATGGGACAGAATGTGGGTCCGGGTTCGCCAGCGGCACTCTGCCATCTTCACCCCTTCATGCCTTCGCCCAATCAACCAGAGGCTGGGTGCCAACCTCTGAGCTTGAAGTCTTGTTCCAGCTTTCTCACTGGCAATCAAGGCTCTTTCAAGTATGCCATCGCACCCCAGGCACGAGCACAAGTGAAGTCACATGACCAGACCTGGCAGCTGGGGGCCTCCATGGAGGCAACATCTTGCTATACAGGACTAGGAAGTCCTGGTAGCAGAGTTATAGGCAGAAGGCTTGCCAAGCAGATGCCAGGTGGCCAGGCAGGACTTGGCAACAAGGCTGAGCAGAGTGGGTGGGCCTGAATCCTGCAGCTGATGCAACCTCAGGAAACGGTAATCAGGTATGACGGATGAGAAAGACACAGGACAAAAGTCTCTATTCTCCAGACCCATGTCTTGCATTTTTCTATGCCTGTGGCTCCTTGCCGGTCTTGCCCTTTTCCCATTCAGGCTTGCTCACCAGCAGCTCTCGGTGCAGTCTCAGAGCAAACCCATGGCAGCAAGGAGTACCCCCAGGCCAGCACCTCAGAGCCCAGAGTGACTGGCACCAGCCCTGTGTGGCATTCCTCACTGATGTCCTTATCTATACCCGAAGACAGTAACTGTGAGAAGAGCTCATTCTCAAACACCTCCTCCCAAGGACACTGATGATAGAGCCCAGAGTCACCACCTCATGTCTGCACTAACCTAATGTCTCTCAGGGTAACTGGAAGAGTGTGGCCTTGTCCTGGTTCCAAGAGAGAACCTGAGACTGAAGGCAGAAGGAGCATCCAAGACTGTGTCTGAGGACGCCAGTGGTCAGTGCTGCCTGCTAGGACACATCTGGGCCAGGGCACCTGCCAACTGTACTTTTCATCCTATCACAAATGTCCAGGCCCTCCCTATTGAGGTCAGATTGTCCCATCTTACTGAGTTTCCCTTTGCCTCATTGACATTTGTGGGCCTTGTCTGAGTCCCCACCATCCCTACCTGGCTATGCCCATAACAAATACAGAGAAAGAAAGAGAGATGGCCCTTCCTGTCCCTACCAGGTCAGCAGAGGGTGTTCCTGCACCCTCAGCGCCCGGCTTTCTTTATGCCGGGCCTGGTCACTGTTGTCTTAAGCAGTGCAGCACTCAGCTCTCCCTCACCCACGTCAGCCCAGGCTGGGGTACTGTGACAGGAGTTTTGGAGATCTGGAGACAGCCACTTGGTGCCCTTCAGTTTCAAGGTACTAAGATGCTACAGCTCTGGTTCTAGCAAGTTTGGCAGCTTCTCTTAGAGTGATACAAACTGAAGACCTCAAGGGTCCATATTGGTATAGACGAGGAAACTGAGACCAGAGAGCTAAAGGCACTGGCTCTGGCCTTTGTGGTGTCTGCTCACCTTCAAGGTTGTCCCAGCTAGGATGAACTCCGCATAGCCTGACAGAAAAACTGACTCTCTACCAAGTCCCGGCAAGGCAGGGCTTCAGTGCAGGCAGATCAGACAAAGAAGAGGGCAGGGAGGGTAGAGCCTAGAGACCTGCTCAGGCGTCTAGCAGAACTGTTCTGGGAACGCCTGTCAGGTCTGAGACGGAGAAACCCAAAGAGGCCCTGGGAGGCCTCCACTGACGGCAGACACGCCCCTCTGCTAGTGCTGCCTCGGAAATGGCTCCTTCAAGGCTCGCCTTTCATGATGACTAAATCATTGCTGGCACAGCCTCCTCCACCCCACAGTGCTCACAGTGCTACAGTGGAGTAGGATAGGGCTTGCTAGCAGGAAGGGAAGCCACAGCAACTGTGAGGACCACAAGTGAGCTGCTTAGAAGGCAGACAGAAAAGGAGGACCAGAGACGCCTAAATCAGTGTCTTATATCAGAGCATCCGTTTCAGGGGTTCTCTGGGGGTCTTCTCTACAGGATCCAGATGACTCCGCCTCAGTACCCTTGGTGGGTAGTCCATCCCAGTCCTGCCGCCTGATGCTTCCCCTCTGAAACAGGCAGCTGCCCTCATAGTTGGTTCCACATATTTGCCACAGTACCAAGGTGGGCTTGCTTAGCTCTATGACTCAAGTGCCGAACCTCAAGAGCCTGTCACTGCCCACTGGGAGCAATTAGCCCTGCCTCTTCCTGCTAATCATCAATGAGGGGCTGACTGGAGAGGGAATACCCAGTATCTCAGACACACTCTGTCTGAGTGCCCACTTGCACCGTCATGCTGTACTGTTCTGAGATCTTACATTGCTGTCTGGCTGTCCAGCTAGTCCATCCTTCTGATCACACCCACCAGGAGCAAATTCACCCAGGGCAGACCTCAGGATTGAAGGGAAGACAACTATTAAGCACCCTCTAGGACCCCCCAAGGTGTCCCAACTCTGCTTCCACTAACTTTGGGGGATCTGCACCCTCAGTGGAACAAAACTGAAAACCTTGAAAGCTCACATTGTATAATAAGGATACTGAGGCCAAAGCGCCCCCCTACCTGAGTGATGAAATATCAGGTCAAGTGGTGGGCCATCATGATGCTCAGACCACTGTGCTGACCCTTGGGGTCCCACATCTTCTGCTTTCAGGGAGTTTTCCCAAGTACATTTTTGGTTTTTAAATTTTATACCAAGAATGCATAGCATAAAATATTCTACCATAATCATTGTTAGGTGCTCAGTCTGGGACATTAAGCAGTAATTGCTCCCCACCACCTGTGTGCAGAACTCTTCATCTGCCCCCCAGCCCATCCTATGAGTCTTATCCCTGGAGGAACCTTGTATACATAGAATCATACAAGAATTGATGTCTAGTGTATCTCCATATACAAAATATATTCCAAGTTTGTCTGTATTGGAGCATATGTTAGATCAGACTCTCCTGCCTATTTAATACCGAATAATATCCCATGATACAGTGCTCACTTCGCGTTTCAGGAGCACACATCCATGACCAGAGACGGCGTGGCAGCAGCTCCACCTGTCTGTCCACAGGCTCCCAGGTCTCTTCCACTTCTGTGACTCGTTAGGGATGATGCTATTGTAAGCGTGGAGTGCAAGTATTTCTTTCAGTTCTTTCAAGTCAATTCCCAGAAACGGGGGCTGTTGGTTCATGTGTCAACTGTTGTTCTATTTTCTTTAATTGGTGTTTATTACAGTGGCTGCAACACTTAGCATCCTTGCATCTGTTTGGTTGTTCTGTGTGTGTTTGCTTTGTATGTTCGTATGTCTGTGCACGTGTGTATGGAAGCCAGAGGTTGACAGCAATTGTTTTCCTCTTTCGCCCTCTGCCTTCTCTTTTAAGATGGTGTCTCTCACTGAACCTGGAACTCACTGATTCAGCTGCACTAGCTTTCTTGTGAGCTCTAGGTATCCACATGTCCCTGCATGGGGCTGCAGTCTCCTAGTGCTGGGTTACAGACACACGCTACTGCACCAGCTGGTTTTTTTACTACAAAAAAAGAAAGAAGAAAGAAAAGGAAAAAGAAAAAGAAGAAAAAGGTCCATGACCTCAGAATGTCGTCTTTGTCTCTTGTGGCTCTCTCCACATTTCCGAGACCAATGACTCTGTCTTGCAGGTGCCGTGGTCATCGCCTTTGTGGTCTGCTGGTTGCCTTACCATGTACGGCGCCTCATGTTCTGCTATATCTCGGATGAACAGTGGACTGCGTGAGTAATTGGTCTGTAGCAGATGGGAGCAGGGCTGCCATGAACCCCCCAGCTCGCGAGCCTGTCTGGAATGAGGTGGAGCTGTTGTGAGTTTGTGGCTCCAGGGAGGATGGTTGGATGAGGATGACTATAGCCAAGAGGTCAGAGCAGGCAGCAGATCTTCAATGTCGTGCCTGAGACATTTGGGTCAGACCTGAAGGTCCTCGGGGCCACAGCCATCCCAGAGTTGGACTTGAGACTCACACAGAGTGCTGTGTGACTTGTCACAACAAAAGGAAAAGAGGCAAAGTTAGGGGAGACAGACAGGTTCAACTCCCACCTCAAGCCACTTGCGAATGTTGTTAACTGGGCAACTCATAGGAGACTTGGTGTCCAGGTTCTTAGAGGAGGCTGGTCAGAGACCCCGCTGCTAACCTTTAGCCAGGCTCCCAGAGAGAAAACAGGTGGTCAGCAAGAACCCTGTTTGTACAGAGTCAGCTTCTGGTTAGAGTGGTCCTGAGGGCCGGCCCAGATACCGTCTAAGGGCCAGTCACGCGGGAGGCCTGCTCTGTGAACCCTTTCTGTACCCAGAACAGGGCTACCAGATATATGAGTAACGGCATCTTTAGGGTAATAGACACAGGAACAGCCCTGTGAAGGTTTCTGAAGTTTAGGGATGCCTGGGGGTAGGGGGATTAAACCCTCATGAGTGGACACAACACATATAAGCATCAGGAGCCTTAATGGTTCCTGTCTTTGTAATATGGGCCCTGAAGCCTTAGGACAATGAGTTCTAAATAGGACTTGACGGACAATTAAGAAGTGTAACTGGGAGAAGTGGGGGCAAAGTAGAGAGGCCATGCCCAAGGGGGGCTGTGGTCAAAGCCAGATCAACCAGATACCCTAGGAAAAAAGGCCCTTAGGGATGCTTTGGTATCCCAAGCCACCATACTGCTCATGACTGGTCCCTGTACATCCTAAGGGCTTTTGGGGTCTAAATACCTGTCCTTCCCCCGCAGGTTCCTCTTCGACTTCTACCACTACTTCTACATGCTGACCAACACTCTCTTCTATATCAGCTCTGCCATCAACCCCATCCTATACAACCTGGTCTCTGCCAACTTCCGCCAGGTCTTCCTGTCCACACTGGCCTGCCTGTGTCCCGGTTGGCGGCGCCGAAAGAAGAGGCCAACATTCTCTAGGAAGCCAAACAGCATGTCCAGCAACCATGCCTTCTCTACCAGCGCCACACGGGAGACCATGTACTAGGCCCTGAGGAGGTTGGGAGGGGGGGCTTCAGCTTGTTGGCCTCAGGGCAACGCCCTCCCAGGCCTTCACGGGGTTCACATGGCCAGTCTAAACCATGCCGGTGAGGCTGGGGCTCCCTCCACCTGGAGGCTTCTTTCTTTACAGTTTCTCTTTCCTTTCTTCCTCTGGCCCCCTCCTCCCCAATCCTCTATTCCTGCTTTCTATCCCTCTCCTACCTCCAACTTGAAAACGAGAACAGAGGCCATTTCCTTCTCTGCCCCTCAAAAGGTCTCTAACAAGAAGAAACTCACCATGGATAGCCTCCTTTGTTCCCAGACTAATGGATGCTTAGAAAGAAGAAATGAAAGCACCACATTGGGACCCAGCCCTTGGGTAGATGGGATGTTGTAATCATAACAGCACCTTGTAGCTGCACCAGCTGGGCCAGACACGGACTGAAGCTGGACTTGGGCTCAAAGTCCACAGGCATAGGCTCCATCTCAGCTTCCTCATGCCTCTACTCCTGTCCTGGTCCTACAGGTCCTGTGACTCTCTCTGAGCCTCATGTCTAGACCCTTCCTGGGCAGACTGCATACCGCCTCTCCCTGAGTGGTCCAGAGAATCCCTCAACATTCTCCTTAGGGCTCACAGCTGAAGGCTGAGAGGATCCACGCCTCTGTTTCTACCCTGGAAGCTATGGCCCACTAAAGAGACTCAAGTTCTCACATGCTCAGAAAGGACAAAAGGCTGACCTGGACTCATACAGACCTGGACTCCCTCTTCTTTAGGCCTGTCCTCACCTAGGACAATCTTCAAGTGGCCTTGCAGGGATACCTGTACTGGGACCTTGACCTTTTGGATCTGCAGAGGGATGGCAGATAAGTGGGGCCCAGCCTCCCCTGTCCAGGTGATTTTGGTGGGGGGATACAGTCCTGTGTCTCTTAGATAACTGTATAGACTAAGGTCTGGCAGCTGCTGGCTTCAGGACAGGACTCCTGAGAAGGGCACTGAGCCAGGTCCTCAGCAAGCTGCCAGTGTCTGAGACTTTGCAGGTTAGGAGAGGCCAGTGCCCCAGCATCCAGCTGGCCAGCAGCCCCAGACTGAGGCATATGCCGATTTGTTACCAGCTGCCAAGCAGCCGCCCTGGCCCAGGTTCTAGGCGCCCAGAAAAGCAGGCAACCCTTCATCTCTGGGAGCTGTCTCCAAATAAGACAGAACCATCTAGCCTCCAGCCAAGAAAGTTGGCTGAGCGCTTGGAGACGGTCCCAGGATGCCCTGGACCAGCAAGGGAGGAGTAGCAGGAAAGCCGGAGAACTAAGCTCAGCCTTTTGCAAAAAAAAGAGTCTTTGGCCTCACTGTCCCGAAGAGAAATGAATAAATGGGCAGTTGGCTGGTGAGAACAGTACTGCCTTGGGACTTGGAGGGAGTAGTCATGACCCAGGGCTAGCCTTCACTCCTTCTGGACTATAAAACAACAGATTGAATATTGGGGTATCTGTGATCACCCAGATATAGCCACTGTGCTACTTGAACCCCACAGAACACCACTGCCAATTAAATGACCCTTCAGGTCATCAAAGGCAGGGCCCGGCTGACACCGGGAAGATGTGATTAGCCCGGGGCGGGGGTCCTCTCCATCCAAGAACTGTCTACATGGGAGCCCTCCTAGCCAGTGAGTGGGTCTCAAGCCAGTGCTTTTTCATGAGGATATGGACATATACCCTGACCAGGCAGTCCAGCCCCAAGCCCCCATCCTGGGTTCCCAGACCTTGGGCAAGCCTTTTTTCTGAGCCTCAGTTTTCTCATCTCAGCTGACTGGGACTGCCTTGAAGGACCCAGCCTAGAACAAACAGAAGTGAGATGCCCCAAGACTGGGTAGAGCCAATGCCCTATTATATAACCTCCCAGAAGTGCTGTGGCTGTTACCAGAAGTCCTTGCTGTGGTCTTTAGCCTCTTGTCTGTGTGCTTGACGTAGTTAGGGACATATGTCCATGCCCCTCCAGACACACCTATGACCTCGGCTTGGTGTTCTCTGGGCCAAGTCAGTACGGAAATAGTTCTGGAGGCTGACCTTAGTGTCCTGGGTCACAAGGCCAGAGTCTCATGAGCCCAGTAGTGATGTAGACACAGGTCATGTGCCCTCAAACATCTACCAGAATACCCCCACCCCACCCCACTGCAATCAAGGAACAATCTCCCCCATGTCTCCCCCATGTAGAATAAAGGAAACTGTGACACCCAGTTTGGGCCTTGTGTTTGCTTCCATTCACACACCCATCCATTCATTGAGGCAGGCAGAGCAGATGCAATGTATGGGCTTTTATCTGCCTCTTATAAGCTATGGGTGGGGTTATATCTCCTAAAAACGGAAAGAGTCCTGACCACTTCCATGACTACCTTCCCAAAGACTTAAAAGTCCCCCAACACACACCTGCTTCCCGACCACCTCCCTGCCCACCTTCCTGAAGAGGTAAAAGTCTCCCGACAGTTTACACCTGTTCTCAGCAGATGTAGCTCCACAGACAGTTGAATGATGGCTGCTTTTGAAACTCTGGTTAAACTTTAAAAAAAATAAAATATTGGAATTTTAGACGATATAATCTTCCTCCAAGTTAAGAAGTCTCCATCCAGGACGAGGAAAGACGCGCGAGGCTTCTGGGCTTTCACTCAAATGTCAAGTGGCCCAAGCCTAGAGGATCGGCACTCAGAAGTGACAGCAGCGTGAAGATGGCAATGATGACGTCGACCGCGAACACTTTCCAGTCCTGTCTCTAGAAAAGGAGACTCAGCTAAGCCAACAGCCTCCTGCCTGTGGAGCTACTCCGCACCCGCCTGGCTCTTTGCTGCGCTCTCACTAGATTCTCTTGGCCTTGGGGTTATAATCTGCGCTACTTGGTTTACTACTGCTGCGATGAAACACCATGACCAAAGGCAACTTGGGGAGAAAGGGGTTTTCTCTCATAGTTCCATATAACGATTCATCATCAAAAGCAGTCAGGGCAGGAACTCACGCAGTACAGGAACCTGGGGGCAGGAGCTGATGCAGAGGCCATGGAGGGGTGCTGTTACTGGCTTGCTCCCCATGGCTTGCTCTGCCTGCTTTCTTATAGAACCCAGGACCACCAGCCCAGGGGTGACCCCACCCACAATGGGCTGGGCTCTCCCCCATTAATCGCTAATTAAGAAAATGCCTGCAGGCTTGCCCACAGCCCAATCTTATGCAGGCATTTTCTCAGTTGAGGTTTTCTCCTCTCCGATGACTATAGTTCAGGTCAAGTTGGCATAAATCTAGCCAGCCCACGGGCTGGAGAGATGGCTCAGTGGTTAAGAGTACTGACTGCTCTTCCAGAGGTCCTGAGTTCAATTCTCAGCAACCACATGGTGGCTCACAACCATCTGTAATGAGATCTGGTGCCCTCTTCTGGCCTGCAAGCATACAGACAGACAGAACACTGTATACACAATAAGCCCATAATTCCACACAGCGTTTTCTGTCACAGAGGTAAAGCCCTGAAGCTGCCTTTTCACCTGTCTGGCTCTCTCCATCTTCCTGCTCCTTGAGGAGAGGGAAAAGTTGCCTTCTCCCCAGGTTGAGCAGCATGGGAGACCAATGGCGTGACGGGTACCCAAAGACAGGTAGAGATGAGAATTGTGCCCACTTGCTTAAATATTGGATGGGGAAGTAGTTATAAGCATGTATGTCGGGGTACCTATACACACACACACACACACACACTTTAAATGAACTGAAGACTCAGGGCCACCGGCTTTGGAGACACCCTGTGCAGAACCCACAGAAATGCTGTCTGGCCTGGGGTATGCACCGCCTCATCTCTTTTCCGCCCCCACCTCTGTCCCTTCTGCCAGTCAGGGACTCACGCTCCAGCCCTGCCTACTAAAAAGTTCTTCTGCCAGATGTGAGAAAAGGTCTCCAACAGAGCCACCAAGATCTCTCCCCCTTCTCCCGGAGTCCTCAAGGAACCTCATACCCTCAGAAGCACGCAAGCCTGCTAGCATAGCCTCCCAGCCCTGCCTCACCTGTGGAACCAGGAGCCCAAACCTAAGAATCTGTGCTCCTAGCAACTGCTCTACTGGATTTTTCCTGAAGTCCAAGAGTCGCCACATCCTCCCAGCCTCCTATCCATTCACTCATCCATTCATTCATTCATTCATCCTGTCTGGCTTCCTCAGGCTGACTCCATGCCCTTTCTGATGACCGTGTGAGGCTCTCACATACTGCAGAGAAGTCCTTCGACTCCCTCTCAAGGGAAAGGGGAACTGGCTGGCATACAGATCCAAGAGATACAAAGACAGAAACACCAAAGGAATGAAACACTAATGGTGGGATTCCAGGCTGGTCACAAAAGTCAGATTCTGGGAAAACCAGCACGCAGCCCTGACCCTGGCCACTCACTACTGCCCGTCCCACTGAACCTACGGTCCTAGCAAAGCCCCTCCCAACTCTGGTCATGTGACTGTGCCTCCTATTCTGTGACCTGGACAGAGGAGGAGACTGCCAGCTCCGTCACCATTGCTAGGCAACAGGGCAGGGCTTGGGAGCGAATCCTATGTTCTAAACACATTTGAAAGAAGAAAGAACGCCAAGCTTCCTGTGTCTGTGAAGCTCCCCTCCCCAATCCTCCCTTCCCCCACCACTCCCTGCAATTATGATCTGAATTCCAGTTTTTATCAAAACACCATGGAAACCATGTCCAGGCTGAGTCTGTGAAAGAATGACATCACGTGTGTGGAAGGGGGGGCGGGGAACCCGAGTCAGGGAGCAGGCAAGGAGCAAACAGGAGGCAGACAGAGGCAGAGAGGGCAGAGGTGGGCTGTCCTGGGATGGAGGAGGCTGTTGGCACCTGCTGAGCAAAATGAAGAAGCCTCTTCAGCACAGGCACATGTACACACACACACACATGCACACACCGTGCACACTCAGACACGTACACACACCACAGAGCAGCTGTACACACTGTGTGAGAATACATACTCCCACGAGAACCTAACCACACTATATGCAGATAAGAATGCACACACATAAATGCACATACCATACGTGCCAACATGGGTGTACACCTGATGTGCACATATGCACATAGGTATGCATACTTATCCCGTGCATGGCCTTCTGTCCACCTCACTCCTTAGGTCTGTGATACCTGCTGTTTCTGGTCTTGCTGGTCCACTAATAAGCAAAGGCTCTGGGGTGCTGGGAAGCCCCCAGCCGGGCCCAGAAGCACCAGATTTCCAGGGCTTGAAGTAAAAAGCCCTCAGTCTAGCTGAGGACCAGATGATAGCTTAGATGGAGTCTTCAATAAGAGTGGAAGAAACCCAGCTCCTGACACATGAAGTCCACGGCAGCCCTCGCTTACACCCATTTGTAGATGGAGAAAGCCTCCCGTTTCCCTGAAAGCAATCACTCAGTATAGACCACTGACCAACCTTCCAGTGAGGCACTGGCTTCTACCCCTGCGTAGGTGACCTCCCTTCCCATCCTCTTCCCCACTTCTTTCTTCCTAGGGTCATCTCTTGTATGAACAAATGACAAATATTCAAACCTTGGTCTCAGAGCTGCTTGCTGCAGGAAAATGAGACAGAAATACTCCACAGAGTCAGAAATGCAGCAGCGTGAGGACGGGGTGGGGGCAGCTTCAGGGCCCCCGCCTAGACGCTGGGCTGAGGTGAAAGCAGAGAGAGGGGTGGGAAGTAAAGGGAAAAAAAACAGGAGGGAACAAGAAGAGGTTAAGGTAGAAGAGAGAGAGCCGAAACCCATCGAGGAGGAGAATAAGGAGAGCTACCTGGAGATGATCTGGGAGAGGCTCACAGAGGGCTTCATGGAGGCCAGCAGGAGGGAGAGCTCCTGGAATCACCCAGGATTCTTCTGCCTCCAAGACCAGCCTCTCCTGCAGGGCCTCAAGGGCTTGACCTCTCCTGTAGAGATCTCACAGTCTGGGCTCAACTTTCAGGGCCTCCAGGAATCACCTCTCCTCCATATTCAAAAAGCACGAGACGGTAAGATTTAAGCTCTGTGTAGATAACCTCACAGCCCAAAGGTCCTCTTTTACCCCTTCTGAGCATTTTACTGACCAGGAAACTGAGGCCTAGAAGGGGAAAATGACCAGCCTAGGGTACCAGAGAAGTCAGGACTAGACCGAGGCCTAAAACCAGGGTCCTTCTCTCCACCTCGATGGGAGCCGGGTCTGAATATATATACCTCTCCCCGTGGGACAGAGATTCTCCAACTTCCACAAACCACAGTGCTGGGGTCCTAGCGATCCAGACCCACCCAGCTCACAAGAATTAATGAATGAAGGATCCCAGCCACTGCTGTTCTGTAGCTGCCACCTAGGTACCCAGCAGGGTCCTGTCTGCCTAAGGACAGTGCAGTTCAGCCCCCAGGAAGGGCATCAAATGCCAACACTCTCCAACAAGGACAGATGTGTTACATTTGTATCTGCTGTAGAATATTACTTTAGCTGTGTAAAGGTGTGTTACCTTTGTTTATGCTGCATTTGTTTAACGACAACAGATGTGTTACATTTGTATCTGCTGCAGAATATTACTTTAGCTGTGTAAAGGTGTGTTACATTTGTTTATGCTGCATTTGTTTAACAACGTAAGGATGTGTGTTTAATTGTGTAAAGATGTATTACATCTGTTTCACCTTGCCTGCCTAAGGCACCTGATTGATCTAATAAAAAGTTGAATGGCCAATAGCTAATCAGAGAGAGAGGGGGATAGGTGGGGCTGGCAGGTAGAGAGAATTAATAGGAGGAGGAGGAATCGAGACTCAGGAGAAGAAGAATAAGAGGAGAACAAGGGAGACGTCAGCCATTGAGAAGCAGTGAAAGTAAGCTATACAGAAGTAAGAAAGGTCATAAGCCCTGAGGCAAAAGGTAGATAAAGAGAAACAGTTTAAGTTAAAAGAACTAGCCAGAAATGTGCCAAACTATGCCAAGCATTCAAAACTAATAAGTCTTTGTCATGATTTAGAAGCTGGTTGGTAGTTTTAAAGAAAAAAACCTGGAACACAGAGGGAAGGGGGTGCCCTGGAGATTTTAAGCAAGGAAGGCCCTCTACTCTCAGGATCTTGGGGTGTGCTCCTCATCATTGTCCTCTGATCTGTTTAAACATGGACTCTAGGACCCAGGCTGGCCGTGGAAAAGATCAGTTCCTTTCCAGAGCATCTCAGGGCACCCAGATGGCCGCAGGATGTTCTATAGATGAGCTGGGCCACAAGCTCTGAGCTGGATCTGGCTGTACATAGTAGGTTTCCAGGAAAGTTCATGGGCACAGGCACAACCCTCCTTGGACTTTATTTCCTCACATACAAGGCTGTTAGAACGTCCTCTGAAAATTTAGCTATAAATTGCCTCTGCTCCCCACAACCCTACCCCATTTTCATGTGGTCTCAAGAGGTGCCCAAGTGGGTGGAAGGTTAACTGAAGGGAATTCTCCACTGTGCGGCCTTGAGGAGGCTATCACCATATTGGGCCACCCACACTTCTGCAAATAATCCCTCATCCATTCTTCTGCTAGTAAGCCCAATCAATAAATTTACTTATTCACAAGCTGGGTAAATGGGTGGAATCGTTACTTGGTCTGTCATTGGTAACCCTAAGTATGTTTTTTTCATCTCCCCAGGAAAAGTTAATGCAACACCGCCATGTGCTGATACCCACAGACAGTGACCCAGGATTTGAGGCCAGGATGGATACTGTCATAGGGTCCTCAGCAATCCCTATAGAACTAAAGAACTCCAACTGCAGGGGCCTCTAGTGGTCTTGCCACAGTTTCTGCCTTGGTATTGCGCTAGTTGAAAAAAATTACCCTGGCCAAGGCCAAGGCCACCCACCCTCAGTGAATCTCAACCACAGGAACGTATTCTTGGCCCTATCCCACTTGGGCCCTCTACCCACCAGCCCAGAGGCTGCTTTCCTCTGAAGCTGACTCCCAGCACATTGCTCGTGGGCATTTATGGAGCACCTACTACTGCCTTCCTCCAGGGGCAGAGGCACAAAACTCAGTCCCTCACGCAGCAGAGTTGCATCCTTTGAAGAAACAGATGGACCAGGGTGTATAGAACAGCTACGTTTCACATCTCTGACTCCTTCCTCCCAGATAGCCAACCAGGAAGCCCCGGGTGGGAAACTAACAAGGTACGGACTTCTGCCACCAAAGGCTGAGACTGTGAGCAGGTGTGTGGGCTTCCAGAAGCTCTAACCCTGACCTCAGGGTGAGGGGTCCCCAGGTGTGTGGGCTGCTCTGCCAGCTCCCACACAGAGGGGTTGACACATGAACCCTTAATGTCAGAATTTCTAAGCCCTGTCACCCTAAAGTGGGGAAGGTTGGTGATCCATTGCAATCAGACTAGGGAATATTCCCAGACTGTCACACAGTACTGGGGCAAGTTCAGGCTCAGGCCTGTCCTGCGTTGGATTGCTGCCTCAGGTAAGGCTGAGGACCAACTGAGATGGGAGGAAGACACAGGGGGAAGTCAGCGGAGAGGGTGACTACAGCCTAGCAAGTCCAGCAAGAGAATGGAAACATCAGTGTCTGGGGTTTCCAAATCAGTTAGGAGGAGAGCTGGTGAGGAACCCTGTAGGTGAAGTCCCAGGTCCCTTTTCTCTGCTGACCTCTTTAGGACCCTCTGTATCCAATCTCTGCATGGAGGCTCATTCCCACCCATGACGTGAAGGGCCTTGAAGGTCGAACTGGGTAAGCAATTCTACACAGGCTGGAGCAAGACCAAGGAGACTTCCAGGGGACAGCGGCTCAGAACTGGGCCTCAAAGGGCTGTCAAGTAAGGAGGCAGAAGGTCCTGGATGGACCTTTGAGGATCCTGCTGGACTGGAGTGCCACGCAGAGAAAGAGAAACTTGAGAATAGCCCGGTGTGGGAGCTCAAGGAAAAGCAGCAAAAGCAGAGCGCTAATGCCGGGCAGTGGTGGCGCACGCCTTTAATCCTAGCACTCGGGAGCCAGAAACAGGCGGATATCCGTGAGTTTAAGTCCAACCTTGTGTCCAGAGCGAGCTCCAGGACAGGCACCAAAAGCTACAGAGAAACCCTGTCTCAGAAGAAAACAAACAAACAAACAGAGAGCTGGATAGACAGCAGCCCCGTGGTCAGGACTCGGGGAGAAGCCTCTGGGACCTCTGCCCCACAGAGCAACCTCATTCTCTGGGTGGCATGTGATGAAGGTGACTTGAGGCTTGGAACCAGGCTAGGGAAGGAATGGGCAGGCAGGGCAGAAACACCCTTAGTGCTGTCCACTTCTCTGCCTGGTCAGCTACTGGGGATCCAAGCCCTAGCATCTGCCCCTTACCTGACTTTCCAAATGAGAAGTAATGCTAGCACGGGTGCTTAGTGCGTTGGCCTCCTCATCCCCAGCCACCAACCCTAGTTGAAGATGTGTGCTTAGTGCGTTGGCCTCCTCATCCCCAGCCACCAACCCTAGTTGAAGGACCCTCCACCTTGGCAGTCATTGTGGTATGTATGGCTAAGGGACAAAGGCAGCAATTCCCTCTTCCAAATCCCAATTTTGCCCTTTCTAATATTGCCACCAGAGATAGCAGTGCACTCAGGAAGTAGAGGCTCAGGAGTTCCAGGCCAGCCTTGGTGACATAGGAAGGTTGGGGGCAGCTGGGTTGCTTGAGATCCTGTCTCAAAAAAATAAGCCAATGAAAGGTGGGGTTAGATCTGTGGGTAAAGCGACACACAAGCACAAGGATGTGGGTTTGGATCCCTAACATCCGTTTTTTGCCAGAAGCAATGTGGCATGTGTCTGTAAACCCAGAACTAAGTAAGAAGAGACAGGGATCCCAGAGGCTTGCTCGCCAGCCAGCCTAGCCAAAATACCCTGAGCTCCAGATTCAGTGAGAGACCTTGCTGCAAAAAATGGTGCCAGGTGTGGTAGCACATATCTATTCTCCACAGAGTTCAGGCCAGCTAGACCAGTAAGACCTGGTCTCAAAATATATATATATATATATGTACACACACACACATACACACACACACACATACACATGCCCACACATACATACATGCCCCCCCACGGGAGGAAGATAAATACGATGCAGGACTGGAGAGATGGTCCAGTGGTTAGGAGTATGTACTATTGCAGAGGATCTAAACTCAATTCACATCACCTCCATCAGGTAGCTCACAACCACCTATAACTTCAGCTCCTGGGGGACCTGATGTCTTTAACCTAGTGAGCACAGTCACTTATGTGCAAAGACCCACACACACATAAATAAAAAATAATAAAATCTTTTTTAAAATAAGATGGATACCTATCAAGGAAGATATCACGAGAGAGAGAGAGAGAGAGAGAGAGAGAGAGAGAGAGAGAGGAGAGAGAATAAAGCATTTCTCTGCTCAAGGCTGCTGAAAGGCAGAGGCTGAAACTTGCTCCCAAATCTACAATCTGCACAAGAGATATACACTTTCGTAGTCTGGGTGGCAGGATGATCACTCACCAAGCAGGCTGGGCTTCCTGGCTCAGGTGGCATTCAGACAGAAGAAGAACATGTTTCCAATACCTCTGGCTCACCTGCCTTCTAAAGAGCTTGTGCAAGGAGGACCTGAATCCAGGCAAACTTAGCCCTATTGTTGAGTACAACCCAGCAAGACAGCCAAGCTCCAGCTGTGATGCTTGCAAGCTGACCAGGCAGTACCTCGTGGTACTTAATGGATACTTGGACCTATTGATCAAATGAGTGGAAGAAACGCCACTTCCTTTGCCAGTGCTGGAGATGGAAAGGCTGGGCAGTTTAATCAATATCTCTGCCCGTGCACAGCCCGGAGGTGTGTGCCTAGTGTGGGATCAGCAATCAGGGAATCAGAGTTCTATTCCTGTCCCTGACTTTTCCTAGGACAGGAGAGTGGGGTGCCTGACACATGACAGGTAGAATGCAAAGCCTCCGTAACGATCTCTGGGTAGATGTTTGTGTCTTTAAGCTGTAGCCACCTGCACAGTTCTGAGCAGAGCAGACAGCAAGGCCACAGTCAGCCACGCATTTGAATCTGGCAATTCCTGCAAAAAGCCTTGTGCACACACATTCCTGCCAGGCAGCCGTGCTGCAGACAGGGATGGACAGATCCCCAGGGTAGCAGCTGGTCTAGTGTTCCAGTTTGGGACTGGTGGAAATAGGGAAGCAGGTAAGAGTTCAAGTTTGTGCCCTTGGTAGTCTCTCCCCAAAGCAGTGACTATACCTCAGGACACATGTGTTTTATGGGTTTATTGCACTCTGCCCCTCCCAGTCCCTGGTGCTCAGAGATGTCAGAAGTTCCATGGTTCCTGGGCTGTCTCTCAAGGCTGAACGGATGCCCGGATCTCTGCCTCCTGATGTCCTCTATGACATTTTACCAGCTGTCTACTGTCTACCCCATTTCATCGGAAGGCAACACTGCACCTCATTTGCCCCCAAGGCCCTTAGCTCTTCTGCAAGCTGTTGATTCTGGGGTCGTCTGTGTCAGATGCAGATATCATGACAGAGTCTGTGCCAGAGTGCCAGTCCTTGGGGTAGACACAGACCCACGTCTCCCGAAACTGAGCTGAGAAGTCACCTAGAAACACATGATTTCCACAGCAGCCCACAACCAAGTGTGGGAATCAGAGGGAGATCAACAGCCCAGCTCCCTCCCCAGTGCAAACATCACAGGGATAACTGAGGCCCGGAGCCCCAGGTCTGGGAAGGCTCCAGCTGCCCAAAGTCATCAGTGAACTTTTCTGTGATATGACCACCCTTAAGTCACCTACATTCCTGTTAGTGACACCAATTGAGTTATTGTTCACCAAAGCAGATGTGGATGGAGGCCTGTCTTCTCTATCTGATATCAGCATATGTTCTCTGTTTCCCTGGGCATACGGCATCCTGAATCCCCCCTGCAGAGTTATGGTCATGTGCCCATCGGAGTCTGTAGTGAGACTCTGTAGCGCCCCTCTGAAGTTGCCAGCAGAATATTCCACAGTGTTTTCTTTCCTTCCTCGTCCGGTCACCAGGCGCTCAGACTGAGGGTTTGCTTTCCTAACATTTGTGACCTGACACAGCACCCTTACCACGGCCGTCACAGGAGATCAAGCACCTCCGTGCCTTCTGCTGGCCAATGGATCCAGTTGTAGAGCTTCTCTCGGTCCACCCTCGCTGCATTGGGGACCGGAAGGGAACGGGGACATGCGCGTCACTTGCATCTTGGACCAGAAGACCCACAGTTCTGTGTCCAATAATTCTCTTGCTTTCTGCCTTTCAACCCCAGGTCTCCAGATAACCACCCAGCAAAGCCTGAAGTCCTGAGGACCAGGGAGAACCGTTTCCAATCCTTGCCCCAGAGTAGGCTAGATGTGCAATGGGGACCCACGACTTTGAGCAGAAATTGTGAAAATGCTCTGACCTGATAGGGAAGGAGGTCCCAGGAGGGATGTAGGCTCCAGGAGCATTGTTTTGGGCTAACAATGAGCTTAGCCATCAATTGCTATCTCTGCTTCTCAAAATGGCTCCACATAGCCACCTACCCAACACCCTCAGGCCACTCACAGGCCTCTTCTCTCTTCCTTTGACTAGCTGTGATCCCCCGCTGAGGGGTGCCTGAGTCTGTTTCCTCACCCCAACCTTCCTCTGGCCTCCTAGCTTGCCGTGTGCTCTCTTGATATCTCATAAAAGCGTTCATTCTCTGGGGGAAATGCTAAATATGCAGGAGTATGCCACACAACTTAAATCTTCCTACCCCACCCCCAGAGATAATCTCCACTAACAGATGGGCGAGCATGCTGCCTGGCGTTCTACACAGCTGCAGAAATGTATATATATCGATACACACATATATATCTAACTTGGAAGCAGCTCACACATTTGCTTGCCGAGGCTCAGACTCTTGCTGCCAACAGCCCCGTCGCAGTAACACGCACCGCATGCTCCTTCCCGGTGTGCACAATCACAAACCCTCATTCAGATTCTGGATAAAATGACTTGGGTGACATCTGAAAGCAAAATAACCTGTCTTGCCAGGCGTGGTGGTGCACACCCTTAATCCTAGCACTTAGGAGGCAGGGTAGATGGATTTCTGTGAGTTTGAGGCCATCCTGGTTTACATAGCGAGTTCCAAGTTACATAGCAAGACTCTTGTCTAAAAACAAAATAAAACCAAAAGCCTGTCTCAAAGACCTCTGTAATCCAGTACAGAAAGACCTCCTGTCCACACAGCATCTAAGCAGAGAACCAGACCTCTTTATCAGGGACATAATTTGGGGACACAATTGAACAGCAGGGGCACTCCATCATGGTAGTTTGTACATTAAGGAGCCACGGGGAGGGCTGGGGAAGATAGTGGAGTGGGAGGAAAACCCTTGCTATATATGTGTAAGGGCCTGGGTAAAAATCTGTAATCTCAGTGCTCCTAGAGTGAGATGGGGGGCAGGATTCCAGGCGAATCCCCAGAAGCTTGTGGGTCAGCGTCAGCTAGACGACAGGCACAATGGTGAAAATATCAAGGTGGAAGGTGAGGACCACAGTACCTGAGGTTGTCCTCTGGCCTCCACATGTGTACTATGGCATGCATACATCTACATTCATATACAAGCACACACACAGGCATGCATGCACATAGATCACACACACACTCACACCACCACCACCACCAAATAAAAAGGAGGTGAAGAAAGAAGGGCCATCGAGATGGCTCTGTGGGTAAAGACGCTTGCCTCCACCCGTACTATTGATAGAGTATTTGTCTAGTATGATCATAAACCAGTCACAGTGGCCCGTGCCTTGGGAGGAGGATTAGGAGGATCAAAAGCTAAAGGTCATCTTCAGATGTACAGGGACTTGAAGGCCAGCCTGGGCTGCAAGATACTCTGCTCCCTATTTTTTTAATTTTATAAAGTTACAAATGTAGCTGGGTGTAGTGGTGCACCCCTTTAATCCCAGCACTTCGGAGGCAGAGACAAGCAGATCTCTGAGCTGTTGGCCAGCCTGGTCTGCTGAATGAGTTCCAGGACAGCCAGAGAAGCCCTGTCTTGGAAAAACAAAAATAAATAAGTCAATAAAAATAAAGTAACAAAAAACAAAGTAACAAATGTAACTATCCAGTCAGCAAGGTTAGCCAGACTTCCTATTCTTTACCCTTCCTTTCTGAAAACCCTGGAAGAAGAGGTCTTGGGGTCAGTGTGAGGTCACCGTCTCTGCCCCTACACCACTTTTGTGTGTGTTGTTTGTTTGTTTTGTGAGATTTTGAGGCAGGATTTCACTCTGTAGCCCAGACCTGCCTCGAGCTTGCCATTTGGCCCAGACTGGCCTCAAACTCATGATTATCCCTGTTCTTCAGCTCCCTGAGTTCCAGGGTTACTGGTGTAAGCGAACATGCCCAGTTCACTCTGTTTTTATTTTAGCTTTTGTTTCTTTACGAGGCCGCAGACACTGGGAAGTACGTGGCTCTCACTCACTGGCTCTTCTCAGTTCTGTTACTTAGACCACAACTTCCTCTCCCTTTCAGTTGAAGAGACTCACTAATTGTTCACTGAACTGCTCGGCACTAGAACCTAGGGATCATGAATGAGATAGCACAGTTCCTGCCCTTGCATTTCCAAAGAGCCACAGTCTGATGGTGTCCTCTGAAATCCAAGTCCTAACCCACACACCTGAGACTGGGACGTCATTAGAGAAAAGGCTTTGCAGATGAAAAGGGCTAGGGTATCAAGATGAGGTCCCCACGGTTGGGGTGGTCCCTCAGTCAGAAGACAGACACTATTAGAAGACAAGAGGACACAGACTTCAAGGACAGCAACAGGAGAGATGCACCCACCAGCTCAGAAGCAAGGATCATAGCACCTGAAGTGGGGAGAGTGGAAGGAACACCCTGTTTCTCCCCTGGCTCCCCAAAGAAACTGACCCCACCAGAACCTTGTTAGAGATTGTGACCTTCTGAACTTTAAAACTACATATAGTACTAGGGCCTGTAGAGATTGCAGTGATATTTTGTTCATAATCTAACAAGTAAAGCCTGCCTGAAGATCAGAGTTCAGAGAAAAACCACTAAGTCACCCATTGAGGCCGGACAGTGGTGGTGCACACCTGTGGTCTCAGCACTCAGGAGACAGAGACAGACAGATCTCTGACTTCAAGAGATCCTGGGCCACACGAAATTGATCCAGTCTTAAAGAGAAACAGAGCCAGGCAGTGGTGGCTCACACCTTTAATCCCAGTACTTGGGAGTCACAGGCCTTTAATCCCAGCGCCAGGGAGGTGAGACAGGAAGGGATGAGGCTGGACAGAAAGAGGAATATAAGGCGGGAGGAGACAGGAGTTCAAATGATGTCTGAAGCAGTCAGTCTGAGGACGCAGTCTGGGAAGGCAGTCTGAGAACAGGATCACCCTTTTGGTCTGAGGATTCGGTAGACAAAAAAGGTCCCTCTAGTGGCTGCTGCACTTCTTCTCTGATCTCTCAGCTGCCACCCCCTAATATCTGACTCTGGGTTTTTATTTAAGACCAATTGGAATTTGTGTTACAAGAGATGGCTCAGTTATTAAGAGCACTTGTTGCTCTTTCGGAGGACTCAGGCTGGGTTCTCAGCACCCATATGGTGGTTCACAACCATCCTTAGCTCCAACTCAGGGGACTGGGATCTGATGACCTCCACTGACTTCCACAGGCACCAAACATGCATGTGGTGTACGTACATGCATGCAGGCAAAACACTTGCATATAAAATAAATCTAAAACAAAAGAAAGGAAAACTAACATATTCCTGCTGTTTTCAAGGCTTCTGATGGGTGGCGCTGTATCACACAACACCAAGAACCTCAACCAAGGCTCAAAAACTCATGAATTCACTGTACCATCAGGATGTACATGATCTGCCTGCTGCCAGGGCCATAACTGCTTCAAGAGCTGATGACACCCAGCCTCGGTCACTGCTGACCAGGCTGGGCCACAGTGTCCGTGAAACAAGCCAGACACCTCCCTAACTGGTTCACACCGGCTTCGTCTGTCATTCAGGAGCCACGCTTTCAGGCTTCCATGGCCCATGATGTCCTCCATGGCTCCGTGGACACTGGCCTCTGGTCAGCAATGCCTCTTCCTGGTCACGGGCTCCATCAGCCACCAAAGTAAAGCCCTGTCTGTGTGTTCTGGGAACAGCTCTGAGGCCGACCTGGGCTCTTCCTGGTGTATCACAGAGGACTCTTTCCTCCACTGACAAAGCACGTTGTAGGTGTTGAAGCCACCAGGTGCATTATGGGCTGACTGATATGACACTTTTTTGTTTGTTTTTTTGTTTTTGTTTTTGTTTTTCAAAACAGGGTTTCTCTGTAGCTTTGGAGCCTGTCCTGGAACTCGCTCTGTAGACCAGGCTGGCCTCGAACTCACAGAGATTCACTGGTATAATACTCTGAGCCTGGTATTCCTACTGTTCTTTGCTCAGCAAATTCTATGATCTGAAGACTGCAGAGCTATAGCCTAAAGCTAGTGTTGGCACAGAAACATCCTCCACACCTCGACCAACAGATGCCAGACAGACAGCATTCTCCAGGACACTGGAGCAGGAGTCAGAAGACAGTCCCAGAGGCATCCGCTCCTCAGAACTACGAAAGACGTTGGTTTTCAGGCCTAAGGCAGCTTGGCCTACCATCATGACACTCAGAAGTGTGAATCCAGAGGATTGCAAGTTTGAGGCCAGCCTGGGAGTACAGTGTAGGAGGTGGGGGCCATTAATTGGAGGAGAGAGCCGTTTGTTTGTCCCGGCTGCCCCAAACCGAAATAACCACAAAGAAACTGTATTAATTAAATCACTGCTTGGCCCATTAGCTCTAGCTTCTTATTGGCTAATTCTTACATCTTAATTTAACCCATCTCCATTAATCTGTGCATCACCACAAGGTCGTGACCTACCAGCAAAGTTTCAGCAGCCCCATGGCATCTCCCTGACTCCGCCCTTCTTTCTCCCAGCATTCAGCCTAGCTTTCCCCGCCTACCTAAGTTTTGTCCTTACTATAGGTCCAAAGCAGTTTCTTTATTCATTAATGGTAATCACAGCACACAGAGGGGACTCCCACATCACTATAGGACTGTCTTTGGCCCACTCCCTGTGCCTCCCCCCTTATATAAACCAGGCTGGTCTCAAGATCAGGAGCTAAAGAGGCCCTTTTGCCCTGGCTTCATGAATGCTGAGATGTCAGGCATGCACTACCTTTGTTTTTATTTTAATCTTCTTTTGGGTTACATCCCCACAGGTGAAATGCTCCCAGATGTGATTTCAGCAGACAGCGTTTAAATCACGTGTATAATTAATTTATATGTTTCCATTTGAGGCCGGCAAGATGGCTCAGTGGGTTAAAGCACCTGGTGACTGCTGATAAGACAAACAGCCTGTACTGCAATTTCAAAAATAAAAATGCTCAATAAAAATAATAATAGACCAAGAATAAAAAGACACTGGTAGAATTCCATTGACCCCTTTATTATTTTAACTAGGGATTTTTTTTTTACTTACAAACTAATGGGTTTTCA
Organism: Ondatra zibethicus; assembly: GCA_004026605.1. Taxonomy (NCBI): domain Eukaryota; kingdom Metazoa; phylum Chordata; class Mammalia; order Rodentia; family Cricetidae; genus Ondatra; species Ondatra zibethicus. The sequence goes on along the minus strand of PVIU01000284.1, from coordinate 233,469 downwards.
TTTTGACTTTTTTTCAATATTTTATGTATTTGCATAGATGTATGTGCACCATGTGCATGCAGTGCCCATGGAGGCCAGAAGAGGGCGCTGGAGCTGCAGTAGGTTGTGAGCCACCCAATATGGGGCTAGAAGCTCAGGTCGTCTGATCCACTGAACTGTCCCTCTAGCCTCCACATTGCGGTATTTTTGTTTGTTTGAGATTAAAAGTGTGTGCCACCATAGCCTGGCTTCAGTATGGCAGCTTCATACACACACTTGATAATATATTTCATCTAGCCTGATGCATCCAAAGTGTTAGTCCTTTGACATAAACTCGGAGTAAGAAGTGTCTATTTTCCTACAGAGTCTGAAATCCATCATGTATTTCATGTTCCCACACCCTCAATTTAGACATGAAATTTGCATTGGTAATACTCAATCCATATTTAGATTTTATAAACTGCATAGCTCAGAAGATAAACTCACATATGTTATTCCAAACAACAGTAGTTTACTGAAGTTTTCCAATTACTGGATGAAGTATGAATTTTTTTTTAAGTTTTTATTTATTTATGATGTATACAGTGTTCAGCCTCCATGTATGCCTGCATATATGCCTGCAGGCCAGAAGAGGGCGCCAGATCTCATTACAGATGGTTGTGAGCCACCATGTGGTTGCTGGGAATTGAACTCAGGACCTCTGGAAGAGCAGTCAGTGCTCTTAACCTCTGAGCCATCTCTCCAGCCCCAAAGTATGAATTTTTAATTTAAATTTTTACTATTATTTAGTGATGTGAGATGTCCATCTGTATGTGTGTTGCTTTATTGGTTGATGAATAAAGCTGTTTTGACCAATGGCTTAGTAGAGTAAAGGCCAGCAGGGAATCTGAACAGAGATATATAGAGAGAGTAGGCGGAGTCAGAGAGACACCATGCAGCTGCCTAAGGAAAAAGACACCAGAACCTTATCCGGTAGGCCACAGACTCATGGTGATACACAGATTAATAGAAATGGGTTAATTTAAGATGTAAGAGTTAGCTAGGAATATGCCTAAGCTATTAGCCAAACACTGTTGTAATTAATATAGTTTCTGTGTGATTATTTGGGTCTTGGTGGACGGGAAACAGAAAAGCAGTCTCGGGGCTGGAGAGATGGCTCAGCAGTTAAGAGCATTGCCTGCTCTTCCAAAGGTCCCGAGTTCAATTCCCAGCAACCACATGGTGGCTCACAACCATCTGTAATGAAGTCTGGTGCCCTCTTCTGGCTTGCAGGCATACATGCAGGCAGAATATTGTATACATAATAAATAAATAAATATTAAAAAAAAAGAAAAGCAGTCTCCTTTTACATAATGCTGCCAAACATGGGGCATGGATCTGCATAAGACCTAAAAAAAACTTAAAGAAAAGAGAGAGCACCTAGACCCACAAAAACGGGAGCCAAGCATAGCTTCTTGGTAGCCGCATTTTTTTTTTCAGATAGACTCTGTTTGCTGGCGACAAGCAGAGGTGCAGCTCCTTTAAGAGAAGGATACCTGATTCAGCATTAGCAGCAAAACTGCACAGCTTCTTTGAGAGATGGCTTCCTGATTCGTGCTGGCAGCAATACAGCTATGGCTCTTTCAGGAGGCCAAGCACTTAAATAGGGTTGTGAGCAGCATGTTACCAGTTGCTTAATGGTGGCATAGACCTGCTGTGTCCCTGGAGTTGGGGCAATGAGCATGGCTAGCAGAGGTGGTAAACATACCTCTGCCATGTTGGGCGGGGCAAAGCCAACAGGCAGGGCTGCGGAGTTGGTCCTAGCCATGCCCACTTAGCATTTAAGAAGAGAAAGGTGCTCTTGGTCAGAAAATGATTACAGATATGCAATAAAGACAGATTCAGATATGCAAAAAAGACCCCTGCATGGGTCACAGTGTTGGATAAATGTACATGGCCTTAAGAGAGAGACAGAAGAAAGAATATAGATACTCATATATTAAAGAAACAATGATAATAAAATAAAAATTTAGAAAGTAATAATGAAAAAAATAAACCACATAAAGATGGACTATTCACAGAGTCTGGATTATGTATATTGTTGTGTTTTCTTTGAATTTTTTGATTATTAATGAGTTAACTGCAGAGAGACATTTGATTGTGGGGGCTGCTAACCTAAACCAACATAAAGACATTTTGAGTTCAAAATTTGAGTCTAAGGATATGTTACTTTGGAAAAGAGGTTCTGCTTTTGTTTCCACAGAAGATGAGAACCTGTGGATTTCTTCCAGGCTAATGTGGTTTGATGGAACAAGACCCCTTGAAAGGTCCCCATGAAGCCTTAAAATTACTTCACCCAACAAACAACAGGAAGCAGTTTGGAGAAAACTACACCCAGATTCCCAAAATTATTATTTATAAATATTCATTTTCATTTTAAAAGGGGGTTGATTATGAATAGTTAAATGGTCACAGTCAATCTCTTTCTTAAAAAGGTGGGGTGATATGATTTAAAGATGAATACTTTGCATTGGTATGGATCTTGATCTAGTGATACAAATTTAGGGTCTATTTGTTACATTGTATTCATGTATTTATGCTCTTGTATAAGTTTTTGTGCTTGTGTAGCTCATTTAAAAATGTAACATATAGAGCTGGAGAGATGGCTCAGAGGTTAAGAGCACTGACTGCTCTTCCAGAGGTCCTGAGTTCAATTCCCAGCAACCACATGGTGGCTCACAACCATCTGTAATGAGATCTGGTGCCCTCTTCTGGCCTGCAGGCATACATGGAGGCTGAACACTGTGTACATAATAAATAAATAAATCTTAAAAAAATGTAATGTATAACTAAGATATACAGATTAAAAGATAGTCATCTATAATAGTCAAACTGTAGTCAGGTTAGTTAAGTTTTCTAGATATACAGAGATATATTTCAGATGGATAGGTATTCTTCAAACCTTTCAAAGGCCTACAGAATATGGCATTTAAAATGTTTAAAGAACTTAAACTTTTCTCAACAGTGAGACATGTCTGCTTGTGGCAGCACCAATTACTTCAGAGAGGTTGATGGGCATCGAAGAAACTCGTTATGGAATTTGCCTTCAATGTGACAAGGCTAGCCATTTGGGCAAGAAACTGCTCTTGCCTGAACTTCTTGATGTTATGCTGTATGAACTGGACATGCAGGACTCACAAAAAAATGACTGCTAAACTTGCCTAAAGAAGGTGAGATGGCCCTTCAGGGTTCCTGCTTCATGAAAGAGTCTGCCAGACATTCTGCAGGACACAGAAAAAAGTTACTGACAAACTGCCAATACAGGCAAGACAGTCTTTCAAATTTCCTGCTTCATGGAAACATCTACCTGATACTATGGGCCTGTAGGCTGAAGATGGATGACCCAATGTTACAAAAGAACTTTGGATGACTGTCCAGGCAGCTAGATGTCTCTGTCAATTCTAGAGTTTTGGAAGTTGCTTACAATATACTTCCTGTTTACTTAGGTAATATTATATCCTTCTGGGGTCTTTGATGATTTTGAAGACAGTTATAGTTTTTCTTAGTTATGATAAAAGATAAATTAGATATGAAACTTTAGACTCACAAAAATAGGATAGATGATAGAGTATTTTCCTTAATTTGTCAAATGTAAATGGACTAAATATTGTCACTATAACTCTTGATAACTGTTTTGTATATGTAATTTTACTATGTTAAAGTTAAACCTTCCTTTTTAATGAGACAGAAAGGGGGAGATAATGTGGGATGTCCTTCTGTCTATGTGTTGCTTTATTGGTTGATGAGTAAAGCTGTTTTGGCCAGTGGCTTAGCAGAGTAAAACCAAGCAGGAAATCTGAACAGAGATAGAGAGATATAGAGTAGGCAGAGCCAGAGAGGCGCCATGTAGCTGCCTAAGGAGAAAGACTCCAGAACCATATCTGGTAGTTCACAGCCTCATGGTGATACACAGATTAATAGAAATGGGTTAATTTAAGGTGTAAGAGCGAGCTAGGAATATGCCTATGCTATTGGCCAAACAATGTTACAATTAATATAGTTTCTGTGTAATTATTTGGGTCTTGGCAGATGGGAAACAGAAAAGTAATCTCCTTTTACAATCTGGCATTTTGTGTGTATTGCTGTTTTGCCTGTTGTGGTAGTTTGAATGTAATTGGCCCCCATTATCTCCTAGGGAGTGGCACTATTAGAACTATTAGTTGCTTCGTTGGAGTGGATATGGCCTTGTTGGAGGAAGTGTGTCATTGTGGGGATGGACTTCGAGGTTTCCTATGCTCAGGATTCAGCCCATTGTCCTAGTCAGCTTCCTGTTGCCTGCAAGATGTAGGATTCTCAACTACCACTCCATCACCATGTCTGCCTGCATGCCGCTGTGCTCTCTGCTGTGTTAATGGACAAACTTCTGAAACTGTAAGCTACCAGCCCAATTAAATATCTTCCTTTATAAAAGTTGTTGTGGTCACTGTGTCTCTTCACAGCAATAGAAACCGTAACAAAGACACCTGTATATACGCCCATGTACCATGTTAATGCACTATCCAGAGGTAAGACGATGGTATTGGATCCCTGAGACTAGGGTTACAGATGGTTGTGAGCTGCTGGGAAATGAACCTTGGTCCTCTGGAAGAGCAGCCAGTACACTTAACCACTGAGTCATCATCTCTCCAGCCCTGACTTTTTGTTTATTTGCTTTTGTTTTTATTTATTTGTTTGTTTGTTCATTTTTGCTCTTGACACAGGGATTCAATCTGTAGCCTTGGCTACCCCAGAATTCACTCTGTAAACCAGGCTGACCTCAAATTCACAGGGATCCTCCCGCCTCTGCCTCGCAAGTGCTGGGATTAAAGGCGTGCCACCACTGCCCAGCTTTGTTTATCTTTTAAGTTAATTTATTTAAAATAATAGTTTAGGGCCAGGCATGGTGGTGCACACCTTTAATCTCAGCAACTGGGAGACAGAGGCAGGTGCATCTCTGTGAGTTCCAGGCCAGCCAGGGCTACACAGAGAGACTCTGTCTCAAAAAAGAATAAAGTCTGGAGAGATGGTTCAAAGGTTAAGAGCACTTTCTGCTCTAAAGAGGACTCAGATTTAGTTCCAAGGGGTTCACAGCTGCCCGTAACTGCAGTTCCAGGGGATCTAGTACCCTCTTTTAGCCTCTGCAGGAACCGCACACATGTGGTGCATATTCAGACAAGCAGGCACAACATATATGCATAAATACAGATGAATTTTAAAATTTAAAGAATGAGAGACCTACTGCTCTCAGGCTGACCAATTTGGCTATTACACGGGCCCAGATCCAGAGCTTTGAGTCAGTGCACACAACATCTACTACTGATGGAACAAGCAGAGGACCTGGTGCTGCAGAACCAGACCCAGGAACAAGTTACCACCATCAAGGATGAAAACCTGAAGCATGGCTGCGAATGAAACCACCGCCACCGTAGAGCACCTCCGAGGAGCCTGGACCACCCACGGACGCTCCGAAGGGAGGTGAGGAGGCCGCAGAGGCGTCTGCAGAGCCCACACTGTCCCTGGAAACACTAGAGAAGGACAGGTCCATGGGAAGACGCTTTTAAAATGTAGACTCATGAAACTGGAAGGAAAGATGGCGGAACAAAGCTGGATGCACAGGGGAGAACGGCGAAACTACAGACGGCGATGCCAGCGATCCAGACCGTAACCCAAAACCTTGCAGAAATCCACGATCCGTGCTGCCGCTGACTACAAGGGGCAAGTAAGCTTCCTTACCAGTGGTGTGGTTGACTGCAGACTCACAGTTGAGAATGAGAGACATCGAAGGCTTCTGTGACAACCTCTCTCCCCCAACCCGCCCCCACAAAAGAAACAGTCAAGGCAGGAAGCCATTCAAGAGAGCTCTTAAAAATTGTGATAAGGATGCTGAAGTGTAGCTCTTCACAGCTGATGGCTTCTGGCGGGGGTGGTTGGAGGGAGGACTCAGTTATCTTTAAAGGTCTGGCCACTGCGAGTTTGACCATGCTACAGTGAATATACGGGCAACACAACTTGGACTTTATATTCTTTTTTATTTGTCTTTTGTTTGCGGGGAGATCGTAAGGGTTGGGGGGGGGTGGACCTGAGAGGACTGGGAAGTGAGTGGGATCAAGGTGCATTCGGTAAAATTTTCAAACAATCAATAAAAACATTAAGTTAAATAAAAAAAATTTAAAGAACAAAATAAAAGGTCAAAGTCTAGCCCCTCAGCTGCACAGGCCCCATTTCAGATGATCTTCGTGAGGCTGGTTGTGGATTAGGAGCCTGAGGACAAGGCCTTTCATCCTAGCTTCTTGGGATGCTGAGGCAGGAGAATTGCAAGACCGAGGTCAGCCTGGGCAATTTAGCAAGTTCCCATCTCAAAACAAACAAACAAACAAAAATCCAAAGCAATTTGTCAAAAAGTGAAAAGGAGGATGGGGGATATAGATCAGGGTAACAGTCTTGGCCTGGCATTTGTGAAGCCCTGGTTTTGATTCCCAAGACTGGCACAGAAAACAAAATAAGACAAACAAATAAACAACAGTAAACCCACAACCAGATAGGTTGTCTTTAATCCCAGCATTTGGGAGGCAGACCCAGGCAGATCTCTGAAGTTTAGGGCCGGACTGGTCTACAGAGTGAGTCCTAGGGCGGCCAGGGATACACAGAGAAACGGAGCCTGCCTTGGAAACAAACAAACAAAAAGACTATGGGTGATTTGAAGCCTCCTGAAGTAGAGCAAAGCCCAGTAGAGGAGAGCAGCTCCCTCCTGGGGCATTTCTAGTGCTACACAGGAAGCCTGCTGCTTGTCACTGCCGTCCAGTTTACTGGCCGTGCTCAATCTCCTTCTTTCTCTACCTTCTCTGGACTCTTCCAGGTGCCTCTGGATGTCTCCTGTCTTGCCAGGCATGGTGTCTCACACCTTTAATCCCAGCCCTCAGGAGGCAGAGGGAGGTGGATGTCTGTGAGTTCAAGGCCAGCCTGGTCTACATGGTGGACAGCCAGAGCTACACAGTGAGACCACGTCTCGAAAAAACAAAAAACAAACAAACATCATCAACAACACTTTTCCTTCCCCTTAGCCATACCACGGAGTGAGCATGTCAGTTTATACAGTAGGCACGTGTGGACAGGGGGATGAACACATACCCTGAAGCCCCTTACCAAGAGCCACCTCTATCCCCAGTTACCCCGGCCCAACAGATGGGATTCTGATGTTACACACGGAGCCGGTCAGTGTCACAGCCCGTGTCACCGGCTGTTTGTCTGAGCCAGTCATTTCTCTTAAGCCCAAATTGCCTTTAATCACCTCCTTCTCTGTCCGGCAGTCTGGCTCCTCCACGTGGTGCAGTCATTCGTCTGCATTAGAAAGCCATGCTTCCAGCAGCCCCAGAGAGCAGAGCAAAGCATCCACTCATCAGCTCGCTGGTTCTGCAAGGCCACACTTCTAACTGGGATATAGAGAAGACAGCCGATGCTGTCCCATGGTGTGGTCCCTAGCCTGTCTGTTTTTATAAACTCTAGTCTGTCTGATGATGTAGATCATGACTTATCTGGTTGACCTGGCCAGTCCGATGGACCCTGAGCTCCTGCATAATGTGGACTCTAGCATGTCTCTTGGTGTGTACACAACCTGCCAGAGGAGACCATGGTGCTGAAGGGAGCAGCATGTCCCTCCTCTAGCCACCATGAATTCATATATACTTATTCCTGACTATAGTCTCCTGGGCCTCTGTACCTGTGCCCACAGCCATCCTATACCTACAGATCTGCTCACATCGCTCAGCACACATTTAATGAGTTCCTACCATGTGTGCAAAGCCAGGCACTGGACAAATGAAGAGGTCATGGGGGTTGGGGGGAGGCAGCAGGAACCCTCAGTGCTGGTCTATGCCATGTGTCAGAATGTCTCTCTGGGAGGTGGCCTAGCAGCCCTCGTTACACCAGAGGCTCTGGCGGCTCTAGGAGCTGTGTCCCCTGCCATCCCTTTGCAGACGAAAGGAAGGACTCCCATCCCCTGAGCTCTTGTTCTCCACGACCAAATTGGTACAGAAGGAAGGAGACACAATCTGGGCTGTGTGTCCCACCCTCATATTCTCACCTTCTGCCTTGATCCCAGACAGAGCATCTGGGGGGGTCACAAGAGACCTGACCTTTTGTGAGCCAGCGTCTGTGGCCAGGAGAAATGGTCACACATAGTCACGTCGTGAAGTTCCTTATTTTGACCCTGGCCTTGTCCTGCATGCTCTTCTGCCCCTACAGCCTGCCCCTATCTGAAGTCCCACTCACTACACCCCTTTAGAAATGATGGGGTGTTAGCCTCAGGTCACCCACCTAATACGCCAGCTTCTGTAGGCTTGAGGGAGATCTGGTGCTGGCATTCTGCAAGTGTAACCAGGAAGTATGATAAATGCACAACAGAAATCCCTGCTTCAAAAAGGGAGAGGCGCCGGGCGGTGGTGGCGCACGCCTTTAATCCCAGCACTCGGGAGGCAGAGGCAGGTGGATCTCTGTGAGTGCGAGGCCAGCCTGGTCTACAAGAGCTAGCTCCAGGACAGGCTCCAAAGCTACAGAGAAACCCTGTCTCAAAAAAAAACTAAAAAAAAAAAAAAAAAAAAAAACTAAAAAAAAAAATGGAGAGGCTTTGCCTTCTTCAGCTTTTACTTTGAATTTGTAATTGAGATGTACTTGACATGTGTGTCGACCTTCTTAAAAGCTAAATAAGCCTCCAGCGGGCATTCTTTCGGGAGGGTGGGGAGCCATCCATCTCTTTGAAATTAACACCAGGGAAGACTGTGGCGCCTGCCCCACAGTCCCTGCCTGAGGAGGGGGAGCCTAACCACCTCCTGTCTGAGAAACACCGGGAAGTTTCGCTTCCCAATTAGCAAGCACAGATGGGCCCCACAATCTCCAGGTGGGTTTGGGATGGCATGCCTGTGACAAATGGTGCTGTCAAGTCCTCCCACTAGAGGAGCTGGTAACTGTTTAACTCTGAAAACATGTTTGTGATGCCTGTCTGCCCGGATGAAGGCAGTGAGATGCTCTGTCTTTGCAAGCCGTCAGCCGTTGCCTGGGATGCACTTTGCAGGCTGGTCATCACCTGCTGTCACTGGTTTCTTTCTTCTGCCTTCACGGGCAGGGGTCTCTGTGGAACTGGAGGGTTTTTTTTTTTAGTATATTCAACGTGCACAAGATCCCTCGACCTCATGTGACTTGAAAGAGGGTGGGGGAGCCCTGTAGAGACTGTCAGATACTATCGGATGTCCCTCCTGGCAGATTTTCCAGCTTTTACGTGACTTTCGTGCCATAGATAAGGCACCTTCAAGTACCACTGAGCAGGGGATCATGCTGGATCCCAAGGCACCTGTGCTTGCCAAAAAGCCAGTAGATCCTTCTAGTGTCCACACCCATCCCAGCAGCCAGACACGCTGCTTTCTACCCACCAGCTAAATGTGTCTGTGATCCTGCTCCCATCCAATCAGAAGACCAGATTGACCCATAATTTAAGGAGCAACTGCTGGGATTCAGCGATTAAGAGCAGGCAGTGCTCTTCAGAGATCCTGACTTCAGTTCCCAGCACCCATGTTGGATGTCAGGTTCAAAGGAAACTCCAGTTCCCCAAACTCCAAAAGGCAGTCTATTTATCCAGAAATGGGCACAGACTGGACTACAGGAGGATTCCTGGTGGTTAGATAAAGCCAGCATTGCTCAGGAACTTATGAAACCAGGTCTCATCTGCCAACAGGAGTCATTTCCTTACTTCTGGCAGAAGGGACATATGGTTCCATTGACGTGTACCTGTGGCTGCATGTCAAAGCCATGACAGTCTCCAGGCTCCCTCAGTCCTTGTTATACATTTCAAAGTCCATGCTACCCTCTCCAGGCTTCTGTCCTCCCACATACTCCTGTGTGTGTGTGTGTGTGTGTGTGTGTGTGTGTGTGTGTGTGTGTGTGTGTGTGTATTCTTTATAACGGCAAGGTTTTCCTTGCCCCCACTATCTCTTGCTATCTCCCTACTCTATTCTCCCTTCTCTTACAGGTAGCCCTGGCCACGTCCAGCCTGCTTTCTTCTCTCTCTGATCTGGACCCCTTCCAGATGCCTCTAGACATATTTTCTCTCTCTTACGCACATTAAAAACTTTCCCTTAACCATACCATGGGGCGATGTCTTAGTCTCCTGGACATTTTGAATACTTGGCCTATTTTGTGCTGAGTCAGCACCCCGATTACTTATTTACTTTTATTCTGGGTATGTGTACTTGCGCTGTAGGGTGAGGGTGGCGTGTGCGCACCACAGCATGTGTGTGGAGGTCAGACGACAACTTTGTTGAGTCAGGATCTCTCTTGTCAGAGGCCGTGAGAGTGACAACTTGTGTTCAGATGTCAGCCCACCAGAGGAGTGGCCTTCTGATGGAAGTCAATCCTGTCCAGGCAAGGCCTGCAGGACCGTCAACTCTGGAAACTTGCTCGCATTTGCTAAAGCAGCTTGGGGGTCTCCCCAACACCTGCGCTGTAACGTGTAATCTCATGTGATATGTAGTAGGCGGCCTCTTGTTTGTTCCCGGCTGCCCAGAACTGAAATAATCACACAGAAGCTGTATTAATTACAGCACTGCTTGGCCTATTAGCTTATGCATATTTTTAGCTCACTCTTATCTCTTAAAACAACCCATTTCTATTATTTTATATTTTACCAAGAGGTTTGTGGCCTACCGGCAAGGTTCTAGCTAGTAGCTTGTGTCTTTCTCCTCTGGAGGCTCCATGGCGTCTCACTGACTCTGCCTTCTTTCTCCCAGCATTTAGTTTAGTTTTCTCTGCCTAGCTCTGTTCTGCCCTGCTACAGGTTCAAAGCAGTTTCTTTATTCATTAACCAATAAAAGCAACACATATACAGAAGGACTTCCCATATCAGTGATATGTATATATAATCTCATGATTACATCTCAATCTTATAAGCATATATATTTGTGGGTGGTCAGGAAAGATGACTTTTCATTTAGATGTATAATTTTGAAATATAGAAAATATACCAGAACATACTTTATAACTAGATCTATTGTCCCGTGAGGACTGTGGACACTTAAAAGCTGCTTTGTTCCTTTTGCTCAGGCTAACTACACACAATCAGCTCCCTTTTACCTCAGAACAAGTTCAAACTGGACTAAAGGCTTTTTGTAAAGATATCAAAAGTTTAGGGCTAGAGAGATGGCTCAGAGGTTAAGAGCACTGACTGCTCTTCCAGAGGTTCTGAGTTCAATTCCCAGCAACCACATGGTGGCTCACAACCATCTGTAATGAGATCTGGTGCCCTCTTCTGGCCTGCAGGGATACATGCAGACAGAACACTGTACACATAATAAATAATAAAGAAAACATTTGCTGGGCAGTGGTGGCACACACCTTTAATCCCATCACTCGGGAGGCAGAGGCAGGTGGATCTTTGTGAATTCGAGGCCAGCCTGGTCTACAAGAGCTAGTTCCAGAACAGGCTCCAAAGCTACAGAGAAACCCTGTCTCAAAAAACAAAAACAAAACAAAACAAAACAAAACAAAATATATATATATATCAAAAGTTTAAAACCTTACAACTAGGCACAAGGCCAGAATCACAGGTGTCCAACCAAGGTTGCTACACAAAGCACCCTAAGAAAGGCATCCCAGCTCTTCATTGGCCAAGTCTAGCTGACAAAAGACCTATGCCTCAAAGTTTGCCACTGAGTACTGTGCCATTGGACTCTGATTACAATCTTACTACCGAAACCTTGAAATCTTGTGTTGCCATGGCAAATGGCTCAGCTCCTTATCACTTACCCAAGGAATGTGATTTTTTTTTCATTGCTTCAAGCCTCCTGTAAGAAGAGAATTTTTAGGCTATAGGAGAAGCTAGGTGGATTTAGAATTATGACAGAAGAGTTAGAACAGAGGCAGAACAATGAAGAGACCTGGCTGGGACAGCCCACGTGTGAGCCTTTGCCCTCAGATCATAGCTGCCCTAAGTTCCCTTCACTGCTCTGTGGCTTCTGTCCCAGACTCTGGGTCTAGTGACGCAGGCCTCCCAAACTGCCAGTACCCTCTGCCATTTCTGCCATGTTGCATACTCCAGGCTAAGTAGCACAAAACTCCTGTGTCCACCTCCCATCTCCCTGCAGGCAGGCTGGAACAGAATATGGGTGTTATGTATCTGGATTTTCTTAATTTGTATTTGTATAGCTGCTGGGCTTTATGTATAACTGTGTACTACATATGATGGTGCCCCAGGAGAGTCCCTGGCACATGGAGCTGCCACGTGGGTGCTGGGAATGAACCTGGGCCATCTGGAACAGCAACCAGTGCTCTTAACTACTGAGCCATCTCTCTAGCCCTCCACATCTGGTTTTTGGTGGTGTGGTTGTTTTTGGTTTTCTAAGACAGGGTTTCTCTGTGTAACAGTCCTGGTTGTCCTGAAACTAGCTCTGTAGACCAGGCTGGCCTTGAACTCAGAGATGCACCTGCCTCTGCCTCTCAAGTGCTAGGATTAAAGGCATGTGCCACCACCTCCTGGCATTTTCTGGCTTTATAAAATACATTTTCGTTCCAAATTCAAATCCTCAGGCTTGCTACTTTGCCTACCTAGTACCCCGATTTTGAGATCTAAAGACTACCTGGGCAGTGGTGGGAATCCAGAATGTAAAGAAACACCTTAAATGGTGAAAGTTGACTTGGGTGTTGCCTGATCTCAGGTTTTTACTGAAGAAGCACTCCAGTCAAAGGTGATGCTGTCTGTAGGGTAGATGATGTTTGTAGCCATGCAGCCATATTGTGGGGACAGAAAAGTTTTGGGAGGAAGCACCAGGGATCACTCCTCCATCACCCAGGACTTAAGGAAGCTGGCCTTGGGATCAGCAAAGGCCTGAATGGTCACTATGAATTTGTTGGTGATGCCCGCCATGATGCTGTCTTCTTTGGTTTTGTTTTTGGTTTTTTTTTTTAGATTTTTTAAATATTTTATTTAATATGTATACAATAATAAATATTATTGTCTGTGTGTATGCCTGCAGGCCAGAAAAGGGCACCAGACCTCATTACAGATGATTGTGAGCCACCATGTGGTTGCTGGGAATTAAATTCAGGACCTCTGGAAGAGAAGGCAATGCTCTCAACTGCTGAGCCATCTCTCCAGCCCAATGCTGTCTTCTGCTGAGACATCCTTGACTTGGATGTTGAAGATCTGACTTTGAGATTTTGGGGTCTGAATCCCCAGTAGTTACTGATGAGCCACTACTGGTCTCTGAGGCTCCAGATGTGAAAGTGGTTGAAATCAATATTGGCCTAGGGGGTGTGGTACCCTAAACAGGTGATGGCAAAACTACCTGCAGTTGCAGCACCAGAGGATCCAACAGCCTCTTCTGGCCTCTGTGGCTGCACACACATAAACTGAGCTTCTTCCCTTCTTAAAGGGCTCCCTACTGGGACCTTATCTGCATCTCTAACAGACTTCTCAGAGCCAGGATTTCTCACGGAGACAAGAGCGTTCACATCAAAGAAGGTATTTGTGGCCACACACCCTGCTTCCCGCCCCCTGATTCCTGCCTGAGAATCAGAGAGCCTCGCTACAGGCTTGCGCTGTGGACTCCCTCATCTTCAAAAAGGCATAGAGACCCCACTTCTGCCATAAAAGCCCTGATTTCCTCTTTTCAATGCCCCCACTATGCTGTCTGTCTCTGGTGCAGGGGCCTGAACTCTTCAGAACCTCTGCCGTGCTGTTAACTGTCAGACTGTCCATGAGAGACATAACTCTTCTAATAAACTCCTTGCCCCCAACAATCCATCCCAGCATCCTCTTGAACCCACATCAAAGACCTTTACCTACGTCTGAGCTGTGACCCCAGGCTGTCCCTGGGGTCGAACTTTGCTCCTGACCCTCCATGTCTGAAGGCTCAGTGATCAACAGAAGCCTGGAAGTGGAAGGTGCCGGGAACTGGAGGTGGGCTTCCGTTCCTAGTCAGAGTTCACAGGAACTCTGTCCAAAGTATCCTTGAGGCTTCATCACCGCACATGTGGTCTCCACAGGAAGAGTCTGGTGTTTGCTGCCTAGAAAGCCACTGGCATACATGTGGGAACAGGTTTGATGGCTTCAGGGTAAGAATGGGAAAGAGTGGGCAGCAGCCTTGGTACCTATCATAAGTAGGGTAAGGAGACAGGAGGCAGGAGCCAGCGGCGGCCTTCCAGGGTGGCTTTCTCTCCCCTGGGGCTCAGGTTGGCCCCACGCTCACACTTGCTGTCATCACTGCCCTGACAAAGCTCTTATGAGAGGCTGTGAAGGAGCTCCATGTTTGCCAGCCTTCCCCACCCCCAGCCTGCTCAGCCTCAGGGAATTGAGGATGTCAGCTGTCTGTTGAGATTTCATAAGCAATTGCAATGTGTCAAGCTTTGAGGGAAAACATGATAAATACTTGCAATTTTCCTCAGTCAAAGAGGGAAAGCACACACCCAAGGAAGAAAAAGAAGGGCCTCAAGTCCCCTGCACCCACACTCCACAAGCTTGGGAATCTAGAGAGCATGACAGAACCACTTGCCAGAGACCCCAAAGTTGGCAAAAGGCCAAGCCCTAACAAGGCAGCCAGCTAGTTACAATCAGCCGAGCAGAGAAACCTGGGACAGCTCACTGCCAAGAACAGAAGAAATTCCTGGGGCCTATCAGTGAGCCGGCCCCATTTCCCCACCTCCACTGCAGCCCTGAGGGAACCAAGCGACAGCAGCCTGATGTAGGAGTCGCCTCTGTATGCCGTGAATGTGTTTTGTTACCACTGGTTAATGGGTTAATTTAAGATGTAAGAGTTAGTTAACAAGAAGCCTGAGCTAATAGGCTGAGCAGTGTTTTAAATAATACAGTTTCTTTGTGATTATTTCGGGTCTGGGAAACTGGGATAAACAAAGCCTCCTCCTACAGCAGCCTCAAGTGACGAGAAACTTCAAGGAAAGAAAAGCCCTCTAAGGGGACTGTCCTCGAGTCCCTAGACAAGACAGACCAAGACAGGTCTTTTCTCAAAGCTCACAGCAAGCTCTGTGCTCTAACTGTCTCATGGCTGGAAGCTGTGAGATCCTTGTGGCTCTTGGAATCAGTTTGGTCACAGCCTAGGCAAGTGCAGGAACAGGCATGTTGGGTAACAGGCATGGTTGAGCTTTATCAGACATATCTTTGCTCCAGTTACCAAGAGACAGAAGAGCAGCCTGTGTTATAGTGGGTTTGACAAGTGAGTAGGGCCCCTCCTCCCTGTAGAAGCCCAGGTGTCCAGGGGTTGTTTACACACACACACACCACACCACACCCTGAGACCCGGATGATCTGTTGTTCTGAGAGTAGAACCCTGATCCCCTGGCTCTCAGTCCAGGAGGGAGGGAAGAGCTTATAAGGCTGAGTGTAACTGGATTGATCAAGGACAAGAGGTCTCTCACTCTGAGATAGCACTAGCCTACATTCCTGGCTTAGAGTTTGTCATCTGTCCTCTCTCAGCCTGCTGTGCAGGGGTCCCCATAGCCTGACCACACAGACCCTAAAAAGATGAACTAATGGGGCACTTATCCTAGCAGGTGGCAGAGTGCCTGCCCCAGGTCCATATGGGTCACTCCAACAGGCCAAGATGGGATGAGAGGATATGGCACAGTGGCCTCCAGAGCGTGGAGCCACAATTCCGGTGCATAGTCAAGGGCAAGGGAATCTCAGATACACGCTCCAGAGAGTTGAGCTAGGGATATCTGCTCCCAACAATCTGGGATTGTCGGGGTTCAATTTGGGAGCCCCAGCTACAGGCAAAGCTGTCACCAGCTCACAGCTCCTGGGCCCTCAGTATTTGCAATCCATACCCTGTTTTCACCAGACAGTATATCTGTCCTGTGAGCCAGTGTGGAGCCAACCAGGTTAGGTCCACATCCTCCATGGGGCATTTAGCACTGTTTAGTGAGCCATAGATCCTTCTTCTCCCTAGAAGCACCTCATCTTACTTGGTAAATGATTCCTTTCTTCCTGAGAACCATTGGCTGGGGCGATGCCCCCCTATGGAGAGTATAGATTACACCTAGGCCAAAGAAACAGCATTTCTACACCAGGGATATGGTCCATGCCAGCCCCCTTGGGCCCCCTGCCTACACCTCAGTTCCACACCCTTCATAGCACCCAGCACCCTCCACATTCCTCCAAGGTCTGCTTTGCTGTTTAACCACCTCAGAAACCAGAGGACTTGGTGTAGGAACACAAGGTGAGGACGCCTGTCTAGCCAGCAGCAGACAGCTGCCCACATAATTACTGCCATTGTCCATAATGACAGAGAGTCGGGCTGGAGAGATGGCTCAGAGGTTAAGAGCACTGGCTGCTCTTCCAGAGGTCCTGAGTTCAATTCCCAGCAACCACATGGTGACTCACAGCCATCTGTAATGAGATCTGGTGCCCTCTTCTGGTATGTGTATGCATAATAAAAATAAATTAAAAAGAAAAAAAAGAGCAGAGAGTCAAGATCTGCCTTTAGGACCGTTGAGGAAGAATACCTGTGCTCCCAGATCCCAGAGCCACTTCCACCCAAAGGCTTCAGCTCCCTGTGAACACAGACATCCTACATCTGGGGAGAGCTCAATGCTTGAGGACAACCAGGAGTGACCCCTTGGAGGTGGGCTACAGTGGGCAGATCTCCCACATCCCCTCTGCCTTCCCCACCCCAAGTCACAGTCTCTGCCTACAGACATTAGTGGCTCAAAGTGAGAAGAAACCACCAACCGGTTTAGGCTATAAACTCTGAAAGACCACTTCCAACAGTGTGATTCCTCCAGCGAGGTCACACCACGTAAAGGTTCCCGTAACCTCTGCCAAACAGCACCACCGACATTTCAGCAAGAATCTGGGAGGTGGTGGACTCCTCCAAGGAAACAGTGCTTTCTGGGCACAACAAGGCAGGTGCACACACAAGAGCCAGACAAATTCCAGCACAGAGAATGGGAAGTGAGCACGAAGTCTTACTGCTTTATAATTGACAGCTGCTTGGAGAGGGAAAATCAGCTTTTTTTTTCCCACTGGAGCAACGATGTTGGGTGTATCAAGAACACTCCAGGGCAGGCCTAATGCTCAGGCATAGTTGGCCAACACAAGACAGACTTCATGTTTGGTGTGTGTGTGTGTGTGTGTATTGTCTTTGTTGAATGTGTTTTCTTTTCTTTTTTTTTGTAGACAGAGAACATGAAGCTGGGTGGGAGAGGAAATCTGAGAAGAGCTGAGGAAAGGTAAAGAATATGATCAAAATTCATTGCATGAAATTGGGAGCATGGGGATCATGGGAGAGGGTAGAAGAGGAGAGGGGAGGAAGGACGGGGAGCAGAGAAAAATATATAGTACAATTAAAAACAGTAAAGAAAGAAAACCATTTTAAATAGTTTTTAAATTACTTTACATATTAACCCTGTTATTGCAGTTTCAGATGACAAAAGACATTTACTAGGGTAGAGAGGAGCACGCAGGCCCAAAGTTGACCCAGAAAAGCAATTTCTTTTCTCTCTGATCCCAACCTCAAATATATTGAGGGTTCCCAGTGGGACCCATTAAAAAGAAACACTTGATTCCCTGAGTCTTTGTCAAAAGACATGAGAGGTACTATTTTGTTTTCTGTTTCCCTTTTCCATGAAGCTATTCCCTTTTAAATGTCCCCTTTCCCCCACTTTTATAACATTTTCCCTCTACTTTCTCTCTGGAATCTTCCTCCTCTATTGGTCCCCTGATGACTTGGACCTTAAATTCCTGAGTCCTTGGTTTATCCTCATTGCTTGGTTTAGAGTCACCAATATTGTCTTTGCCAGAGGCATCAGATCCCCCTAGAACAGGAGTTACAGGCATTTGGGAGCTGCATGACCTGGTGCTGGGAACTGAATTCAGATCCCTTGGACAAGCAGTGTGTTCTCTTAACCACTGAGCCATCCCTCCGGCCCGTTGGTTCTTCTTTCTCTTCATCTCTTTTTATATAGACTTCTGGGCCCTCTCAATAACTCTTCTTTCTGTTCCTCCAGCCTTCAGTCATAGAAGATTATTTCTCACTGTCTGTCCAGCTGTTAGTTACAAAATATAATCTTAGCATCCCTCCTCTCAAGGGTTCTTCATCTAATCCAGGGTACTTTCTCATCTGCTCCTTCAACCTTTCTAGGAAGCCTGCAGGCCCTTCTTCCTCTCCTTATTGTACACCAAAGGCTCTATTCATATTCTGGGACTGGGGTACTGATTCTCTAATCTCCACCCCCATGATTGAGTCTCAAAGATCCTGCCTGTAGCCTCAACGAGATCTGCTTCATTATCATCACATTTGGGTTGGGGGTTGGAGAACTTTTCATCTGCTGTCATTATGCCCTGTCAGGTATTCTTTCTCCTCCTCTCTACCAGAGGAAAAAAATATTCCATATAGGCATCAACTTGGACCAGAACTGGAGTCATGATCTAAGGAACTGATCCAACCGATCGGGCTCAGGGCTGAAGAGATGGCTAAGAGATTAAGAGCACCTGCTGCTCTTCCAGAGGACCGGGGTTCAATTCCCAGCCCCTACATGGCAGCTCATAATTCTCTGTAACTCCAGTTCCAGAGGATCTGGCACCCTTGCACAGACATGCACATAGCCAACTGATGAGTATCCCTATGTGGATCTTCTCTCAGAGGCCTCAGATCCCAGTTAAAATTTTGGACCTCTGAATTGGGAGGATGTGGTTGACAGATCCTATCCCTCTCCACCTAGAGAAATGTCTCTGGCTGGAAACATAAGTTGAATAAGTTCTTTCGTTGGAAAAGGAAGAATTTGGATATCCTTCTGTCATTTCTTTTTGTTGTCGTTGCTGGTGGTGGTGGTTTTGGTTTTTCACAACAGGGTTTTTCTTTGTAGCCCTGACTGTCCTGGAACTAGCTCTATAAACCAGGCTGGCCTCAAACTCACAGAGATCCGCCTGCCTCTGCCTCCCAAGTGCTGGGATTAAAGGTGTGCGCCACCACCGCCCAGCTCCCTTTATTTTAGGAAGGGGTAAGCCCTATATATCCCCCACCCTGCCTGGGAGGGGGGATCCATTGAACTGGCATCTGCTGAGGTGATGTGGTCGCTGTCCATAGGTCTATGTCATCTCTTATTAGGCTCAACTGCTGTTGTTAGGCCCTCTGGTAGACCCAGGCTTTTGGGAAATATCTACTGTGCATGTTCTTACTATTGGTCTTGACTGGCTGGCTCTCGGGCCATTTAGGCTTAGTTAGGGTTTCTATTGCTGCGATGAAACACCATGACCAAAAAGCAAGTTTGGAAAAGGAAAGGAAAGGGTTTATTTGGTTTACATTTTGGCATTGCCGTTTGTCACTGAAGGAAGTCAGGACAGGAACTCTATTTGAACAGGGTGGGATCCCAGAGACAGGAGCTGAAACAGAGCCTATGGAGGGTGCTGCTTACTGGCTTGCTCCCCATGGCTTGCTCAGCCCACCTTCTTAGATAATCCAGGATCATCAGCCCATGGACAGCATCACCCACCATGGGCTGGGCCCTCCCCGATTGATCACTAAATGAAAAATTGCCTTACAGCTGGATCTCATGGAGGCATTTTCTCAAATCCTGAGGCTCCTTCCTCTGATGATTCTAACTTGTGTCAAGTTGACATAAAAAACCAGACAGTACAAGTGGCAAGAGGGAGACCCTTAGGAGGAAGGAGAGGAGCGGAGTAAACCAGAGTTGGCTTCAAGTTCTTTGGGGACTGTTGGTCACTTTGCTTTCATCCAAACACTCATAATGCCCTCCTCCTTTCTGAAATGTCAGCTTTTGATCACAGTGCCACTTGGGGAGGCTGACTGGCATTTCCTCATCTCTGATTTGTCCTCACTTGAGTGCAGTTTGTATCCTCCAAGTCAACCTATGGCCCCAGTCCTCGGATTTGCATAGGCTCACAGCAAAGCCGTGATGTCCCAGAGCTGCCTCAAGGATTGTGCTGGGGCAGAAGAAACTTTGTATCAGAGTGCTTCTTCTTATAAAAAGAACAGCTCCTTCTACAAAGAGAAGACTGCCATTCTCTGTGTTGGTTCTGGGAAAGAACAGAGCTAACCTCTGGAAGTTGGATTCACAAAGGAACTATATCCAGTGTGTGTGTGCGTGTGCGTGTGCGTGTGCGTGTGTGTGTGTGTGTGTGTGTGTGTGTGTGTGTGTTCACATATCTGTTTATAAGAGAGAGAAAGTGTCAAGGCCAGAGGACAACCTGGGGTATTATTTCTCAGAAACCATCCAACTTGTTCTTGAAGCAGGGTCTCTCACTGGCCTGGCCTGGAGGCCCTCCACTTAGATGAGGCTCCACCACAAAGCCCCATGAATTTGCCTGTCTCAACCTCTCCAGTCCTGGGATTATAGTCGAATACCACCATTCAGTTAGTCAGTTAGTTGGTTGGTTTAGTTAGTTAGTTTTAGTTCTTTATTTTGAGACAAGGTTTCTTTGTGTAACAGTCCTGGCTGTCCTGGAACTCACTTTGTAGACCAGGGTGGCCTTGATCTGCCTGCCTCTGCATCCTGTGTGCTGGGATTAGAGGTGTGCACCAGCCTGTCCAGTTCACCCACCCACCCCCTTTTTTTTAATGTGGATCCTAAGAGTCAAACTCAGGACTTCACACTTTCATGGAAAGCACTGTACTGGCTAAGCCATCTCAGAATGATTCCTCATGTCTGTAAAAAGAATTGTTCCTGCAAAGAGAACACTGGTTTTTATCTTTGTTGGTTCATAGAGAGAGCAGAACTGACCTCTGAAAGCCAGATTAATGGGAGGGGGGCATGTCAATCCTTTTAAAGATACATTCAGCCCTTCTTGGTCTCATTGGAATGACTTGAGACTGAAAAGATTAGTAACACAGCCCCCACAGGAGTGACAGTTGCACCACTGTCCTCCAATGTGGAAGTCATAATTGCTCAAGGGCCCCAGGGATCCGAGATGAGAATACAGGCACTCTCCACCAGACAACAGAAAACCTTAATGTTATGACATAGGAGGGGGAGGAAGCCTCATGGACAGAGTTATTGCTGACATTTGGCTGAGTCACGAGTAATGTTAAAAGTTGACATCAATAAACATCCTAAGATCAAGGACCAGAGACCCTGAGTGGCCAAGAGGAAGGCCCTTGAGACCATAACAGTTGCCTTCACGCTGTTCTGTGGTCAAATCCCAAGCTTTTAGCTCCATCCCAAGAAGAATACCTTCCTATGCAGGCTCCCTCCGGGGCAGGCTACAAACCTCAATCCTGCTCCCCATTGCCTTTGCCTACACCTCTCCATCCATAGGGAACCAGCAGGGCTTTCTGGGGACAGAGAAAAGGGTGAGTCATCCAGACAGCAAACATGGAGAACAATTCTGGCTTCACCTCCTCAAGAACAGAGAACAGCTGATGTTCAGGGGTACATTGTGAAACCTGCCTCCCTTACCCGTTTACCCAACATTCCTGTGCCTCAGTTTCTCCATCTCCCAGAGACCAGTAAGGGCACTACTTTTAAGATTTCCTGTAAAGTTTAGTGGCATAATACCCATTGACAGATGCCACCACTGGCCATGTGAGCAAAGACCCTCTTCCCCATCCCTCAGCTGGGCAGGTCAGGGCCTGGGCTTGGCTCTCTAAGTCACTTCTCACCATCCGGACAAAGGTTCTACCAGCCAGGCGTGGTTCATAATAAGGAAGAGCTGTGGCAGAGATGTTGTTGGCTCTCATGAATACAGCAGACAGACAGGAAGCTCTCATCTTTCCCAATATTAGGAAACAAAGATGAGCCTCAACTGAGCCTCAACTACACCCCCAGTTGACCTTCAGAACAACACTGCCAAGGGGTAGCATGTCCCAGAGTGGTCCTGAATTCTCACCCCCTAAAACAAGCCAAACCCCAGAAAGAATACTTGCCTTCTGGGTATCATGGCAATCCCTCACGGCTCCTTTCTGAAGAGCTGGGTTCTGTTAAAATGCCTGAGTGGCTCAGGCGTGCACCCTCCCTTGGATTCTGCGGGCAGATTTCAAAGCTAGAATGGAGGTTTGCATCTAAAGAGTTGGTGGGCAGCGCCCCCTACAGGCAAGACTCGGCAGCCTGACTGCAGCAGGTCCTCGCCTGATGGCCTTTGTAGGTTCAGGGGAGCCATGACTTTCAAAGACCGCAAACAGCTTTGAGAAGAATGGAAATAATCACATAGGTCCTTAATTACATCAACTTACCATGAACAGGAAGATAGCGGAGATGGAGCTAAGCTGTGCTAATCAGGCCATGGGTTTCCTTCCTGGCTGCAACCCAGTAGGAAAAAAGTCCAGGTCCTATCTGATGGCCGCTTAGTTCTAGGCTCCCTGCATCCAATGCTCCACAGCCCGCAGAGGACAGCACAGCTGTTCCCAGCGTCCATATGTTCAGGCGAGGCCCAGAGAACAGTCCATGGCCATCTGATGAACATAAGTGAATAGCATCCACAGGTAGATTGACCCCAAAGCAGAACTGTCCTCCAGAGTCCTGAGTCTCCAGAATTCTGTAAGGGAGCAGAATGGGGCCAGCCATGCTGTGGGAAATTTCACCAGTGCAGAAATGCAGTCTGCAGAGAGACAGTATGGCCAAAGGCAGGTGGACCAAAGGCCTCATCCTACCCGAGCTTTTACAAATATTCCTCCTACTGGATCCAGTTGTTGTGACCAAGAGCTAAATGTTCCTTTGGGAGTGGGGACAGGCTCCTTCTTGTTAGCAGTGACCACCACCATCAGATCCTCAGACAAGAAATGCCATTTGGGGGAGATGACCTCTGTTGATAGACTGCATGAAGCCCCAAACTCGGTCCCCAACATATGTATCAGCACATACCTGTTAGCCTACACTTAGGAGATGGAAGAATGAGGATCCAAGTCCATGGCAATCTCTGGTCATTTAGTGAGTTTGAAGCCAATCTAGGATACATAAGAACTTGAATGAATAAATGAATAAACAGAAAGAGATGATACTTGGTTGAAACCCAAAGGTAGTCTGGAGAATAGTCCACACTGGTCAAACTTATACAAGACTGGCGTATAAACTGTAGGGCTTGCACACTCATTAAACAAAGGAGAGCCTTCTTAGGGACTTTATTTCTCATCCAGGCCCAGTCTGAACCCTCCCACCCCTTGGGATCAAGAATTCCAGTGCTCATATCCACCTTGGGCAGCAGGGACCTCAACAAGTGAGGAAAGGGCTGGCCAGTTGGCTAGGGAACCATCAGCAGATATCACTGTCCACTTTAAATGCTAACCCCATCTGGGAAGCAGGGAGCCACAGTCCTGGCCCTCTGGAAGTGACCTCAGTGCTCAGCCTCTTCCCATTACCTGGCATGGTGTCTGTTCTGCAGAGACCTACTGCGGCTTCACAGAAGAAAAGAAGGAAGACATTCTTCTCTCCTACAACATCCACCCTGTCTACAGGCATCAAGTCTGATGGCCAGTCACACATTCCAGGATATGGTAGGAATGACAGTCAAGTGTTTGCAGATGTCATGTCTAGTAGGCTATGGTCTGAGCACAGTGGTAGACACAGGCCACACAGAACAGAGGACCAGCTAGGATAGAGGAGGCTGGGGGTTACACAAAGGAAGCTCCCTGTGGAAGGAGGCACTCCAGATTGGAAGAGGGATTGAAAGAGTCTCTCTACCTGGGGGGAGAGAGACTATGATGAACCAGAGCCAGAAGCAGTCAGCAGCAGGGTCCCCCAGGCATTCAGAGAATAACCAGGATATTATTCTGAACACCTGCTCCTGGGCACTTAATGTGAGGGGTGGTCTCAGGCAGGGGGCCTGTTTTAAGGCAGGTCACAAGTGGTAGATTATGCTTCATCCAAGCCTTATAATAATTAAGTTAAATTCTGCAGTTAAATGTCAGACAGAGGCAAGGGCACAGGCTCTGTGTGGTCTTAAACTCCCAGGTGCATTATAGCTCCATATGGCAGCAGTGACCCCAGGCCCCTAACGAAGTTTCATTGGGCCATATTCCCCCACGGCATTGTGGGGGCTCTTCTCACCAGCTGCACCTCCACAGTGGGAAAGCTGAGACCTGGCTACAGACTGCTGGTTGGCTCTGAGTCTTGAGCTGTCCCAGACAATGAGGCTGGTCAGAGCCTGCACCCTCCATGGTACCCTGCTCACCATCGTGAGCATTGTCTAGTTTCAGGCCTGAATGAAGGGCAGGCACAGGGCCAGGACTGGATTCCAAGGCCAGTGGCAACCAGGAGACGATTCTCATCAGTACTGAGAGTCCAGGAATACAGAGGCTCCTGGCACAAAGGATCTCAGTCTCTCACTCACACAGCTGAGAGGCAGCCGCCTGAAGCCTGAACGTGGAGGGTATAGCTGAGGGATTGAGTGGCACCATATGGGGGTCAGGGAGGGCCCATGCACAGCTGACTGGGGTGACTCAGACCTCAAGGAGGGACCACATTCTTAAGGCTACTCAGCCCAGCCCTTGGCCCCACCCAATCTTGAGTAGAGCCATGACCAGACCAGCAGCTAATGCCTGCCTGAAATCTGACAGTCTGAATTAATCAACCAACCCATCTCTGCAGGGGCTCGACTGTGGGGACAGGAAGGAGCTAGAAGTAGATAGCAAGGCTGGCAGGACCCAGATTTCTGTCTTCCGATGCTCCCAGGCCAGGGCCACTCAAAGATAAGCAGAGCCTCATTTCTACAAGGTTTGGCTGTTGGGCTTTTATTTTGTTTATTTATGGCGTGGGTAGGTGTGTGTGCAAGTGTGGTTAGAGTACAGCTCTCGGGAGTTGGTTCTCTCCTGCCCCCTCCAGGATCCAGGAGTGGAGCTCCAGTTATCAGGCCTGGGTTAATAGCATCTCTATTGAATGAGCCATCTCACTAGATTCTAACTTGTTTTTTGGGTTTTTTGTCTTTTTTTGTTTTTTTTTTTTGAAATCAAACTCTTTTTTTTTTTTTTAAGTTTGTTATTTATCATGTATGCAGAATTCTGCCTATATTCTGCCTGCGGGCCAGAAGAGGGCACCAGTTCTCATTACAGATGGTTGTGAGCCACCATGTGGTGACCTCTGGAAGAACAATCAGTGCTCTTAACCTCTGAGCCATCTCTCCAGCCCTGTTTTTTGTTTTCTTTAGACGGTTTAGTTGAGATATTCTTTACGAACTGTATCATTTATCACTGGCAGGGGAGACACAGCCTGTCACTTTTGGCACCTGTTACTTCTGGCTCTGCAACCTGAGTTCTTTTCCAAGTCATCATCTCAGGTGAAGCGGGATCTTTTTAATCTTTTAACATATTTAACTTTGGGGCGTGTGTATCACACCATGCAGATTTGGCTGGCTTGGAACTCTCAGAGACCCTCCTGTCTCTGCCTCCCGGAGTGCTAGGATTAAGGGACTGTGCCACCATGCCCAGCTGGTGCCCTCTCCCTCGCTAGATAGAGTCGAAGGCAGGGAAAGGATTGGACACCAGAGGGCGCTGCAGACACCGGAAGCCAGCCTCTGTTGCGCCTGCGCGGACGCGGGTGCGCGGCGTTCCCGAGCCCGGCGAGTGCGCGCCCTCGACATCGAGTGCGCCTGCGCGGAGCCTGTAGCACTCCTCTCGCCGGGCGCTCGTTGCTCGCCGGCGGCCATGGGGGAGGCCGAGGTGGGCGGCACGGGCGCCCCAGGTGACAAGGGCCCAGGCGAGGCAGCCCCGAGCCCTGCTGAAGAAACGGTAGTGTGGAGCCCGGAGGTGGAGGTGTGCCTCTTCCACGCCATGCTGGGCCACAAGCCTGTCGGTGAGCGCCGCGCACCCGCGTGGGGGTGGGGCGGGCTAACCGTCGGGCGGGCGGGCGGGCGGGCGGAGCCTGCGACCTCTCCCGGGATGGGACCTCCCATTTCGGGGTGCCCTCTTAATCCGAGACCCCATGACTTTCCTGCCCGAGAAGCCCTTGCCCAGGGGACACTGCGTCCTGCCTTCCCTGTCCTTGAGACACTCCTACCCCAGGGACTGCCTCCACTCTCCCCGCCCCTGCAGCCCCCTTGACCTGGACCCGCCTGCTGTACACCCTTATCCCTGGAACACCCACTTGCCTTGTGACACCTCTATCCCCTTTGACACCTGACTCCTGCAACTCCCCCACCCGCCATCTCCTATTCCTGCCCCTCCCAACATCCATGCTCTCTGCACAGAGGTGCCGCCCTGTCCCTTAACCCGCTGTCCTGCCCGGCAGGGGTGAATCGGCACTTCCACATGATTTGTATTCGAGACAAGTTCAGCCAGAATATTGGGCGCCAGGTGCCATCCAAGGTCATCTGGGACCATCTGAGCACTATGTACGACATGCAGGCACTGGTGAGTTGGACCGTGGCCCCCCCATTTGGGGGCTGAAGGTGAAGACAAGCCCCGCATTCCTGCTTTCCTAGGATCAGCTGCAGTACAGGACAGAGCCCACTGCTCACTTGGGGGTTTGCTATGCAGAGCAGAGGTGACCTCAGTAGCCGAGGCCCCTCCTTCAGGAAAGCTCAGGTCCTGCTGTGAAAAGCACTAACTAGGAATGGTCTCTGACCACTTTTTCAGGGAACCTGCTTTAGATTTGGGGTGGTCACAAAATGTCTCCAGGGACATAGGTGGGTGCTGAGATGCAGAGAGAAGCATCAGACATAATGAAAAATAATAAGAGGTCCGGAGTGCTTTAGGTGGAGGGTGACCTTACCTGAGTCCCACGGAGGTGAATTTGATATCTCTGTGGGGGCCAGACACAGTCCTCTTCATAGAGCTTAGAGGTAGCTGCATCTGATGGGAACCTAGGTAACCGGTTTGGAGAGCTGGCAATGTGTGACAGGTATGCAGGGTAACTGGTAGTAACCAGGCTGGTCAGATTTGTCTATAGTGTCTGACAAGCGGTGTAACCAGGTACCAGGATGGGTGGAGCTGGAGGCCCTGTGGTCATGGTGCTCCTGAGGAACACTGTCCTGGTGCGATGCTACCGTCGTGAACCAGTTCAGGTCCTGGTGTGCATATCAGCAGGGCTGCCGTGTCTTTGGGGTCCTCTTGGCTGCATGAACCTGATCCTATCCTCTGGTTTCATTGGGTTGATGCTAGCCTGGCCCTCCCTAATCGTTTGAAAAGCCCAGCTGAGGTAGCCTCTGCAAACCAAAGGAAGGAACCCCTCAGCTCTCAGCCTCCAGCCTGCTCCTCCCGTACATCTTAGTGAGCCGACATCCTGTTTACTGTTTCTTGAAAATACAAAATGCTTTGTGCCGGCAGCACGAGTCTGAGATTCTTCCATTCCCAAACCCAGAGAGGAACTTTGTCCTTCCCGATGAGATCATTCAGGAGGTCCGAGAAGGTGAGACGCGGCCACCATCAGGGCTGGGAATAAAAAAAGCCGGACCAGGCCAAAGGTGGGGAGGTCTGGGGCCTCCAGGGAGGTGGAAGGATCCTGCTCAGACCCCACCTCCAGTGGCACCTGGGAGGTTTTGGGAGCCTAGGGCTGGGGAGAGCGGTGCTCAAAGGCAGTCTCCTGATGGATGCCATCTCGTGATGGATGCCGAGGCCTGTGTGGGCAGCGAGAATCGGAAGCAGTCATGGCCAGACCGTCCCCCAGCGCTGGCCACCACCGTGGGTTTCCAGTGAACGGCAGCTGTCTCCTCCACAGGAAAAGTGGTCATTGAAGAGGAAATGAAGGAGGAGATGAAGGAGGATGTGGACCCCCACAGTGGGGCTGATGACGGTAAGTGTGGGATACCCTTTGGAGCACAGCCCCTTTCTCACTCCCGAAACCTGCCTCAGGCAGAGTAAGATCAGGAAGCTGTGGAATCTGAGGGAAGGAGGATCTACTTAAAGATGAACTCAGTGCGGATCCCCTTAGGCAGGACGGCTCCTGAAGGCCCACTCAAGGGGCCAAGCGTTCAGACCAAGGCCAAACCTGGTAGCATCAGGGTGTGCTCAGACAGGAGACCCCTAGGGAGGCTGGGTTTCTCTTCTGGCCCAGCTGTGCAGGCCTCCACCCTAGGGGACACAGGTGCAGAGAGCCCGATGTACACCTGATCCTGTAGCTGAGCAGGAAGATGAAGGAAGTTTCTGTGTATTGTTTTCAGCCAAATGATTTTGTTTCTCAGTTTTTTCATCTTCAGGGAGCTTGGGGAAAGCATTAGAAAAATCCAGCAAAGACAAGGAGAGGAACTCCTCAGACTTGGGGTGCAAAGAAGGGGCAGACAAGCGGAAACGCAGCCGGGTCACTGACAAGGTCCTGACTGCCAACAGCAATCCTTCCAGCCCCAGTGCTGCCAAGAGGCGCCGGACATAGACACCTCAGCCCCAGGTGGCCACAACGATGCTCCAGTGCTGCAAGCCCTCACTGCCTGCTCCCAGGGCCCTGGGTGAATGTGACCATCCAGCGGAGATGCTAGTGGGGCTTCTCCTGGGTCAGCAGACCAGCAGAGCACCTGATCGGTCCAGCGTCCACTCTGCTTGGATGGTGAAGCCTCTGAGCCAGCCTCTTGCTTTCTCCTGGTTGGTTCCCCCATGCCCACAGTGTGTGGAGAGGAGCAGGTGCATCGGACCAGAGGACCAAGAGTCAGCAATAAGTGGCCGCCCTCACTGTCCTTTGACGAGGGGGCCACCCATCTTCCCTGGATGCCCACTCTGCATCCGCTTGTCCTGTGCGGCTCCGCTGTGCACCAGCATCAGGAAAAGGTGTCTTTGGAGTTCACGCAGCACACACTGTGCACAGAAGGCCTCCCCCATCTGGGAAACAGAACTGGATATTTTGCCTCATTCACTTGTACTGTAACAATGTATATATAATTTGGTTGCTATTTCACTATTTAATTTTTAAGAAGCCTATTTTACTAGTGTTTTGTATGAAGAAAAATACTGCAGAAGTTAAACTTGTGATGTGTTTTTTCTGAGATGTTTTGTTTTAAGGTAACTACTGAGATACCTCTGGCCCTGTTTTTATATGCCAGATACAGAATTTTTAGCGGTTATTTTTGTAATTTTAGTAACTTGGAAAAGACCAATTAAGGACATGGAATAAAGGCATAGCCATCAGACTGAAGAGCCACTGGCCTGATGGTTGAAGTACACTTTCATTTGCAAAAGATTAAAGCGTTAAAAAAAAAAAAATCTTGGCAGTTGTGTGATTTGCTACTAAAATAGGTGTTTTTTAAAAACTTGTTTTTCTACAGAGAAAAGGACTCCCCACCACAGGATTCATAGCTGTAGAATGCAGTTAGACAGCTTCCCGGCATCACAGACTAGCGGGACCCCCACCCCTGCTGCTGTCTGGCGTTAGACCCGAGGCTGCTGCCTGTTCCAGCTGTGGGGCGGGATGAGCGCGGTACTGACCAGACCTTCCTGGCGATTGCTAGTGACTGCAGGGTCCCAGTGTTGGGCTCAAGCTGGCCTGTAACAACCAGTGGTCACTCCTAGTCAGGACAGGTGGGTCACCATGAATAAACACTAGACCCTCCCTGGCACTGAAAGCATCTTGAGTGGATACAGATGAGTTCTCCTGTCCTGTCCTATAGGGCCTGGACATAACAGTCTCCTGCCTCCTGGAATGCTGTGGAAGAGAGGGGCCTACCAGACACCATAAACTGCTCGGACCTGGAGCAGTGTCATGTATGTCCCAGTGCAAGACACAGGGAAAGCAGTGCTACAGCATGTTTCGGGAACTGGCTTGGGGCCACTCCACGCCCAATGTTCATTACTGGAGTCTTACTTGGTGGGAGAAGACTTGCTGTTGAATCCACCACTAGCAGGAAAAATGGGGAGCAGATAGTGCTGAGAAGTAATGGGTTATGATCAGGAAGGCAGTCTTCCCTCCAGTCAGGTTCATTCTTCTAAAACCACCTGAGAACAATCTAGGGGCACGAGAGCAGCAGGAGAGTCTGGTCAAGACATTTGTCCTGAGTCATTTTCAGTTTGTTCCAGCAGCAGACTTCACGCAATGAGCCAATGTCCAATTCTGGCCACATTGTCTCAGAAGAGTCTTGTGGATGAACTCAAACCTGCAGCCCTCCTGAGTCCCTGTGTCCCTTAAGAGAGAGCTAGGTAGCTGGCCAGTGGTGACACATGCTTTTAATCCCAGCACTCAGGAGGCAGAGGCAGGTGATCTGAGTTTGAGGCCAGCCTAGTTTACAAAGTGAGTTCCAGGACAGCCAGAGCTGTTACACAGAGAAACCCTGTCTTGAAAAACCAGAGGAAGAGAGAGGTGTCTAGGTCTTGCTGCTGGCATGAAAGTATGTCACGGTCTGGCAGTATAACCTGGAGTTCTGCTAAGACATGCTTACCCTGCCCCGGCCTAGGGTGGGATCTGTGCACCCCTAACCAGGAATAAGCTACCAACAAGAGCCGAGAAGTAAACCAGAGCACAAAGGAGACAAGGATGCCGAGTACAGATACAAAAATGCTGCTAGCTGTAAAACAAAAGGAAATGGCTGTGCAGTTCAGACTTTTAATAACTGAAAAGTCACATTGGTGCTGAGACTGACAACCTCCACCATAGATGGCATCCTTTGTTGACACCAGGGACCACAAGGACACCTATTCTGTAAAGCATAGGGAGGCATTTTCTTTCTTTTCTGCTCTGGAGACAATTCAGTATGGATCCTTCAGGTAGGTGTGGTCTTACCTCTCCCAATCTGGCTCAGAGGTGGTGGAGAAGGGAACCAGGAGTGGGTTCTGCACAGAAAACAATAAAGAATACTGAGTAGCAACAGCAGGCTACAAACTGTTGGGGGGCGGATCAGAAAGGGCAAGATAACAGAGCTGTAACTTGTTATACCGAAAGGAATTCTAACCTGCGCTCACCCCAGCCAGACACCTGCAAAGCTCAACTGCAAACGGTACTACCTCCTTTGTGGACAAGTCTCCTTTTCTTCATGACTCGGGGAAACATTTTGACCTCCTTGTAGGTGAGGCAGCACTGAGCCACACTGGACATTTTCAGACCAAAGACACTCAAGGAAAAGAGCAGCCGTGCGGCAGAGTCTCAAAAGCAGCTAACAGGCAATTCAGCGTGGCTGCAACTGAAACGCTGGTGTCGGTATCTTTAACACTGAGAGCACGGAGCTGCAGCTGCTGCCCTGGTACCCGCCTCGTGCAGACGGACACCGCCTCGTGCAGATATTATCATCAGACCATGGCATGTCCATACCAGCTTTCTGCGGCAGTTAGGCAGTTAGGGGTGAGTGTTGTCCATCCAAGGGATGGCCAAACCCTGAGAAGATGTCCTGGAACTCGCTCTGTAGACCAGGCTGGCCTCGAACTCACAGAGACCCGCCTGCCCCTGCCTCCCGAGCGCTGGGATTAAAGGCGTGCGTCACCACCAGTTCCCTCACCAAGCGTTTAACCAGGCCCAGCCTGAGCAGGTGTCAGAAGCAGAGGTCAGACAGCTCCATGCTGCCACCTACAGCACTGGAACTGTGGTTTTTTATTACGTTTTTATTTATTTAATGTGCATATGTATTTGTGTGGGAGTACATGAGGAGGTCAGGGACAACTTTCAGCAGTCCCTTGGAGTGAGTTCAGGTTCCCAGGTTTGATGGCAAGGGCCTTTACCCACTGATTGTTCTGCTGGTCCATGAGTTCTTTCAGAGATCACTCAGATAAAGCCAGGATTCTTGACTTCACAGGGTGAGTCGGTGGGAGGCAGAGATAGAGTCTGGAAATATATTTTAAACACAGACCTAAACACATGGGTTGACAGAGGTGTTTGGGAAAAGCGGAGCACGTTTGAGTGTGGAGAGGAGCTTCTCGAGAGAAAACAGCATATGAATCTCTACAGTCGTCCATCAGTCCAATTGTGGTGGTTTCTGAAGTTTAACTCAAGGAGTTGCTAGAGAACTTAACAGATCATTCCACAATCTCTACTGTGTACTAGACAGTCGCTAGAGACAATGTATGTTTACTGTGAGATTCCCAGATAATTACACATTCACATCTGGTCAAGGAGTAAGGCCACACTTGAAGGTTATATACACATAAACCTGAAGTACAATCATTACTATTTTAATATGGGGGGGGGGCTGGAGAGATGGCTCAGCACTGGCTGCTCTTCCAGGGATCCTGAGTTCAATTCCCAGCCCCCATATCTTTAATGAGATACGGCGCCCTCTTCTGGCCTGCAGGCATACATGCAGACAGAACACTGTATACATAATAAACAGTGTGCCACAACACCTGGCTTTAAATACATACATATATATATAAAATTTGGGAAATGGTTATATAAAATGAATATTTTCTCTATGTAGGTAGTCTTCAAGAAAACTTTATCAACTGTCCTAGAATTCATAACTCTCAACTGGTGAGAAACTTCAACCATACTAGAATAAGGGTTCTTTCCCCTAAGGCCCAGCCATGTTCCCTTAACTGCCCCTGTCTTGTCTCAAACAGTATGTCACATAATGAGGTCAGACTCGTGGCCACAGTCGGCAGTGGAATTCCAACTAACACCTAAGGGCTACCTATCCACATGATCTCAGGAAATTTGCAGTGGACATTAGCGGGTTTCCAGAACTCCCATAGCTTCAGGAGTTCACTATTGTTTTTTTCAGAAAGCAGAGGGGTGTAACGACATGGCTCAAATGGTTTTTTGTTATTGCTGTTGTTGTTTTAAATGCCTTGCCTTACAAGCATAAGATTAACTGCGTTTGAGCACAACCTAGAAGCTGGGTTGGTGGCTTATACTTGTAATTCCAGTGCTGGGGAGGCAGAGACAGTAGGATCCCTGGAATTTGCTGGATAGCAAGCCTCGCGGAATCTGTGAGCTCCAAGTGAAAGAGCCCCTGTCTCAAAACAATAGGTTGGGCAACGCTACTGAGGAGCTATAATCAACACAGATCTCTGGTGTCTGTGTGCATCCAAACAGCTACACACAAATATGTGTAGTGTGAGCTAGTATGGCCACAGAATCCAGACAGGGGATAATGCAGTTAGACAGCTCAACCAAGATTAGAGACCAGAACCCAGCAGCCCTCACAGCTGGCAAAGAGGCACTTCCCGCAGGGCTGGGGAGAAGCCTCCCCCTATCCTCCTCTCTGGAGGGGGCGGCCCTGAGTCTACCGGGAGACGGTGGGGGGCAGGGATCCCCGGTGCACAGCCTCCAGGGGTTGTCCTTCGCTGGGATTGCCTTCTCCCGGGCACCGCTTCGCGCCCAGCTCCCAGGGTGGCTGGGTACCCAGCGTAACGGCGGAAACTGAGCGGTGGGCGGGACCTGACGCCGCCCCGCCTCCAGGCTTCCTCCTCTTTCACTTTCCTTTCCGCGGAAAGCGGGTCCTGCCTCTCGAGCATGGACGACCCGAACTGCGATTCCACCTGGGAGGACGAGAGCGAGGAGGATGGCGAAGACGGCCAGGCGGATGATACAGGCGATGCGGACACGGGCGACGAGGACGGCGACGCGGAGGAGACACGGCCAGGCGTGTTCCAGGTGCAAGAGGGCGGGAGGGCGACAGAGCGACACCAGGCCGTCAACGCCTGGCCCTGGCCGCTGTCCCGAGGGGGCGCCAGGCCCAGGCCGTGTCGGACCGAGCGCCGGTGACGTCAGGGCAGCGACTGGTGTGGGGGTCGTGCGTGGGTGACGTCAGAGAGCGCCCCAGGTCCTCGTCCTGCGTGGGTGGCCTTTCCTCTGGTTGTCCTTCCTCCGCCCCACATTCGGCCCCCAACTGCAGACGGACTCCACCGGCTCGGAAGCGACCCGGGCCTAGGAGACCTGGGGCAGGGGGCTGTCTGTCTGCCACTAGCTCTGGTAACTTTTGTTGCCATCAAGAGCTTGTCTCCGGGTATACTTTTGTAGCAACCAGCAAATAAGTCGCAGTGTCATTCTGTAAGATGCGCTGTCCTGGTTATAAATAGCTGTGGTTTCAGGTTTGGTGGTAAGCCTAGAAAATGAGAGTAAGGACTATGACCATTCTCTCCACTGCTACAATCTCTGGGTGTCTGCTATTTTTGGGAAGGTGGCCCAGAATCTGGAGAGGTAGGCTCTCAGGCTGGCCTTCCAAGCAGGCCCCGCAGGCCTCTGCCTGACTACAATGGAACAAAGCTAAGGCTGGGTAAAGTCCAAAGGCCCTGATAGGAATTGTTTCCCCACAACAGCTCTTGGATCATACCTGAAGGAGTAGTCACTTAAAAGCCAGGCCCGCCAGGCTGTGGTGGTGCTGGTGGTGCAGGTTTAATCCCTGCAGCAATTGGGAGGCAGAGGCAGGTGGATCTCTGTGAGTTCAAGGCCAGCCTGGTCTACAAGAGCTAGTTCCAGGACAGCTAGGACTGTTACACGGAGAAACCTTGTCTCCAAAAACCAAACAAACAAACGAAACAAAACAAAAAAGCCAGTCCTAGGCTTGGAGGCATAGTGTCTTCCATCACATTAGGCTAGGGAGGATCAGGG
Source organism: Ondatra zibethicus (assembly GCA_004026605.1). Taxonomy (NCBI): domain Eukaryota; kingdom Metazoa; phylum Chordata; class Mammalia; order Rodentia; family Cricetidae; genus Ondatra; species Ondatra zibethicus. The sequence goes on along the minus strand of PVIU01000284.1, from coordinate 199,134 downwards.
GTTTGCAGGGAAAGGGCCTCATCCATCCCCATCCATCAGACCCATCCAGAGGCATCTGGGTTTTCTCTTGAGACTATGGCTGGCAAAGTAGATGCCCTTGGGGATACAGCCCAGTGACCATTCATAGCATAATGTGGGGGGAAATACTACAGTACTCAGGGAAGGGGGACACATACAGGACTTAGACCCAAACGAGGTTGGCCAGCGGACCAGAGAGGACATGCAGCTGGGGCTTGGGGACAGAAAAGCACCAGCCATACACACCTTGGAAGTATGCAGGCTAGCCTGGGCCACAGCACCCTAAGGAGAAAAGGGGAGTCCTGAGAGAGGCAGGAGTGGTAGTTGAGGCTACTCCAGTTCCTATATGTTGACGTGGAGGTGTGTTTCTCTAGTGTCTAGATCGGCCTTCTCAGAACCCCGACACAAGGTGGGTGGAGGAGACCAGAAGAGAAAAACAGAAATACCTGTTCCTCTTGCCCAGAGCTCAATGGTGGTTGGCCCAAGCCCTGCTGCCTTCATCCTGGACACTTTCCAGGTAACTTATTCCTTTTATTCTCTCTCCAGCCCAAGATGACAGGGTACCGAAACTGGCGAGCTATGCAGGACATGCAAAGGTACCGACACCACTATCCGGTAGGTACACATGGCCCCTACCTTGAGACACTCTTCCCAAATTACTGGGCCTGCTGAAACTCCAGCTTTGGGTTCTGGGGTGTATTCTTCATTGTCAGTTCAGATCCATGCCCTTCTCCTAGTTATGGGGTGATAGAACATGTTGTCTACCTGAGCCTCAGAGAGTAGCTTTAAAATGAGGCACCATGTTCTGACAGAACATGTGACTCAGTGCTCACACGGGCTCCCTGGCTGGTACAGGGGATCACCTCAGTCTCACCTCTGTACCCATGAGTACTGGCAACCCCTGTGGTATTTTTGAGGTACAGTAAGGAGAGTAACCATCTATGGCCTTTGTTGGGGGGCTGAAGGTAGTGCTGCCCTCCAAACCTACCCCTGCTCACAGAGAAGACCCCAAGCTGACCTTTGGGGTCTGCATGAGTTGGGGCCCTCAGAGACAGCTCGTTTCTCATGAATCCTCACCCGTCCTTTCTCTGGCTCTTCAGGATTTGGCAGATCAAGACTGTAATGGCGACATGTCCAACCTGAGTTTCTACAAGAATGAGATCTGCTTCCAGCCAAACGGTACCTGCTCACTCAGCTCTAGCACGTCTGCCCTTGGCCAGTTGTCCATTCTGTTAGGCTGTCTGTTGTCCCTAGTCCAATTTTGGCTTTTTTTTTTTTTTAATTTTCAAAACAGGGTTTCTCTGTAGCTTTGGATCCTGTCCTGGAACTAGCTCTTATAGACCAGGCTAGCCTCGAACTCACAGAAATCTGCCTGCCTCTGCCTCCTGAGCATTGGGATTAAAGGCCACCACTGCCCAGCCAATTTTGGCTTTCAAATGTCTGTCTCTGCAATACCCCCTTGAAGCTGCCAAGGGGATTGGAGCTTAGGTTGAAGGGCCAAAGAGTAAGCTTTCGGGGTTTTAAAATGGTCTTTCTGTGTATCCCAGGCTGGTTTCAAACTCAAGATTTTCCCACCTCAGGTCTGTAATTTCAGTGCTGAAATTATATAGACCTGAGGCACCATATCTGTTTTGTGAGATAAACGTTATTTGAAAGTAACCAATGTAAGTAAAGTTTTGTGGTGCCTGCTCACACCTATCCATTTACACAGTTACTCTTTCGCAATAGCATGGAAAAGGCCATGAGGCTCCATAGCTGAGATGTTTGCTGTCTGGCCTTCAAAGACACCTTCCCTAGAACTTGTTCCAGGCTTGGTTTCTTTCTTTTTTGTAAGATTTATTTATTTTTATTAAGTATACAGTGGTCTGCCTGCATATGTCCCTGCAGGCCAGAAGAGGGCACCATATCTCATTACAGATGGTTGTGAGCCACCATGTGGTTGCTGGGAATTGAACTCAGGACCTTGGAAGTGTAACCAGTGCTTTTAACCTCTGAGCCATCTCTCCAGCCCCAGGCTCGGTTTCTATGGGGATTTCTTCCTAGCTTCCTAGCTAGAGCTTCCAAGCTGACAGTTAATATATACACACACATACACACATACATGCATACACATATACATACATACATGCCCACCCCAGAGAGGAAGTAGTGCATCCCTCACATACAGAAGTAGGCCTAGTTACCTAAAACTAGCACATTCTGTATTTGATGAGCTATGGTTAGCTCTGCTGAGTCCTGTGAACCCTAAAGCAATTGAGGGTAGGCAGTGACTTTTGACATAACTCTGTCCCCTGAGCTATGTCATGCAGGCCTCTGTAGCTGACTTTTCCCCATGGGACTTCCAGGTTCTTACATTGAGGAAATTCTTCAGAACTGGAAAGACAACTATGAGCTCCTGGAAGAGAATCACTCCTACATCCAGTGGTGAGGGGGCTTAGGGACAGGGGGGGCCTGGTCTCCTAGCTGGGAGCTATCGTGTGCGTCTAGGCTTAGGTGTGTGTGAAGCACTCCTTCCTTCCATGAGCCTATATGTATGTGCCATGTATTGCTGACATACTGGTTAGTGTCCCTGTTGTTGGGCTCTGTGGGGGCGTTGTGTGCAGGTCTGTGGGCAGCTGGAGCTGCCTGCCTTGGTTTAGCAGGGCTTGAGTGAGGTGCCACACAGCAGCCTCAGAAGCGATAGCATTTCTTGGCAAGTACACATCCCTTGCTTGAGGATAGCTCACATGACTGCTCCCAGTGTCCTCTTGGCATGGCGTACATTGTGGCAGTAATTCTACAGGACTAAGGACGAGAAAGAACAAAATAGGAAGGAATAGGAAAGAAAGCGCTGCTTCCCAGAGGTGACACACTGGTCTTACCCATGTTGACTTTACACTACACAGCCCACTGAGCACGTAGGCTGAGGCTCCAAGCAGCCACCTTAACTGCCCTCGGCTGACTGCCATCCTTACCCAGTTCCTTGGATAAGAGAGATGCCAGCCCCCCCCCCCGGGATGAGAGGGAGGCACCGAATTCAGGACAAGGAGTTGCTGCCTGATACTAAAGTACCTGTATCCTCACCGTCTTCACAGGCTGTTTCCTCTGAGGGAACCAGGAGTGAACTGGCATGCCAAGCCCCTCACACTCAAGGAGGTTGAGGTAAGTTCCCTTCCTGGGCCCAGGTGGAAAGTTAGGAGAGCTGCCCCTGCCTGCAGAGAGGTCACCGACACAATGTCTGTGCTGCCTCAGGGGTCAAAGGTGCCCCTGTGGCATATAGAAGTCTGCCTGATAGGAACAATGCTACCTGTTGGGGATGTCAGAGAAAGGGTGCCATCCCTTAGAGACTGAGTAGTAGAAATCAGCCGGGAGGGCCCTGGATAGGGACAGCAAGGACAGCCTTGTGCAGGTGACTCAGGTTAGTAGAGGTGACAGCTTTCCTAGGCCTCCTGCAGAAGAAAGCTGGGGTCTGCTGATGTCACCTCATCCTTGGAGGCCAAGTCACTGACCTACCTGGTATCCAGCGGCCCCACCCAATGGTCCTTGGGAGCAGTGACCCGTGAAGGTCACCTGAGCCCCCAAGGGGTTGTTTTCTAGGCATTTAAAAGCTCCCAGGAGGTCACAGACCGTCTTGTCCAGGCCTATGAGCTCATGCTGGGCTTTTATGGGATCCAGCTTGACCGGAACACTGGTGTAGTCTGCCGTGCACAGAACTTTGAGTTACGCTTCCGCAACCTGAACAGGTGAGCGCAGGGCCCTGCTGGCATCCTCCCATCCCTGCTGCTCCCCTTTAGTATCTGGGACTGGGTTTCCAGCAGAGAAGCTTAATACAGGCCACAGTGTACAAGTCTGCCATGTGGCAGGGGTTGTGGGATTATAAGGAACCAGTCCCTTGGCTTGGGAGTTTTCATCCCCTCCATCCATGCAGGAAACAGAGGCAAGGGGGTCTCCAGACATCTCAGTCGCTCTGGGTGTGCCGTCAGCCCCTTCTAGCTCTCAGCTGTGTTTCCCAGACAGGAGCCCATGAATGGGGCATCTCCCAGGGCGTGCAGATCCTGCCCACAGGTCCGGGGTGCACAGGCCGTTTTCCCAGGTGGGGGCCTGAGAAGACCCTGCAATTTGAGATGAAGCCAGCTGGGGATGACTTGACCAGATCTGCATCCCCAGGGCCAGTTCCATCCAACCTCCTGTCACCACCAGGGGTGGTGGCACACACCTTTAATCCCGAGATGGCAGAGGCAGGCGGATCTCTGTGAGTTCGAGGTCAGCCTGGTCTATAAGAGCTAGTTCCAGAACAGGCTCCAAAGCTACAGAGAAACCCTGTCTCAAAAAAAAAAAAAGCCAAAACCTTCTGTCACCTACTTTCACAGACACAGCCACAACAACCTGCGTATCACACGCATCCTCAAATCACTGGGTGAGCTGGGCTTAGAGCACTACCAGGCACCGCTGGTCCGCTTCTTCCTGGAGGAGACGCTAGTACAGAACAAATTACCTAGCGTGCGCCAGAGTGCCCTGGACTACTTCCTGTTCGCCGTGCGCTGCCGGCGCCAGCGCCAGGAGCTGGTGCACTTTGCTTGGAAGCACTTCAAGCCTCGCTGCCAGTTTGTCTGGGGGCCCCATGACAAGCTGCGGAGATTCAGGCCCCGGCCACTCATGGTACTAGGGCAGGCAGATAAGGATGAGGGCTCCAGAAAACCCTTCCAAGAGGCTGGCACACGGGGTCGGACCTGTGGATCTGGAAGGAATCTGAGTGGGGACGGTGGAACAACTGAGGATCCCTCACTGCTGAGCACAAAGCCCCAAGATGATGTGGGAACCTTGGATGGGGACCAGAGGGATGAGGCTGAGTCACTGAGCCCCAAAGAGAGCAAGAAGAGAAAGTTGGAGGGAAACAGGCAGGAGCAGATCCCATGGGAGCCAGATCCTCAGGTAGAGAAAATTGCCCACAACCTTGAGGGGTGTGCCCTCAGCCCTGTCAGCCAGGAACCTAGGGAGGCTGAACAGCCCTGTCCTGTTACCCATGGGGCCAGGGTGACTGATGAGGTAAGAAAACGTAGGAAGGTGGAGGAAGGGACTGAGGGTGATGGAGTAGCCAGTAACCATAACACTGATATGTTATGCCATGCCCTGCCTCCTACACCTTCAGAGTGTCCTGAGGCCCAAAAAGATGAGAATGAGTCACAGGACCCAGAAAGCCAGGCGGGGACAGAGGACCCAGAAAGCCAGGCGGGGTCAGAGGACCCAGAAAGCCAGGCGGGGTCACAGGACCCAGAAAGCCAGGTGGGGTCACAGGACCCAGAAAGCCAGGTGGGGTCACAGGACCCAGAAAGCCAGG
>PVIU01000284.1:0-193699 GCA_004026605.1 Ondatra zibethicus | reverse complement strand
CTCTGGGAAGTTGGTGGACCCTGACACTACACAAGTCTCGGTGGGTGAGTCAGAGAAGTTGGCAGGGATGGGAGCCTCTGCTGAACCCCCAAAGTCTTAGAGGTGCATCTCAGTCCTACTCCGCCCATTGCAGGGGTTGTCTTGAGTCCCAGAGCCCCGTTGTTGGCTCTTCTTGGTGCCCCACAGTGCTGGCCTCTCCCTGGTGGCCACTGAAGCAGCCACCAGAGGGACTGAGGCCCTGCCCTCAGGGAAGGCCATGGCCTTCAGAACCCTCCTTACCTCACTGTGTCCTCCACTGCCCTCTGAGCCCCGTGTTTGTGACCAGATCCTAAGGGTCTCGGGGGAGGGGCCTCTTTTCTTAGTCTGGTGCCAAGTGAGGCCTTTTCTGAATAAATTCTCTTTAGACTTTGTTTTTTGGTTGCCTGTGGGTTCTGTGAATTGGTTCCTCTAGACTGCCCTCTTTCCCCAAGTTGAGTGCAGCTTGGCCAGGGCCACACACATCATGCTGCTTTGCCTGTACAGAGCCTGGCAGATCCTGGTTGCACAGCTCTTTCTGGGCACAGGCGCCCTATACAGACCTACCCTAAAATACACATACAGCCTTCCTGAATACCGGGTTTGATCATCAGCACTTCACCTGCGGCTTGTCACCTGTTCAAGAACCTGGTACATCGCTCTCTTGGGTGGGCTGGGGACTGTGCTGGGTGTCATGCCCCTCTCTGCTGATCTTCAGGGGCTGTATGTGGCCTCTCAGACTGGCGTTCCACTGCAGCTTCTCTCTGCTGGGGCTTTCCCCCCTTCTAGTTCCCCGGTGCCTGTCAGTCACGTAAGGAGTTTTGTGGACCTCGAGGAGAGAGCCACACACGTCTTGGTGCGAAGGAGACGGCAAACCAAGCACAGTCCTGGGTGTTCTGGGGGAGAGGATCGCACTTCTCCCTGACTTGAACATGAGAGTCAGGTGCCATACATGAAGGTCACTGTATGATGCTGTGGACAGTGCCCTCGCAAGGTTAGCTCGAGGCTGTGGGTCTCCGGACTCAGCTATGGTTTGGCTCATTGGTGAGGCTTCCATCATGAAATGGAAATAGATGTTCTGAGATGGAGAGAAGGCATCTCGTTACTCCAGTTGGGGTCCGTCTTAGGGTGCCCAAGCATCTTTGACTAGGTGGCTGGGACTCAAGTCAGATGGGGAATATCAACACTTGAAAGTAAGGAGAGGCTCTAGGAATGACTTGCCCCTGACTTCCAGGAGGATAGTGTGCCAAACACGTAGGTAAAGCTTCAGCTCTGCGCAGCTCCAAGGCAAGTGCTGGGCGGCCTGGACCTAAGAGGGTCTAGGCTGTGAGGCTGGGGTGTGACTGTGCTGAAGACAAACCCTGCTTCACGTGCCAAAAATGCTCCCCAAACCCAACCCAAAGGCCAGCTGTGCCTCATCTGAGTCGCCCTCTGTGCCACATGCTAGATGCTGAGGTGGCAGGAACCTGGGTCAGGTGGGTCCTTTACAGGAGCCATGACATCCTAGTCCCAGACCATGTGGGTGGGCTGTTCACGGCCCCCCCAGCTGCAGCCTCTGCTGCCTGAGTCGCTCTTTCCCCTTGCCAAGGGTTCCGGAGCTCCCCCCTTGCTTCACTCCCATGTTCATTCACAAACTCCCGCTGCAGGGCTGAGAAGGCTGTGGGGTGCCTGATACTGTAAGGAGAACCTCCTATTACCTCACTTGGCAGGTGAAAGCCACAGCTTCCCGTTGGGGCCATTTCTCTCCCCCCCCCCCGCCCCTGCTCGTGCGCTCTCTCTCTCCCTATCCCTCTCTCTCTCTCCCTCCCTCCCTAATCCACTCTGTTCTTGTTCATTTCTGTCACGTGATCCCTGCCTGCAGATGGAGCTTCTGCCATGTCCTGTAAACCCAGGGCAGTGTTATTCAGGAAATTCAGATTCCCAGAAAGGACAGGTAGGCTGGGATCCTGCAGCTTTGGCAAACCCCACAGGTGATTTAGATGTCTGAAAGATGAAGGGAAGGGGCTAGAGAGTTAGCCCAGCAGTTAAGAGCACTCGCTACTTTTGTAGAGGACTCAGGTTCCATTCCCCGCATTCACGTGGAGGATCACAAACATCTGTATCTTCTGACCTCTGGACACCAGGCACGCACATGACACACATGCATACATCATACATGCAGGTAAAACACTCATACATAATTTAGTAAAATAATCTGAAGTTAGGTTAAAGGACAGACCACTAATGTGGAGACCTGCTTCCAGGCGTGCCCTAACACTAGGTCCTTCTCTCCGCAGCCTTGGTCGCCTTGACCTTCAGGCTGCCGCTTTCCTCTTCCGTTTCACCTTCTTGCTCCTTCTTGGGGAACAGGGTGCAGCATATTTATGAGGCTTTCCAGTGGTGGCTGAAATGAACCGGTCCACCCTACCCCCACTAGAGCCTGGATCCAAGCTTAAGAGAGAGGGCAGGGATGGCTAGCCAGAAGTGCTGGACTGTCTGCCGTGGTAGGCATCCTCAAGGGAGGTTTACCCACCGTGATCCTCTTGGGATTTGGGCAGCTTGGGCGTGCCCTTCGCAGTTCTCAAAAGATGCCCTTTACTGTGGTGCTTCTTCCTGGCCGCGATCTGGCAGAGGAGTGGGAGAGAAAAGAGTCTTTCTTGTGCGCTGAAAGGTGCGTGTGTGTGTAACGCGCTGTCCTAGGATAATTTTAACTCAGAGGAGGGCCGGGAAATGTTTCTGGGGTTTTTTTTTTCTTTCCAGCCCATGTGGCGCCCCGCCGGCCCAGGTGGGCCCAGTTGAATGGGGGGCTTGTGCGCGGGCGGGGCGGGGCAGGGCGGGGCGCACGGCCTCGCGCCGCCCCCAGCCCCTCTCCCCACCCTGCTGCCTGGCGCCAGCCGCTCAGAGCGCCCGCCAGCCAGCCATGACCGGAGCTCCCGTCCTATCTCTGCTGCTGTTGGGGCAGCTTCTGACGGCCCCCTCCGCGCAGGTGAGCGCGAGCCCACGGGTGCCGACCGGGTCGGGGATAGGGTTGTACGTCGAACGTCATAACCTGGGCCAGCTCGAGCCTCCTGGGCCAAGCCCTGAGTTCCGCTGCCACGGACCTTCGAGGACGTCTATGGCAGCCTCCTCGCCGCCTTGCTCCGGCGAGCGAGTTCTAGAGATGCAGCTGAGCCCCATGGACATCAGGACAAGACGACCATAAACCAGGACTCCCACTTGTCTTCGCCCTACCGGGTCAGGCCGCTGCCGGCGCTACCACCAAGCTCAGAACAACAATGTTGCCTTTGTTCCTGGAGACTCCCTACGGGCGCAGCCACTCCTGGCGCAAGCGGGGATAAACTGTATCTCTGCGCCAGGCGACTTTGGAGACTTTGGGATTTTCTAGACGGCAGGAATGGGGGTCAAGGGCCACTGTCACAGGCCCCAGAATTACTTGGGCTGGAGAAGATGAGATGGGGCGGGGGAGGGGAGAGGGAAGGTTGACATGGTGGAAAGGAGGGTTACCTAATAACTTATCTTAATTTCAGAAAGTGGGACCTCGAGGCCCCCCTGGTCCCCAAGGGCCTCCTGGGAAGCCCGGCAAGGATGGCATCGATGTGAGTTGGGAGAGCAATGGGGAAGATGCCCTGAGACTCATGGCCTCTTGTGACCACAAATGCAAGCCCCTCCTCTGAGAGCTAGGGTGATACAGGGTAACCCTAGTGGTGCTAAAAAGACCTCATTCGTCTTTGGGGTAGATCCTGGGGTACAGATAGCAGGGTGGTCCTTGGCTAAAAGTATGGGCCCTAAGGTGCATGTACTCCTGTGTTCTAGGGTGTACTCTGGGGACCTGGGGTTATTGTTGGGACTGAGAATAGAGATAGTCTTGGATGGGGCTGGGTCCAGCTTAGGCTCAGAGACGGTATCTTATCATCCAGTTATGGCCCAAACAGTTTGGGGAGACAACTGAAATCGTCCACTCCACATCCTCCCATCATCTGGCATGGAAGGTTTCTCATAGGGTCTTCTCCAGGAACGGCAGCCTCCGGTCATTCATGTTATTCTCCTAGGGACGCCATAGAGGGCGATAGGAAGCTTCACCACGAGTGCCCTGAGCTCCTCTCAGTATCCCCAAGAGTCCTATACCTAGCTCAGCCAAAATGACCATGGGCTCCCTCACATCCTTCCTGGCCTGCCGTGTTGGGCTTGGGTTGCCTAGGACCTTACCCTCTGAACCCTTAAAATAGTCATAAAGTCTCAGTTAAAAGAGTCAGCCACCCTAGTAAGTATCCATGGATGATGAGGCTCCTGGGACACCTTTCTGGAAAATGGGGGAGGAACTGCCATCTCCCAAACAGATGGAGTCAAGATGCTCAGCAAGCCACAGCTACTTTATCTCTAAAGCCGTGAAGTCAGGGCAGAGGAGCCCTATGGAGTATTCCCAAGTGATTCTCAAGGGCTGTGTGGCTGAGCCTATTTCTAGCTTGTCCCATCCTTGGCTAGCCTGCAGAGGAGAGGCCTCCAGATATAAATGAGAGGGTCTGGGGATTCCCCCCCCATAATGTCTCCAGGGGCCAAGCTTCCAGTACTAGATTGGAGAATGGCCCAGCTCTAGGTGGGTTTCCTATTTTCGGGGGTTATATGTGGTCTTTTTGTTTTTGCAGGGAGAAGCTGGTCCCCCAGGTCTACCTGGCCCTCCAGTAAGTGTCCCTGGTTGGAAAAGGGAGGCTTTTCCACTTTGTAAGGAAGAGATGAACACAGAAAACAGAAGGGCATTGATGCCCTGCCCTTATTGCTATAGGCCTGTGTTGCCCCAGGAGAGACCTAAGGGCAGAACCTGGAATGGGGGGGGCAGGGGAGGAAGGGGAGCATATGGGACTCTGTGCTGGGTCTGGCTGGAAGCTTTCTTTGTTCCAGTGTTCAGATAAACCAGAGAAAGGAGATAGTACAGCCCTATAGGTCTCTCCCCACTGTGCCTGGGTAGGTTGAAGATTCTTAGCCCACTGGCATTCCTATATGGTGACCGGCTGGTCTTTTGCTGGGGAGGCTGGATCCGTTTGGTGAATATTCAGTAGATGCTATGGGAGTGGGGCAACTTTCCAGGGTCCAGTGGAGCGGCAGAACGAGGAGCCCATCACTATGGCTGGGTCGTAGCCGACATGAGAGGACTTGACTTCCTTGATGGAGGCTAGAGCTTAGAGCCAGGTACTTCTTGCATAACTCTGTCCTTTCCTCCTACCAGGGACCCAAAGGGACCTCAGGAAAGCCGGGGAAGCCAGGAGAGGCAGGACTGCCAGGACTGCCTGGTGTGGATGTGAGTGTACCCTCCTACTGCATCCCTACCTCACCTCACCCCTGTCACAGCCCAACCAAGGGTCAGGCTTTCATTGCTGTTCTGCAGCTGGGCTTATTCAAGCAGGAAACCTTGTCCTGACAGAAGTTGCGGTAGTTCCCAATAGGGGTCCCTGGCCTTCATCCCAGACGCTGCCAGCTCCTGGCTTGGACAGACTCAGCTTCCAGTGGCTGGAAGTAGCATCAGCTCTTACTGATCCAAGAACAAGCGCCCATTGTCCTGCACCACGCTGGCTGCACGGGTGTTCCAAGCACCCCTGATGTCTTGATGGATAGTGCTGTACTCAAGGCCCTGGCTCTGGGACTAGCCAGGCAGGATCTGAGGACTGGGCTGCTGGACCTATGTGTTTTGTCTTCTTGGGATTTGGTAGCAGTACTGGCCCCATGCCCTCCTAACACCCTGGATGCACCATGTGCACTGGGGACCATTAAAAGTGGTCTCTGCCTTCTGGATTCATAGTTAAGAATCCAGCACTCCGGAGGCAAAGGCAGGTGGATCTCTGTGAGTTCAAGGACAGCCAGGGATACACAGAAACCCTGTCTTGAAAAATCAAAAAAAAAAAAAAGTGTCTGTGGCTCATTCTTCCTGGGCATAGCATGTGCTTCTCATTTGGTGGTTTCTTGAGCCCACCCCCTACCTACCTCTCCAGGGTCTGACCGGGAGGGATGGACCCCCAGGACCCAAAGGTGCCCCTGGAGAACGGGTAAGTGTTTGAATTCCAATGGCTGCAGTCCAGAGGTAAGGTTCCCAGGTGGTCCACAAGGGCCATCAGGATGAAGGTTCTGCGGATGACGTCCATGACTGCACTGGCAGGGCCCTATCCCATTACTCCACTTCAGGGGAGGATGCCAAGTGGACAGCCCCTAGCTCCCCCTCTCCAGCAACCCCTCTCCAGCAATCCCACAGCCCCTGGTCAGAGTCATGGTGGCATTCAGACCCTGGCAGGGAGAGCTGGTGTGGTGATGGGGGCACAGGTGGGGATGAGCCCCAGATGTCCTTCCTCTCAGTGTCTCCGGATGCTAGGGCCCTGGGTGAATCAGTACAAGAGAAACCGCTACACATCCCCTGAGTCTGATGAGTCTGACCGCCTTCACTGAATCCCCCATTTACTAGCAAATTGGCTCTCTTTTCCCACTGCTTCTGAGGGCAGATCCGTTCACAAGTTCTTCACCTCGGGAGAGGGAACCATGGGCACAGAACACCTCAGAGAACTAGAGGCGTGGGTGGGACCCATGCCCATAGCTAGCATGGGGTATACTCAGATGTGTGGGTACCTGAATGAAAGTAAGTGGCTAGTGGTCACCTGGGCTGCTACTGCAGTTCAGCCTGGGGTGGGCTGGTCCCAGGCTGTCTGGGGGACACTTTGACTGCAATGTGAGAACCAGAGTGTATCCTACTCTTGACAAACCTGTCATTTTAGACTCTGTCTGCCCAGCTGGTGATCTCAGCAACTTTTGCAAGCTAGTGTTGGTACAGCTTCCCAGAAGACAGTCCAGGGGACCTAACTGTGGCTCACACCTACCTTTGTGTCTTGCCCTCCTGTTGGTTCTGCCCACCCACTAGCTACTTTCTTCGCCATGCTTTTCCTCCATACTCACCCAGGTTCTAGGACAGCAGAACCTTTCTTTCTATACAGGTTTCCATCCCTGCTCTCCACCTCGTTAGAGTTATGACTTAGGCTCCGGAGAGGGAAAAATGGGTTTGCAAAGGCCAGAGTTTCTTCCCTGTGTACTCTGACCCCTATTTTCCTCTTCAGGGAAGTCTAGGACCCCCGGGGCCACCAGGACTTGGGGTAAGTACCAACCCCTCTGTATATGGTCATTGTGGAATGGCATCTTTGGGGGTCTCTTGCAGCCTCCCCTGGGCTCTGGCCTGGAAGCCTAGAGCTTTATCTAGGCTATGGCCTCTGCATTAGTGGGTATGGTTCTCCTAAGTTAGGTACCTCCCTCTCCCTAGACCTCAAAATTGCCTTGGGGGTGGCAGGGCCAACTTGTGCATTCTTGGCTTTGCAGGGCAAAGGCCTCCCTGGACCTCCTGTGAGTATTCATTGCCCACTTGGCCCCTCCCAAGAATGTAAGTTCCCAGAGCAGCCATCGCTGAAGCTCACCTTGTGTGGGATTCCCAGATCACGGCACAGTGGTCTTCCTAGGGCGTACAACCCTGGTGGGATTCCCTCAGTCAGGGTCACAGGCTGCCCATCTCCCTTTTCTTTACCTTCTCCAGGGAGAGGCAGGAGTGAGTGGCCTCCCAGGTGGAGTTGGTCTGCGAGGTCCCCCGGTGAGTGACTGCTCCCTGCGTGGCCATGCATGATCGCATGTGCATGTTGCCTTAGTACTCACACTTAACCAGAGGCTCCCTGGTACCCCTACTTACCTTCACGCTGTCCCCTCCATTTTTCCTGTATACCTCTCTCCCCTCTGTTACCTTCCCCACCTCCCTCCCATCCTGTACTTGGTGGGCACCGGCTGAAGCTCAGGCAGAGAGGCACCCATGACTCAGGGTGGCAAACAGACAGATGGATACCAATACAGGCTTCATCCATGGAGGATAAAGGGAGCTTGGGCTGGAGAGTTGGTTCAGTGGTTAAGAGCACTAGCTGCTCTTCCAGAGGTCCTGAGTTCAATTCCCAGCAACCACATGGTGGCTCACAACCATCTGTAATGAGATCTGGCGCCCTCTTCTGGCCTGAAGACATACGTGCAGGAAGAACCCTGTATACATAATTAATAAATAAAATCTTTAAAAAAGGGGGGAGTGGGAGCTGTAGTATCCTCTGCTTTGGGTGAAGCTGGTGCCCTCAGTGGGGCAGGCTCTGCTCTGAGCCATGAATCCTCTGCAGGGACCCTCTGGACTCCCAGGCCTGCCTGGTCCCCCAGGACCTCCTGGACCTCCTGTAAGTACTGAGGAGGGGTGGGTCTCTGTGAGGTGGCCTAGACTAACTAGGCTGGACCCCACCTTAATCCCTGTCCAGGGTCTGTGCTGCTCCCCAAAAACAAGTGAGAGAGGTGGGCTGTACAGCATTCAAGGACAGATGGTTTCTGTTGTCACCTACTCTGCAGCTGGCTTAGCAGTAGGGAGACAGAGTGTGAGGGTGGATGGACACCGACTGCTTCTTTGTATGTTCTAGGGAAACCCTGGAGTCCTCCCTGAAGGTGCTACTGATCTTCAAGTAAGCTTTGTGGTGATTATGGGGGGTTGTGAGGGATAGTCCTGCTTTGGAGAGGCCACTGCTAGGGGGCGGGGTTCCAAGACCGCATTCCTACCCAGAAAGGGACCTGCTTCCCTCCCTATCAGTAAGGCCCCCAGAGAGAGTTCCTTAGGGACTCTCTGCAGATGGCTCCAGGCACAAGCCTGGCCTCATCTTCTCTGCTGACCATCTACACCTGTGTGGTCCCCCACAAAGCTAATAGTCACTGAGAGGTGACACCTAGTCAATACAGTTCCATCAGGTGGCAGCTCTGTGTCCTGCAGAGCCACCTCTCAGCTCCTCTCAGTTATTTGTGGTAAGTAGCCACTACCCTGGGGAGCTAACAGGTCTGTCTGCTGCAGGGTGTTTCTAGTTCCTAGGAGGTGGTTTGTGTCTGGTTTCATCCCCAACCCGATGCAGTTTCACTTAACCCTGATGGTCATCTGCCCTCTGTTCCCTGCCCTTACTCAGCATCCCCTAGAAGGGGATAGGAGGGTTCTTCCAGATGAGGACAGTGTTGAACCTCTGAGATGGGCTGGTAGCTGTAAGTCAGTACCACTATATACCCAGGCTTGCCCTGGCCAGTTCAGCACGAAGTGAGCTAGAAATCTCCAACGGTGTCTTGTCATCTGGCACAGGGTGTGCTGTCAAACCAGAGCGGTGGTACTATTGGTTGAGTTCACACAGCCTCCCTCCTAACAGCCACCAGGTGCCTGGTCACATGAAGGCCCCTTTGTGGAGCCTGCAGCCGGTATGTCAATAGCGGCTTTGAGGCTGAGAGTCTGTCTGTAGGGAGTGAGGGAGAGTGACTGGCTGTAATCCAGCTCTCCACAGTCACTCACCACACCTCATGCCCAGCACTGAATGGGGCCCTGTTGAGGCTTGTCCACGGCCCCTTTCACTGGTGAAATGGTCCTTTTCAGTTCTCCCACCCCCTGCCACTGGTATCTTGCCCCAGTTGTCTTGGAAGGGTCTGACCCTCCTGTTTTTCAACAGTGCCCTGCCATCTGCCCTCCAGGCCCTCCTGGACCCCCAGGAATGCCAGGGTTCAAGGTGAGTGGGAAGCTGCAGGCGGTAGGCTGAGCACGCTTCTCCACTGGGTCCCCTCGTGCTATGGAATTTGGGGTTTTAGGAAGTCTGAGCCTAGACTCAGCCTTGTTGTGGGGGGAATATACTCAACAACTCATCCTATCTTCTCTACCCAAATGACACACTGGAAACTGGTGTGACCAGGCTAGGCCTGGTCTGTGAGGTCAGAAGAGGCAAAGAGAGAGATGAGAGAGGGCTGATCCTAACCCTACTCCTCTTGGGGGTCCTTGGGAAGTATAGTCACAAACCCTCCCGGGCCTCAGTTTCCCTGTCTGGTTCTGCATAGGCAGATTGGGGGCATCCACGGGTCTAGAGACGGTGACTTCTATGCTTGTTTCCAGGGGCCTACTGGCTACAAAGGGGAACAAGGAGAAGTTGGCAAAGATGGTGAGAAGGTAAGAAGCTGTCCACATAGGTTTACTGACCTAGAAGTGGCAGCCATAAGGAGGAGGAGGGGAGCTGGTGGCTTGTGGTCCTGAAAATCGTAGGGAAAGGTGCTGGAACCTTTGGGAAGGTACCTGCTGCTGGTACTTCCTCGGTGGAGCCTGACTGGTCAGAGCTGGGTGGTCTGGAACAGAGTCCTTTCATGTAAACAAATCCTTCCTATCTGACCTCACATGGAAACTCCTGGTATGCTGAGAGTCCCTGAGGACACTTGGCTCTGGGCCTAAAATGTTTATAGGAGCTTCTGCCACTATGACACAGTAGCCACTGTCCTAGAAGGCCCCTGCCTGTTCTTACTGCATGCTGGGAAGAGGCCTGGGATACTCTTCTGGTGGCAAGAGTGGCTGAGTACAGACTGCTGGGTGTGCAGTGGGCACTTCCCCACTTGACCAGGAAGGAGGTACTGAAGAAGGTCTGGGGGCTTTGCTTGAACACAGACCCCGGGTCCTTCCCACGGGGTGTTGAGGTCACCATGATTTATGTGGCCTATTTCCAGCTATAAACAAGTATCCCCCCACTTCATTCAACCTCCGTGAAGGAGGAGTGGTACCCCTCGTGGCTCAGATTCAAGGGAAGGAACCAGAAAATCAAAGATGCTAGAAGAACTCTGGTGAACTAGCTGACTACTGTTTTCTCTGTTGTAGGGTAATCCTGGCCCCCCTGGGCCTCCTGGCATCCCAGGCACTGTGGGGCTACAGGTGAGGCTAGGGAGGGATCGGGGTGGTGAGGTGGAAGCCCCTTTGATGGTCTCCCAGGGAAGTTAGTTTAGACTCCAGGGACTGTAAACCAGCTCTTGAGAGAGGGTCCCATCCAGGCTGACACCAAGGCTAGTATTGCTCCCTCCGAGGGCTTCAGTTGAAGTCAAATACTTCTGGGGGGACGCCAAGGCCTTAGGGGACTCAGAAGCCAGGCCTATGGTGGTTGTTCGGGTTGGTGTGCCATCTGGCTGGCCTCTGTAGCTTTGGTTCTGTTCTCTCAGGGCCCACGAGGATTACAAGGGCTTCCAGGGCCACTTGGGCCACCTGGGGACCGGGTAAGTGCTGCTGGCTCCATGGAGGGCTGTGGGCCAGCTGAGGTCGGTCCTGGTAGTTGAGTGGCTGGGATTGTCCCTATCCCGACTCTACTAGGGTTCAAGATGAAAGAGCCAAACCGCCAGAATCTCGGGCTCTTCCTTGAGGCTGGGCTGGAGCTTCCCTCTGGGTGTATGTTTCTGTGGAAGGACTTCAAATGTCTTCTCTCCTCTACAGGGTCCCATTGGGTTCCGGGGGCCTCCTGGGATCCCAGGAGCACCTGGGAAAGTGGTAGGTATCTGTCTGGGCTTGAAGGTTGACCTCACACCAGCCCAGACCATTTGACCCTCGACCCCACCATCCTGCTACGAATTCACACAAATGCTGCCCTCTGTCCCACTGGGTTTCCCTTAGCCCTGTCCCAGGATGAGTTGTCCATAGATACATGGGGCAGCCAGAACATACCAAGGGGTGGGTACATCTGTGAGGTCCAGGACACATGAGAAGTAGCATGTGGCATGCCTAAGTGACAGCACAGCTGAAGCATGGGGCATCTGACCTTCGTGGGAGGTCTGCCTCCTTCATCGTCTGGTTATGAGCTGGGGATGGGGGTGTGTCACTGTTCCATGTGACCTGCAGCCGCAGGCAGCCTCTGACTAGGTCTAGAGGCCTAAACCAGGCAAAACCTGGAAGGGGCCTCAGCCGCTATTTACAGCCTTCCTAGCCTTCTCTGTGTTGCTAACACTGGCCCTACCCCCTTGTTATTTTTTTAGGGTGACAGAGGTGAAAGGGGTCCAGAAGGGTTCCGAGGCCCTAAAGGTGACCTGGTAAGTGAGAAAGAGCTTGGTTCTCTGGACCTGTCTGTGAAAGAGCCCGATCTAGTTCCTAACTAGAGTTGGGGGTGGAGGATACGGGGGGCTCTTCATGCTATACCCTGTTCTGAAAAGGGGTGTAATGCTAGAAATGGGGTCTGGACCTGAAGGGTCCCAGCCCTCTCCCTGCACCCTGCAAACACCCAAAGCCCATATGGGAGACTCCAGAGCATCCAGCAGTGAGAAGCTCTGGGCAGAGGCTGGGACATGAGCCACTGAACTCAGATCCTGGCTCCAGCTCGGCGTAGGAGCTAGGCAGGTAGCTTCCTCCCTCCACTTCCCTAATCTCAGACTTCCCAGCCACAGATGGAGACTCTGTAGTGAGGCATGTGGACAGGAGCTATGGAGAGACCCAGGCTTCTCCTGAACAAAAGTGGCTATCAGCACACATTGGCCTCTGGAAGCCTCCAAACCTCTTCTTCCCCAACCAAGACCAGTGGCTGAGCAGCGCTAGTGTCCCCAAATTCTAAGGGTACCACTTGCCTCCAGAAGCCCTGGTAACGGAGCCTCTCTACAGTGACTGGGATGAGCCATGGCACTCTCCAGTGGAAGCATGGTCTATCTGATGTCCTGAGAGCTGGCATGTGTAGCTGAGCCTCTGGGGACATCGTGAGGCAGGATGGGATGTTCCTCAGGGTCCCAACTTCAGCTGTTTCTATCCCATGTTTCCTTTAGGGCAGGCCTGGTCCCAAAGGAATCCCTGGAGTGGCCGGACCCGGCGGAGAACCAGTGAGTATCTCAGGTATTCATGGCATCAGGGTGGTGTCGTGACAACATAAACTGCCCCAATGTTGCTACTCCCCTGGGCTGAGATATTGCCATTAGTAACCACTCCTCTCAGGTTCTCTTTCCACAGTCCCTCCCATACACAGGGCCCGACTTCACAGGTGTATGACCTACGATGAGTCAGGGACCCTACTCAAGAGTACCTGTACTGTATGTAGTAACCTGCCAGGACCTCCTTACCATTTAAACTGCTGTGCTTCGGCAATTCCCAGCAACACCAGAACCCCCAGCACTCCCAGCAGCCCCAGAAGTTCCCAGAGACCCACAGCAGCGCCTAGAGGTCCCCAACAGCTCTAGCACCCACCAACTACTCTGTAGGAGAAGAGGAGCTGCTTGTTTGTCCAAGCTGCTCAGCCCCAAAATAATCACACAGAAACTGTATTCATTAAATCACTGCTTAGCTTAGCTCTAGCTTCTTATTGGCTAACTCTTACATCTTAGTTTAACCCATCTCCATTAATCCGTGCATCACCACAAGGTCATGGCTTACCAGCAAAGTTTCAGCACGTCTATCTCTGGCCACGGATCCATGACTTCTCCCTGACTCCGCTCTTCTTTCTCCCAGCATTCAGTTCTGTCTTCCCTGCCTACCTAAGTTCTGCCCTATCAACAGGCCAAGGCAGTTTCTCTATTCATTAATGGTCATCACAGCACACAGAGGGGAGGGGACTCCCACATCACTACTCTAGCAACCCCAGAAACCTATAACTTCCCCAGAAGGCCCCCCAACATTTCCAGTAGCCCCAACAGCTCCCAGAAACCTACAGCAGCACCTTGCAGCTCTGGGCAGCCTGAAACACCTCCCCACAACAGCTCACATCTTCCTTTTGCTCCAGCCTGTAGCTCTGCAGCTGCTGTAACCGTACAGAAAATGGTAGTCTAGGGTCAGGCTTATCTGACACCCGAGAAGGAAGGATGGTAGAATAGGGCAGTAAACACAGATGGGTATGTTGAGGGCCCTGGGCACACTGTCTACTCACTCCCTTGCAAGGTCTCTAAGGATAGCATATAACCACCTAGCCAGGAAAACAGCCACTCTTGGGGGCTCGAGAGACATTTTTAGTTTAGAAGGTAAGGAAGGGGTTTCTCCGTGGGACAAGGTGGTTCTGTCTGAAGGGCCTAACACTGTCATTTGTCCTTAGGGCATGCCAGGCAAGGATGGCCAGGATGGTGTGCCAGGGCTTGATGGCGAGAAGGTTGGTACCTGGCGGGATGCTGGGAGAAGGTGGGAGAGGAGGTCAGCTTCCCCAGGCCTCAGCATCATTATCATTTTCTCTCCTACCCCAATCACTATTGTTACAGGGAGAGGCGGGTCGCAACGGTGCTCCAGGAGAGAAGGGCCCCAATGGGCTGCCGGTGAGTGCCCAAGCTAGGTAGCTTAGCTGCTCTGGGATTGACTCCTGTGGATGTCAGGAATGGCTCTGTTGGGGGTCTGGCACAACGCTGGTGCAGGAGGACAGGGCTTATCTGTACTCTTGTGTGGGGGACAAGTACAAACAAGCCTGTATTCATCCTGGATATTGTGGGGTCACCCTTGTGGACCCTGCCTGGGAGTGCCAGCAGGGGCTCTGCATCAGACTGAGGAGTCTGTGAGAGTCCCACAGTGGGTGAACTTTACCCTTTGGGGGCACTTTGGCCTATGCACACTGCCCATGTGCACTATAAACATTCTCTGCACGCATGCCCTCCCTGGGCTCAGCAGTCTTGGCTCTGACCCTATCCCTAGAGCTATCCCTATCCCTAATCCAAACTTCAGCCTTGACCTAGACTGTTATCATGACTTCAGCCCTGAAACAGGCCCTTACCTTGACCCTGACCCTCATCTCTGTCCTGCAGGGGCTCCCTGGCCGAGCTGGGTCCAAAGGCGAGAAGGGAGAACCGGTGAGTGACTGCTTTCCCCAGAGAAGGGAGGAACAGCAGGCAGTGCTCCAGTGATGGATGGAGGGGACATAGCGTTCTCTGACTCTTTACTTCTACAGGGTAGAGCTGGGGAGTTGGGTGAAGCTGGCCCCTCTGGAGAGCCAGGTATCCCCGTGAGTATCCATAACCCTTCCCTGTGTGTACATAGGAGGACCATGCCCCTCCCCGTACCCCTCCCTCTCCCTATGTTGATGCAAGAACTCTACCCCTCTGGTGTGTGTACAGTGAAACCCTGCCCCCCTACATTTGTGCAGGGGACCTTGCTCTTTCCCCCATGTGTACACAGGACCCCTGTGTATATGGAGATTCTGCCTTGTTTGTGCATGCTGGGGACCTGCCCTCCCATTGTGTACACAGGAACTCTGCCCTTCCTTCCATGTGTACACATGGACTCTGCCATTTTTCTATATGTACATGGGGACTCTGCACCTCTCTCCATGTGTACACAGGGATCTTGTCTCTTCTCACACATGTCAAATGATCCTGCCCTTACCTTTTCTTTCCTGGC
The DNA here is from genome assembly GCA_004026605.1 of Ondatra zibethicus. Taxonomy (NCBI): domain Eukaryota; kingdom Metazoa; phylum Chordata; class Mammalia; order Rodentia; family Cricetidae; genus Ondatra; species Ondatra zibethicus. The sequence continues at coordinate 178,557 of PVIU01000284.1, read as the reverse complement.
AGGGAGATGTTGGTGTTCCGGGGGAGCGTGGTGAGGCTGGTCACAGGGGCTCAGTGGTGAGTGGCGGGTACAGAGAGACATAGTTTATGGGCAAGAAGGGGGTAAGGTAGCATTTTGGATATATAAATGGCCAAGTCCGTGAAAGCTGAGAACGGTAGATGTGGCAATCTTAACCTTCTTTATCCCTCACCCTTTGGAATAATGGTGCAATGCTGGGCCTCAGATTTAGCCTCAGATTCTTCAAGCCACAGTGCAGCTGAGACCCTGGTGAGTTTAGATGGAAATTCCCAAGCCTTGTACTATAACCTGTGGACTCAACCTTCTCTAGGGCCCTGTGGAAGGCACTGGGCATTGGTACCTGACACTGAGCCAGCCTGACAATTTGGGTAGAGACTGTATATAAGCCCTGAGATCTGCTGCCCACATTTAATTGCCCCAGAAGGTGGCTGTGCTTGTGCCTTCAAGCCTCGTAACTCAGTGACATGGCTCAAGACTCATTCACTGTCCACACAACACCCTAGGGAGGCATAGCTTGGTTTTCAGGGCTACAAAGGCTGCTAGGGCCTCCATGGACTTCACAATATCCATTTATACTTATCTTTTAGGGAGCCCTTGGCCCACAAGGTCCTCCTGGGGCCCCTGGCGTCCGTGGCTTCCAGGTGGGTAAAGCTGGAGTAAGAGTTTGAGCCAGGGCAGTGAACCCTGGTTGACTGGGCAGAGGTGGGATCCTGACTGGGTTCTTACAGGTGCTGACTAGCTGGGATGTTATCCAATCCACAGGGCCAGAAGGGCAATGTAGGAGACCCTGGCCTTCCAGGCCCTCAAGGCCTACGGGGAGATGGGGGTGATCGGGTAAGTGCCTTTCTCTTGTGCCTCCCTGCTCTAACCAGTCTACCCCCTTCCACATGGACAGTACCATCAACTCTGTGAAGAGGTTGCCCTTGGTCCTTTTATTGCTCATTCTTTTGGTGTTCTTCTTGGGCAAGAGAGGATCTAGGACACTCACCACTCTGTCGCAAGCTCCACATGCAGGCTTAGAAGAACTAATAACTGGTGCAAGGGTAGAGGCGGTGACTTGTGACTCTAGGTCCCAAGCTATCTGCTGGGTATGAACTGAGACCTGAATGACCCCAGTGTTTCAAACATGCAGATTCTTTGCTGCCGGTTCTAACGGTAGCCAGTGAATAACAGTGTTCTACAGGGTCAGGACCCAGGGGAGTTGAGGCTTACTCCAGTCCTCATTGGTTAGTAGGTAAGGCCTGGGATCTCCTGGGAGAAGGTTAGGAGTCTGAGCTGGGGCCTAGGCCATACACCAAGTCCTTAGGAGCTATGTGATTGCTTTCTTGGTCCCTACTGGGCAGAGACAAGCACTCTGAGTACATATATATTCAGGCATCGGAGGTTCCCGGGCACCTCTACAGTCACAGGAGTCACAGAAACCACCACCACACAGCAGGCACAAGAGATGCTTTATTAACCTCCAGGCAGGAAATTCCAGGGCTTAGGGAGCTTTGCCAGCAACTCCAAGGCCCCTAAGCTAATGCTAGGTGAAAGCAGTGATAGTGCCTGCCCAGTCCTGGGAGGCTGGGGTGCATCTTTCTGACTTCCTCTTCCTTGGATAGCTCTTGCCTTTCACGTTTGAATTCTCTTTTTAAAAAGGATTTATTTTTATTTTATGTGTATGGGTGTTTGCCCACATGTCTATATGTGTATTGTGTGAGTGCATGAGCCCAAGGAGATCAGAGGTAGGTGGGTGTCTGATTCCCTGGAGCTGTGCTGTGGGATGATGCTTTGAACACTTGTAAAGACTTGTCCCTCATATTAGTTTAATAAAACACTGATTGGCCAGTCGCCAGGCAGGAAGTATAGGTGGGGCAACCAGACTAAGAATTCTGGGATGAGGAGAAGCAGAGACAGTCACCAGCTACACTCAGAGGAAGCAAGATGAGAGTGCTGCACTGAGAAAAGGTACCAAGCCACATGGCTAAACATAGACAAGAATTATGAGTTAATATAGTTGTAAGAGCTAGTTGGTAATAAGCCTGAGCTCATAGGCCAAACAGTTTATAATTACTATAAGCCTTTGTGTGTTTCTTTGGGACTGAATGGCTGCGGGACCAGGCAGGACAGAAAATTCCATGCTGCACAGCTACCTGATGTGGTTCTGGGGACTAAACCCAGGCTTTCTACAAGAGCAGCCAGTGCTCTTAACAGCTGAGCCATTGTTCCAGCCTTTACCTTTAGATCTTGAGGAAGCCTCATGCTTTTTACCCACTAAGCACATACTCCACCATTTAAGCAAATCGCTTTTGGGGGAGGGAGGGGAGAGAGAGAATACCTATACAAATCACAGACATTAATAGCTGATTTAAAGGGTACACTGTCTACTGGGAGTGACAGGCAGCTGCTGTCTTGAGAAAACCGGCCCTTGAAGGACCTGTGGGGCATGGAGGTCTGTGTGCTGCTGCTACCTGTGGACTTGGGTTTGGCAGCTGAGACTGGGGTCTGGTTCTGAGCCCCTTGCCTTAGGAGAAACTTTTATGCCTACTCTAGGTGAGATTCTTGCCTCTGCTCTGAAGGGCAGTGACACCCTGTAGGGATCCCCAGGATTCCTCTAATCTAGAACATTCTCTCTGCCCAGGGTCCAGGAGGTGCCACAGGCCCTAAAGGAGACCAGGTGAGCAGAAGTCCCATGCATGGTCAGGCCAGCTCTAAGCCATCTGGCTGTGGACTTACTTCCCAAACCCTTGAGATGCTCCTGGAGTTCTTTTTCTCTCCATCCCTGCTTAGCACAGCCCTGGCATCAGAGGGGACAAAGTCAGCTGCTTTACTGGGTACAAGTAGTTGTCTAGATGATCACTATATAGCCCTGGGTGGGAAAAAAAAAAGCTACCTCTGATTAGGGAAACTGGTTTTGTAAAAGGAGTGAAGAGAAGTCTGGGCTTTAAGACTTGTGTTGCAAAAGCAGCTTAGAGCTGTGTGGCTTCTCTCTGAAGCCCCTTTCCTCCCTGAAACAGCTCGGGGGGGGGGAGGCTGTGGTGGTTGCTGCAGTCCATCCTTGGCAGCAACTGCTTCCTCTTCTCTGGGCGATCCAGGGCTTCTCCATACAATGCTCTGGAGGTGCTACTAGCAGGAAAGCCTCTCTGTGCAGATACGTGACTCCAGCTTTGTGATCCTCTTGGGCTGTGGGTTTTGGGTTGTGTTGCTTTGGGAGCTCCTTCAACTACAGGATCCTGGCCAGGACTCTGGCCTCAGTCTTAGGATCAGTGGCTTCAGGTGGGGAGGAGCCTACGGTAAGTTTAGTGTGTCCTCCCCAGGGCATTGCAGGTTCTGATGGCCTTCCAGGGGACAAAGGAGAGCTGGTGAGTATGTCTGAACCCCTTACTGCCAACTGAGAGCCACCTGATCAGTTTGGGTAGGAAATGTCCTCTGGATGAGGTACCCGAAGAGGGCAGATAAGGTCCGAATAGCCCAGGCCTTGCCATCCCATTAGAGTATATGTGGTGAGGGAGAAGGGTCCAGGCACAGGGAGAACGATTCCCAGGCTGAGGTCAGGACTCTCCAGGGGCCTTGTTACATTCTGCCTAGGAAAGTCACCCTTGCCTGAATCAGCCACTGACTGCTAAGGTCTAAGTGAGAAAACCCCACTTTAAGAGCTGGAACTTGGACGTATTATAAAGTAGGTTTGACCAAGTCACTCACAGCTCTCCCAGAGGCACCAGGGATAGAACTGCCTTGGAACTCAAATGGAAAGGCCTTTTTAGCTTCAAGGTGGTCAGGGATTTTAGCTCCAAAGTGATGTTTTTCCTTTTGGTCCAAGTGACACAGAGAAAGCTCCAGGGATCCTGCCTTCAGGTCACAACCATTGGCCACTGTGAACCTCTTATGCCTTTTGCAAATAATCCCAGTTGATTGTACTTTATTTTGGCAAATTCTTGACAGCGCCTTAGAATCAGCCCCACCTGATCACTCTTAAACTGGTGGAGTGGTACGCAGTGGCTGTGCGGGACAGAGCCCCTGCCAGCTAGAAACCTCGGCATGGTGCCAGTTACCATAATGGTGAGCCAGGTGGGGACCTCACCCTCTGTCCTTCTGTGATTCAGCTGTGGACAGTCAGCTCACAGCTGTGAGCAGAGTCAATAGATGGGCCCAATCAGTCCGCTTACACTATGGGGGCCAGTGGTTTCTGAGGCCCCAGCTAGGGAAAGGCCCAGAGTTCCAGGGAGGAGATGCTACGCTCAGCATTTTAAGACTGAGTAAAGAGACTGGGAGGAAGCAAGCCAGACTAAGAGCAGATACCACGCAGCCACTAAAATCAAATGTCAGGGAAAATAGGTGTTAAAGTAGCATCAGTAGGTGAAGGGGACATAGTGCCAGTGTGTTCATGTTGGGGGGGGCTGAGTGTTAGCTTGAATGCTGTCCTCCACTGGCCATGTGCTAGGTCAGTTTTTAGAGCCACTCCCAGACACCCCACAGTTAAAGCATACACTTACTTCCTCTTTACAGGGTCCCAATGGCCCTGTTGGACAAAAAGGAGAGGTGAGTACCTGGTAGATACTTCAACAACGAATCCAAGGAGCCCACAGGCTCCCATCAACCTCTGGGTGGGTAGTTGCCCTGTAAGGTACTGCCTACATCAGAGACACTCACTCCTGAGGTTCAGGCCTTCCCAAGGAGGGCTCACTCTGACCCCCTTCCTCTTGTTTTTCTGCAGTCTGGCAGCCGAGGGGAACTGGGCCCCAAAGGTATCCAGGGCCCCAATGGCACCAGTGGAGTCCAGGGTGTACCTGGTCCCCCAGGTCCACTGGGCCTCCAAGGCCTGCAGGGTGTCCCAGGCATCACAGGAAAGCCCGGAGTTCCGGTTTGTGGCTTTTCCTTTCTCTTGTATTGTGGATGTTGGACTTGTGCTGGGTTTAGATCATGGGATTTTGTGTGTGTGTGTGAACTATCAGTTATTTTGGGGGTGAGGTGTTGGGTATGTCAGGGCTACTGGTGCACTGCTTCACCTGCTGATAAACCTGGGTGAATTTCAGGGCAAGGAAGCCAGTGAACAACGCATCAGGGAGCTCTGTGGGGGGATGATCAGTGGTGAGTCTCCTGCGATTCCTCCACCTCTCACACAGCTTCTGCCCTTGACCACTGTCCTCCCCACACTGCCTGTCCTCTGACCTCATGGAGGGCTACTCTCTTCCCAGGGCTGGTACTCAGAAAAGCCCCAACTAACTATTGAGGGCAACAGTTACAAGGAAGAAGGTGGGTGGTGGTGGTGCACACCTTTAATCCCAGCACTCGGGAGGCAGAGGCAGGCAGATCTCTGAGCTCAAGGCCAGCCTGATCTAAGAGAGTTCCAAGACAGACAGGGGAATACAGAGAAACCCTGTCTTAAAAAGCAAGAACCAAAAAACAATTACAAGGAAGAAACAAACCACTGTGCCTTTTGGCTGGGAGGTACGCTTCCTTCCATGAGTGGCTTTGAACTTCTCATCCCAGCATGTGAGGTGTTTTGAGAGAAGGGGGACTCTCATGAAGATATTTTGATAATCCTCTCCGAAGTACTTACTTGGCACTCTGTTTTCCAAAAGAGCAAATTGCACAGTTGGCTGCACACCTGAGGAAGCCATTAGCACCAGGTTCCATCGGCAGGCCTGGTCCAGCTGGCCCCCCAGGGCCCCCAGGCCCTCCAGGATCCATTGGCCACCCTGGTGCTCGGGGTCCCCCTGGATACCGTGGTCCCACTGGGGAGCTGGGAGATCCTGGACCTAGAGGTAAGTAGAGCAAGACATGGCCACGCCACTGTGATGGCCCTGCCTTGGCCACTTGAGAAAACCCCAGCTTCCTACAGCACTGAACAGCACAGCCCTGCCCTCCCATGCTGTGACGTCTTCCTCCTGGGGTCCAGGGAGGAGAGGACTCAAGGAACCTGAATGAGAGACTGCCATTTCTGCCCTTGATTGGCCTCACGGTCGCGAGACCCGAGGGCAACACACAATTAAGCTGGCCTAGTGTTCCCCAGTTCTACTGTCTACATGGCTCACTTGGAACGCTATGAAGATGTGGTCACCCATCTGGTGACTACATACACACCAGGAGTCATTCAGGGAGATTCTGAGAGGGCTGGGTCTTTCTGCTTTTGAGGCCACCACAGCTATTTCTTACTGTTCTGTGGGAAGCACAGTAATCTGAAATGTGATATTTTTCTCAAATAACCACCAGGACAAAATGTGTTGGGGATGTTTTCACTCACTGGCAGGGGACATAACAATGTCAGTTGCAAAAGTTAAAAAAACTCATTCAAACTGTATTTAGGATGCTATGAATTGGGGAGCCTTTGAAAGGGTGAGACAGGTCAGTCCTCACTGCCTGTCCGCCAGTGCCGAAGCTACTAGCGCACACTGTAGACATCTCGCTCGAAGAACGCTGGGGCACCAGACACAAACTGGGGGTTGTGATCACACACTGAACTGATTGGTGGACACCAGCCTTTCCCAAAACCCTTTGGGATTTGTGTATTTTAAAGTGCAGACCTCTCAAGCCTCACATTACCATGGTGACAAATTTGAAGCCCCTGATTCCACCTGGTTCTGACCAGGTCAATAGCTTCCTGCTTCCCAAAAGAAGTTTAAGAAAATAATCTGTATGGGAAATGAGTCTGGGTCCCTCGTCATCTCCAAGGTTATGCTTAAAACTTTGGTAGGTGGATGGACCTGGTATAATTTGCATATCACTTTTACCTGTTATAAAATTCTTGGAGATTGAGGAATTTCAACACTGGAGAGCAAACATGGAGAATTCATCTTGTCTCAGTGCAGTGTCTGTTCCAAATCAACCTTCAAATGACTGTTTTCTTGGTCATGCTTCCAGAGTGTGGCCTTCTCAGGCAGTCTATGCCATCTGGTGTCACGTGACTGCCATCTTTAAAAGCATATAGGATTTCCTCCAAACAGGGAACTGAGTTCCTTCTAGACCGAAAATAAAATTTAGAGCATTATGTGCCTGTATAGGCGATCTGAGAAAAACAGTTGGGCATTAAAGGCCATGACTGAGACAGAGGTCCCAGGAAGCCTCCGGGGATGGCCACACAAACCTGTTTTCTATTTGAAAGTGAACATGTCACACTGACCACTCTGTGTGAGGCACTGGGCACCTTTAATCCTGAGTGTGCATCAGATCCACTGTGGAGAATGTACAGACCTGATTAGGCCCTCACAGACGCCAAGCTCAGGCCGTGGTCATTGCTGTACCTGTTCTCCCCTCCCTGAAAACACTGCTGAGTCCTCTGTTGAGGTTCACCATATGGAACCAGTGGGTGTCCCAAGGCTAAGCCCCCACACTGGGGCAGCCCTTCCAGGTCACTAGCCACTGCAGACCACAGCCCCACTCTAACTGCTGTAGGATAAAATAGTCCAGCATAGCTTTAGACCTCACCTGCGCGGGTGTCTGGTCCTAGAATCAAGCAAGAAAACCAGTGCTGCTGTATCTGTGTCACTGGAGGCTGTGTGCCCTTTGTTGTTCCTGAGGTGCTAATGTAGGGTCCTGTGCATGCTGGGTGAGTGATCTACTATGGCACTGTTGCCCCAGCCCTGTGTGACCATGACCAGACCAAAACAGAGATGAAAAGATTTGAGGAACGCCTAGGTGATATTTTTAAAACACTTGAACACCAGATATGATCCCAGCCCTGAGGCAGGAGGATCACTGTGAGTTGGAAGCCAGCATGGGCTGCACAGTGAGTTTCAGACCTGGATCACAGACCAAAACCTTGTTTCAATTAAAATAAAATTAAAAACAAAGTGTCCGTTGATAAACTGTGGACCAAAACTGATATTGAAAACATGAACACCAAATAACACAAATGTTTCAGAGGCATATATACTTCAAACAAAACTAAATTCCACTAGTGGTTTGGAGGTGAGGCTGGTATCAGTTGATGTGTTGGGGATGTAGGTGTGCTTCTCTGGTCAGACTTCCCCTAAGCTGCACCTTGGTGAACAGCCTCACTTCAGGAAGTACTTAAAAGCAGCAAGCTCTGTGGGAACAGGATGGAAAAGGCCACCACTGTGGATGGGCAGCTGCTCTAACATGCCTGTGTCTTTTCCTCACTGCAGGAAGCCAGGGTGACAGAGGAGACAAGGGTTCAACAGGCGCGGGGCTGGACGGGCCTGCTGGGGACCAGGGGCCCCAAGGTAGGCCGCTGTCATCGCACAGTTCTTCTGGGGGAGGACTAGTAATGTTTTTCAAAGGCAAAGCATTAAGGACCTGGTTAGCAACTGCTTTTATAATCTCTTTAATATATAGAAATAATGAATAATCAATGATCAATAATTTTTCTGTATCTAAGTAGGTTTGGTTAACTTCTTACTAAATATAGGTCTATTCCAGAAAATTAATCTCTTAATTGATCACATATACATTGATGTTTTTTTCTTTTTACTTTGTGTGAGTTCATATGCTTGTGTGCACATATATGCATGCATGCATACGTAACACAACACACACGTGGATACCAGGAAACAACTTTGTGGAGTCCGTTCATGGGTTCTGGACATTAATTTCAAGTTACCAGCTTATAGGCAAATACTTCTACCTGCTGAGTCATCCTGACTGTCATGCTTCAGTGTCTTAATGTAAAAAACTGAATGCTGGGAGCTAGGTGTGGTGGCATACACTTGTGGTCTCAGCATGGAGGAAGCTGAGGTAGAAGGATGAATTCATCCATCTGCAGGCCCCCTGAGGAATTCCATCTGCAACTGTGTATCCACTCAGGGTTCCTCTACCAGACCAGCCCTTGGGTGACCCTCCCTGCCTCCTCTACGAGGCACCTCCCTTCTCTTCGTGGGACCCCTGCCCTGACTGTTTAATTGCTGTCCTGACTAGCCTGTTGGCAACCCCAGGCTACAGTTCCACCTACGTGGCCTTAAGTATTAGCTCTCAGCTGCACTCCCAGCTGTGCCCTCACATTTGGGTCATATCATGTTGGCAAATGGCTATGGTCTACCACCCCTAGTTAAAGCTCCCCAACTTCCTACCAGGCTGCCTGCCAACCCCAAATATGCTTTTTTATTTTTAAGATTTATTTTATGTGTGAAGGTGTTTTTGTTTGCATGTATATCTTCACACCAGGAAACGGCATCAAATTTCATGAGACTATAGTTATGGATGCCACCATGTGAGTGCTGGGAATTGAACTCAGGACCTCAGGTCGGGAGCCAGTGATTTTAACTGCTAAGCATCTCTCCAGCCCATCCAAATATGTTCTTGACATACACCCTACAAGCCCTTCTGAGACCAAAGTGCGCCGTGTCTTCAGGGCACGAGCCTGGCCTCGGCTATATCTGCCCACCACCAGTCCTTGCCTCTGTTCTTCCAGACTCTGCCCAAGTGTCCCACCTCTGACCTTTTGAAGGGTTCAGAAGTAAGCTAGTAGAGAATCTTCCAAGTAGATTGTGAGTGGTTGCTGCTTTGGAGTTCTCATGGCCTCTAACTGCACTCTCCTGACTCCTAGGGCCTCAAGGTGTGCCTGGCATCAGCAAAGATGGTCAAGATGGTGCTCATGGTGAGCCTGGCCTTCCTGGCGATCCTGGCCTTCCTGGAGCTGTTGGTGCTCAGGGAACCCCAGGGATCTGTGACACCTCAGCCTGCCAAGGAGCTGTGTTAGGAGGGGCTGGGGAAAAGTCAGGTCCGCGGAGCTCATAACAACTTTAGGAAATGACTGGTAACGCACTCCAGCAGGAGCAGGTGTCAGTCATGTGGTCACTAGAAATGGACAGCATGGCCACAGTCAGCTGTCCTTCCCGGCTGCGGCCTGGACCCCCAAGAGCATCTCCTGGTACCACTGTCACTGTCCCATCTGCAGGATTAATGGCAGCCCACTCATCTGTGACAGCATACCTCAGGCACAGGCCCTAGGGATGGAGACTTTAAACCAAGCATCTGGAAGGGATGGTGTATCTAAGAGGTTTTGGGTTTTTTTTGGTAAAATTCCATGAGATAAAAACACCCAAGAGACTTGTTTACATAACATTTATATAAAGCCTATGATAGAGTACCAATAAAGCAACCTGCTAACCTTCAGATCAGCACTGGCTACAGTGATGAAGGTGAGGAACTTGATGTCTGCTTCACCTGCCTTCTATTGCAAACTGAACATCTCTGACTCCCAGTATTTATTGAAGGAATTACACTGCACCGTCTGTACAATAAATAAAGCTACTCACTGGAAACCTGTGTTCCAAACATAGTTTATTACATGTAAAGCAATGACTCACAATATGGAAATGTGGGCATTGAAGCAATCTACCGAGAAAATGTTTATGGGCAAAAGGAGCTTTAAAAGTCGTCCCTGGAAAATTCTTAGCAAAAAGTTTTAAAATGGCACTGCATCTTCCAATACAGAGTACCATGAGACTGGAAATGGGGGTGACAGAACAAATGAAATAAAGTTTCCAAACTTCTTCTAGTTAAGAACAATTTATCTTCTTCCAATTGCTAAAGGGGCATATTTAAAATGTAAACAAAATAAGTAAACGGCAATGTTTTCTTTAGTCTTGAGACTCAAGAAATTACCAAGGATGTTAATTTTTTTTTAAGTTATCATGTTAAGAACACATGATGGTGTTGGAAAGGTAATTGAAAAATTACTAATTATCAAGATGTCTTCATCCTCAAATGGTCATCCGGACATAGTGGGTAAGTATTTTGTTTAGATAATACTTTCACAAAATGTGCTCTCAAAGTCCTTACTGGAGTCCCACCAACTGGAGCCACATCCCTCTCGAGGACTCAGAGCCGAGCTCTGGGATGGCAGGCATGTGTACGATGCCGAAGGAACGGCAGTTCTCTCCCGGGTCCTGGGTCAAGTCCAGTCACTTGATCTCCATGGCGGGGCTGCTCTGCAGACTGCCCTGTGCAGGGCAGGTCACCAGGGACTCGGGTCTGGTCAGCTTTAGCCTTCTGCCAGTCTTACCGCAAAACACGCTCTCAAATTCCTAAAGTCAAGAAGTGATCATTAATGCACTGAGTTCAAAGATGTAAATGCTGTAGTTTCAAAAGCACAAGAGGCTGAAATTAGGAGCCATGTAGTTTCTCAAAGTACAAAGTATGTGAGAAAACAGGAATTTCCCTCCAATAGCAGTTATACTGTATTTTTTTTTTTAGATTTTCCAAAAAAAATTTTCAGTGTCTGATTATGTACCAAAAATGGCATTTTTATGGTTAAAAAACATAAAATTTACCATTTTCATCATTTGTTAAATGTCCAGGTCAGTGGCTGTCCCTTCGCACACACTAGTGAGGATCCTTGGTTAGTCAAGGACTAGGTACAGTCCCTGAGGTTGCTCTGCACACAGTGAGACCAAGAGCAACTCCCTGCAGGTGGCTAGTCTCTGCTTATTCACCCAGCTAAAGTCTAGACAATGCTGGCCCCCTAAACACAGAGTTGGCCTCAATGTCACCAGATAGCTGCCAATTCTGATGGCCCAAGCATTGTGTGAGGGAGAGACACTCACTCAGGAAGGCTAGTCTAGAAGATGCAGGAAACAAGTAGTTAACCATTTCCATGAATTTGTGAGATGCAGAATGTGGGAATTCCTACAAGATAAGTGACCTTGAGAGGAAAGGGACCAGTATTTGGTTTTCAATTCAAATACGCAAGCATAGAGACCTGTGAGTGCAGAGACAGACATCGGGATGGCTGTCTACGAATGAAAGAATATAGCTGGAAGTGCTCTCACTCACTAAAGTGGGAGGAAGATAGGCTCAGGGCCTTCACTGTTCTATTGTTTTTGTTCATGTTTAGAAATTTAAAAAAAATATATAGTGTTCTAGATTCATAAATCCAGGTTTACATGTCCCTGCTTTGGTAAATATGTATAGTAAAATTTGGTGTTTACAATTCCATGACATTAAATACCGTGTCTGTCACCAGAAGCTTCTTCCAAATATCTTATCATTCCAAAGAGCAAGTCTGTCCTCATTAACCATGGGATCCCACTGCCTGCTCTGACACAGGTTTCCATCTTTGAGTTTGATCTATTCAGGGACCTCACATTGGTGACTGGCTTATCTCAGTTTGTCCAGGAGTGTCCATACAGCAGGTGTCAGAATGCTGAACACTGCTATGTGTCCACAAAACATTCTGCTTGTCCATCTCTGCTGATGAGCACTGGGACTGCTCAGCCCAATGTCAGTTTGATTCTGGTTCTCAATCTCCTGGATTTACACCCTGTGGAATTGCTGGGTCATATGGTAATTCTGAGAATGTTCTGAGAACTACCATACTGTTCTCCAGTAGCTACACCACTTTGTATATCACCATCAGGGCACACACAAATGTTAAAATTTCTCCAGATCTTTCCTAACTCTGGCTATTTCATTTTTTGTTTTGTTTTCTTGATTGATACTGAAGTGGTACCTCACTGTTTTGTTTTTGTTTTACAGCACTGGAAATCAAACCCAGGACCTTGCAAGTACTCTACCAATGAGTCACATCCTTGGTCTCAGGAGGGTGATGTTCTAGAACCCAGTGCAGAAAGCCAAGGGATGTCTTGAGGGCCCAATGGGCCCATCTCTGGCTGAGCAGTATGGGAGCAGCAACTAAATGCTTCTGGGAGTAGACCTGAGAGGGTGGAGTTGAGAGGTACTCATGCCTTGGGTTCAACCCCCAGCATACACTGGGCACTTGAGGAGGAAAGGCAGGAAGACCAGAAGTTCAAGGTCAACCTGAGCTACAGAGTCTGAGGCCAGCCTGGGCTACATGAGCTATGAGGACTTGTTTCCTAATCCTAATACAAAGAAAAAAAGTTTGCTTTGAATGCACTCATTAGGAAGAGACTGAGGGACATAAAATTTTAATTTGAGGACAGAGGAAGGATGGGTATTCAATCAATAAAAAGCAAACATGACCAAAAAATACTAATGCATACAGAATAATCAAGGAAGCTGGAGCATGGCCCTCAACAAGGAGGGCCCAGAATGCCAATGGGCAAGGCAGGCATAGAGCAGAACAAGGAATACAGTTATTTTGTGCAAGACATTTTATTTTTAGAACAGAGTATTGCAGTTTTGGCCACTCAGTGACACACAAGTCATAGGTACTTGCTGGGTCTGACAGGCACTTCTGGTGGATGTTCTAAAGAGGGAGAGACTCTACAACAGCAGTTTCCCTGGAATTGGCTTCCTACTGCTCACCTGTGCCAACCATGCTCTCATGAGGACATTTACAAACTTGCAGTCATCAAGCTACAAGTTCCGACCCCGAGGCCCCTGAACATAGGCTGTGCTGTAGCAAATGAACCTATAGCAGCCTCAGCAAAACCTCTAGCTGTTGGGTTTGCCATCCACACTGCAAAGCCCATCCAGTCCTAGTGGCAGTCTTTTCTTCTCTGGGAAGCTGTGTTTACTGCCTGCTGTATCAGCTCCACGTCGAACCCCAGTGTCAGGTGAAGTCAGTGGTAGAGAGAGGATTCAGTTTCCCACCCCTCAGGCTGCATGAATGACACCTACCTGGTATGGGCTGTACTTGGACAAGAGCATAAAGGATGCAGTTTAATGGATCACATTTTCCATCACATATACAATACAGCTTCTGGTTTATGCATATCAGAGCATGGGACACTGCAGTACTGGTAGACCAAGGGCTGCCAGCTGTCAGTGGCAGGCACAGATCCCCAAGAGTTTTGCCATGAGGGCCTCAGAACCTCTGCACAGATGGTACTCAAAATGACTGGGCATAGTCTCTGCAAGGGGCATCTTCTCTACCCTGAGAGCAAAAGTCTGAGTCTAGGTTAGAAAGGATGATGGAGGATTTTGGACTCAGGAAGGCGCACCACTGTCTAAACCGTGAACACTGCATAGCAAAGCGTAGATACTTCACCTGCCTCGGCTGCCCAGCTCTAGGCTCCCAGACTGAGCCAGGGGAACCCCATAATTAAGCTGCTGAAGAAAAGACTCAGAGAAGTGGACCCTCAGGAGAGTGATGTCCTAGAAGCCAGTGCAGAAAGCCAAGGGATGTTTCCAGGACCCCTCAAACCCTTCTCTGGCTGAACACTGTGGGGGCAGCAATTAAAGGCTTCTGGGAGGAGACCTGAGACCTGAGAGGAGGGTGGACTTTAGAGAACTCATACGGTCTCTGAGCTAGCAATAAGGAAGACAAATAACAGGGCAGTGCTAGCAGGGGACAACGGACCCAAAGAGTTCCCTAACACCAGGAGAAATAACAGCAGTTTTCATTAAATTAGGGAAGAAGGCCTGGGGTCGAGACCTATGTGTCCAGGACAGGGTCTGGGAGTACTCAAGTGAAGGTACGACTTCATAGCAAAAAGGACCCCTCCCTTGGTAACAAGAGGAAGGCAAAGCAGTTGAGCCATAGGATGGCAGTGGGGCTCAGCAGCTTTGAGCACATCCACAGCCACAAATCCCTAATAGCCTTTCACACCACAATGAAATGTTACCAGGGAAATAGCTGTGGAGATGGGAGTCACTGGGACAAGGAGAAAAGTGTAGACATTAATCGTGCTAGGTAACAGTGCCCACCAATGCTCCACATGCTAATCTTGACATGTTTTGCTTATCTAAGACAACGCACAAAAAGCAAACACTGGAGAACTAAGGTGTAAAATGACATCTGTAATTTACTACCAAATCATTCAGACACCAGCAACCTGGGACACTGAGCAAGTCTAGATTGGTTCTTATGATATCTATGTCTGAAATTACTTTATAATTAAAAAATCACCACCAATAACCCAAATCAAGAAGGGGACATTCCACAGACCACTGGCCAGATCTCTTCAAACCTCAATGCTACTATAAATAGGGGTAGGTGGGATTTTAGTTGCTTGGTCTGAAGGGCAAGGCAGAATCAAACAGTTTATGAGCTATGGCTGGATAGTGAGGTGAGAGGGAGAAACAGGATGAACAAAACAAAAACTCCAAGTCAAGAGATGATGATATGCACCATGAAACCCAGCACTTGGGAGGCAAAGGCAGGCAATCTCTGAGTCTGAAGTCAGCCTGATCTACAGAGTAAGTTCCAGGACAGCCAGGGCTACACAGAGAAACCCTGTCTTGAAAAACTTAAAAGAATCCTTATAGAAATTTAAGACACTGCCACCAGCTTTGTGGGGATGACATGGGTAGAGATCAGTCTTTTGGAGCCTGTATAAAAATCTTTCTAGATGAAGATACAAACCTGTAATTCTCTCTCTGGGGTGGGGGGCCACGGGTGCGGCGGCTCAGTGGTTAAGAGCACTGGCTGTTCTTCCAGAGGACCCAGGTTCAATTCCCAGCACCAATATGGCTGTTCCCAAACATATTAACTCCAGTCCCAGGGGATCCAATGCTCTCTCTTGACCTCCATGGGCACCACGCTCACACATGGTTCACAGACATACATACAGGCAAAACACTCCTACATATAAAATTAAAAATGCTTTTAACTAAATGTGTGCATGGATGAAGTACTAGTATATCAGCTGAGAGGTTAGGATGTATTCCTGGTTCTACATGTGCTGCTCATCTACCTATATCATACGCTCATCTGCCAATACCACTGCATCTCCATCAGGGGCTGGCCAGACCCGAAAGCTCAGCATGCCCAGCCAAAGATGGGCTGTGAGCCGTCCCTGCACCTTCCCACTGTGCCCCACACTCAGTACAGCACAGCAATGCTGAGCTGGGGCCATTCCCTCCACTGCCTTCTGACTGAGTCTGTTTCCAGGGCTATAGCTGCAACCTCCTCAATAGCAAGTAACGAATATAAAATGTGCTCTGACCATGTATCTCCCGGCCAAAGTCCATTCAGGGGTTCTGGTTCTTATGAAGGTCCCATAACCACTGGGCTCTGGGCAGACAATCGTGTGCCCCTCCAGCCCCAGCAGTGAGGCTCCTCTGCAGTCCACTGGCCCTGGGGGGCTTCTATCCTGCGGCAGAATCTGACTGACACTCATTATCTACTCCCTGGGAACCGGCAGGGCTGTCATCTTCACCAGGTCCCTAGAATCTGCAGTAGGAGCCTGTTATGTTAGGACAGATCTGAACAAAATGGGGGAAAACATTTAAAATCTCATTACTGAATCCTAAAGAACAAGAATATACATGCAAAAAGAGGGGGAAAGTTACTATCGAAATAATCAAACCTAAATATGTTTAGGCCAATGATAGCCCAATAATCTGGCCCAGAAATCATTTATAAATTCATCGAGACAAAATTTCAAAAATAGCCTAGAAATGTAATCGTCTCCCCAGGGAAAAGGACACCAATTGTCACCAACACCAAGTGGCCAGCCCTGAGAACATGCACACAAGTAACATCATACAGACTGAGCAAGTTATACACTTAGGAATGTATGTGTTATACACACACATATAAATACTCATATGCATGTAACAATTAACAAATAAAAGAGGCCATGAATTTGAAAGAGAGCAAGGAGGGATATATAGGAGGGTTTAGAAGGAAAGGTAAGGGGGAAATGATAACCTCAAAAAGGGGATATTATAACCTCAAAAAGAAAAGAAATTTAGTTTTAAAAGCCTCATCTTTTTAGTATATTCTAAAAAATGTATTTCAAAAATTTTAAACACTTTTTTGAACTGGACTATATCAATAATTCACCACGAATAGGTACACAGAGGCAAAGACTGAATCTTTTTAACAGATAGTAAAGCTTTATTTTAAGACAGACCAGTGGTCTATTCTAGCAAACAATGTTACCAATAACCATAACCATCCAATTAGAGTAAACAGCAGCACTCTAAGTCACTCCAGGTGTACTTAGAAACAGTTCACAATGCTGCATTACACCAATGTAAACACCACTCGGACACAGATGCTAGAAAGGGACAAAGATAAGGATGGCAAAGCCCAGCCCAGTGTGACTGGGTCCTGTTGTCAAGGCTCCAGGTTTGCTGTGCCATCTGAACCCATTCCCCAGCACACTCCTGCTGGGCTCTGCAGAACATGGGTCCAAAATTAGTACCCAGGTGTGACGGCTTTTTTTTTTTTAAGATTTATTTATTATGTATACAGTGTTCTGCCTGGAGGTCAGAAGAGGGCATCAGGTCTCATTACAGATAATTGTGAGCCACCATCTGGTTGCTGAGAATTGAACTCAGAATCTCTGGAAGAGTAGCCAGTGCTCTTAACCGTTGAGCCATCTCTCCAGCCCCTGTGACGGTTATTCTTGATTGTCAACTTGACTACATCTGTAATTAACTAAATCGAAGCAGTTGGGTACACCTGTGAAGGATTTTTTTTTCTTAAATCATTCAATATGGGAGGACCCACTTTTAATCTGGATCTTTTGCGGTGAGAAGGTACACCTTTAATGTAGACCACACCTTCTGCTGGCAGCCTATACAAAGGACACTGAAGAAGGAAGCTTGATCTCTTCGCATGCATTTGATTATCCTGATTCACCAATTGGGAGAGGTAACAGATTTGTGGAAAATAAGGAAAATGATGATGGTGGTTGGTTGCTCCTAGCATCTCTGGATAAACTGACAAAGAAAATGAGCTCCGTGACAAAATTAACCAACTGTTAGCATCTCAGAATATGGTGAGAGACAACAAGGAACTCAGTGAGAAAACTGACCTGCTCCAGACGTGCATAAGTAGTTTAAAGGTTTCTAAGTGTGCCTAGAAGGGAATCTTCTCTCTAGCAGTCACAGAACTTAAGATGTGGAAAATCAACTGAAGCCCTTATTATAAGGTCGGCTGAATTTCAGAGAAAATCAAATCCCAACCTCAAAGAGTGTCAGTGTTTAAAAGGCATTAAGTGGTAAAGAATGGAATCCTGTAACTTGGAATGGGGATTTGTGGGAGAACCCTATTGAAGCTGAGAACTCTGAGCCTTCAGATTCTCAAAGGTTTATATCATTTGAGAAAGTAGTTTCTCCACCCTCTGCAGAAGATGAACATACACGTGGGGGTATATTCATATACCTGACATATTGCCTTTTCCACCTTTGACTAAGGAAATTAATCCATCATCTGCTAAACCAGCAGTAACTTTTTCTGAAGGAAATGCCAGGCAAGATAATACTGATGTCCCCCGGGGCCCACCAATAGGTGCCTCTAGACCTATAACCAGACTGAAGGCTAAAGGCCCTTAGTGGGGAGGTAGAGAATGTAGTCCATGAGAAGATACACTAAACTACTAAAGAGCTTCCTACTAGTGAGTTTCCTAGTTCATTCAAGCAGAAGTCTGAGGATATCTGGGGATATGAGGAAATGGATTTTAAGGGTGTGGTATAATGGTGGAAGGAACATGAAACTGGATCAGGCTGAGTTGATTGATATGGGCCCTCTGAGTGAAGAGTCTAGGTTTAATAGGGAAGCTCACACAATTAAAAAAAAAAAAAAGTGTTGGGTGGTGGTGGCACATGCCTTTAATCCCAGCACTCAGCAAGCAGAGGCAGGTGGATCTCTATGAGTTCGAGACCAGCCTGGTCTACAGAGAGAGTTCCTGGACAGCCTTCAAAGCTACACAGAAAAACCCTGTCTCAAAAAATAAAATAAAAATATAAAAAAAACCCACCAAAAAACCCCAAAAAACAAGTGTCAAATTTGTTTAAATGCTTAGCTGAAGCATTTGTCAAAGACGGTCCACTGAAAAGAAATTGGAGATGCCTGATCCCTTGGCTTAGAGTTGAGGAAGGGATGTTAAAAACCCAGAGAAACTGCAATGTTAGAATGAGCGTGATGTGTAAAGCCTAATCCTCCACAATGGGAAAGCCCAAAATACAAGCCTTCACTAATCCTACAAGACACAAAATAGTGAGAGGGCACATTTGGAGAGCCTGTTTTCACCCCTTTCCTTGTGCAACAACACCTTAGGGCTGGAGATGCTGCTGTTCAGCTAGATGAATTAAATGCAATAGGTTTAAGGCCCGAAGTATCAGGGACCTGATGGCAGCACTGAATCACCAAAGGCAAGGTGATCTCTGTGATCATCATGGGCAGCAGAGACAAAGCAATACCTGTAATGCCCTGACTTGTAATGGTGAGAACAAAGGGAATTTTATGTTGTCATGATTAGTACCTGTGGTACTGGCTAATCAATCATGGTGTTTTCAGGCATGAAACAAGAAGCCTACTGCTATTTTGTTTGATCTGTATAAGCAAAAGTTTCTCAAACAAATAAAAAAAAAAAAAAGGCTACATTGAATTGTGGCAAAGAAAATCTTGCCCATGAACCAATTTCTAGACATAAGCCAGTTTGCAGACCCGGAACCCCTTGAATGAAGGGATGGCCAGGTTCTTGAGGAAGGACCTTGATAAATTACCTAAGAGTTTTACTGTTAGTCTTTCTTCTGTCTTTCCCCAGGAGAACTTACAGCCTTTACAAGGGTAACTATATACTGGAAGAAATACAGGATGGGTAGTAAAGGAAGCTAGTTATAAATATCAGCTAAGGCCACATGAATAGTTGCAGAAATGAGGATTATAAGTGACATGAATATTTTTGTCATATTTTGTTAAGAATGTGTTTATACAGATATTTGTGTTTTCTTTCCTTTATTTCTTTATTATATAATGTAACAATAATTAAGAGGATATCAGCTGGGCGGTGGTGGTGCACACCTTTAATCCCAGCACTCGGGAGGCAGAGGCAGGCAGATCTCTGTGAGTTCGAGGCCAGCCTGGTCTACAAGACCTAGTTCCAGGACAGGCTCCAAAGACACAGAGAAACCCTGTCTTGAAAAACCAAGAGAATATCAGTTGTTATCATATTTGAGATACTACAAGGATGTCCCTCAAGGAACATTGTCACCTATTCTAAATTTATAATGCATTTTTGGTTATATGAGGACGAATTATGTCAGGCTAGGCATAATTATGACCTGGTTAAATATATGATGCATTTGCAATTATACTTGGGAATAGTTATATCATGTTAGGTGTAATTATGACCTGGTTGTTTTCATTTGGAAATTAAGCATGACACAACGAGATATGGTTGTGTGTCAAGCTGACAAGAGGAGGATCTGTGATGGCTATTCTTGATTGTCAACCTGACTACATTTGGAATTAACTAAAACCCAAGCAGATGGGTATACCTGTGAGGGATTTTTTTTTTCTTAACTAAACCCACTTTGAATCTGAATCATTTGAGGTGGGAAGATCCACCTTTAATGTGGGTCACACCGTCTGCTGGCAGTCTACAGAAAGGACATAAAGAAGAAAGTGTGCTCTCTTTGCCTGCTTGCTGTTGCTGGCAATTCCATTTCTTCCCTGACATTAGAGTCTATTTCTTCAGGAGTCCAGCGTACTGAAGATTCTTGGAAGATTCTGCCTTCCATTGGTAGACAGCTATTGTTGGATTAGCTGGACCACAGCCTGTATGGTGGTTTGACAGAAAATGGCCCCCAAAAGGAGTGGCACTCTTAGGAGGCGTGGCCTTGTTGGAGGAAGTGTGTCACTGTGGGGCGGGCTTTGAGGTCTCTTGCTCAAGCTTCCCACAGTGTGACAGTCAGTTGATTTCCTGCTGCCTGCAAGATATAGGACTCTCCGCTATTCCTCCAGCACCGTGTCTACCTGCATGTCGTCACGCTCCCTGCCCTGATGATAATGGACGGAACCTCTGAAACTGTAAGTGAGCGCCCTCAATTAAATGTTTTCCTTATAAGAGTTGCTATGGTCATGGTGTCTTTTCACAGACATAAAAACCCTAAGACCCCTGCAAGTCATTCTGATAAATCTCCCTTTCATTCAGTTCTGTTCCTAGAGAGAACCCTAATACACTAGGCCTTCACTATCCCTGAAAGACAAAGGCCATACATAGGTGTGACCACCAGAATTCTGAGGTCAAAACCCAGCACAGGGGTCTCCCAAGCCCAGCACAGAACCCACCCACAATTGCTCCCTTTCTCCCACCAGTCCATCCCAGGACTAAGACAACTCCCAAAGCAAGCATCAGTCCTTGCAGAACCAAGAGGACTGGCTAGCTACTACAGTCCACATGTAGAAAGAAAGAACAATGTGCCAGCAGTCCCCTAGGAACAGGAAGTGTGTGAGCATCAAAGGCTCAGCCTGCACTGTTTACACACACCACAGCAATCTAATAATTTGCCTTTCAAGCCACCTGAAGGCAGAAGTCCAGACTACTGATTTGGCTTTTATCTGCTTCTTATACCCCCACCTCAATTTTTTTCTTTCAAAGCTTTCATTTTCTCCCCTCCCCAGGTCTTAACAAACACTAGGCTCGTACCCTACCACTGAACTATACCTGCTATCCCTACCAGGTAATGAGAGGAAAATATCATGTCCTGAATGCCATTCAGACCCAACACAATATACTGAACATAACAAGTACTCAATTTGATATCTGACAATTGATACTTGACAGTCATCCATATTTCATAAACAAATCTGGGCTGTGACTATGACTTTAGTAAGTGACATCAACAAGCAGAACTCCCTTCATACTAGACTTCATATCTGACCTCAGAGTCCAAGATACCCAGAGCAGTCTAGGAAGAAGGGATCAGAGGCAACACTGACAACGACAACAGAAAATTCTCAAGTTTCTGCCCCCTTTTCAGTCACCACATCAGGAAGATGCCCATCTTCACTGAGCACAATTCAGGAACACTGAAGTCTACTTCATGAATACTCACCTTTTTAAGAGAATCCCCATGTCTTTCCTGAATGTACTTCAGGAATGCTGTGGTCCACTGAAGGGTTGTTGCTTTATCTGTCTCCGCATTGCAGAACGGAACTAAAAGATTCAGCTCATCACAGCAAATGCGGATTCTGCGCCTGTAGTCAAAATCCACAGTAATCACACAGGACAGCTGGTGAAGTACAGGAGCAACAGAGTTGCTCGCTCAAAGAAAGCGGAATACACAGAGCTGACCCTGAAAGCTAGGAGGTGTGTCCCACCTGGAAGCCTCAGGTAAGTTAGTGGGCACTTTGCCACTGAGTGCCTATCTACAAAGACCATTGCTGCCCATGGTCACCAGAGAACCTGTAGTGGCCCAGCAGTCTCCAGATCCCTACACTTTTTCTATTTACTTCTCAGGGGTCAGCTCTCCATACCAGGGATAGCTGCAAATCCCTGAACTCAAGAACAAAATTTCTGGGCAAGTATTTTTTGTTGTTATTGTTCATTTTTTTCTCTTTCTTTTCCTGCAGTGTTGGGAACTGAACTCCAGAGCCAGCCCCAAACTGTTATGTAGGAATCATGACTTGCTTTCCACATACAGAAATACGTGCTCAGGCACATGCACAGCTTTCAGACTGAGAGGGGCGTGATGAGACACACCTCTAATAAAGTACCTCAGAGGCTGAGATAGAATTATCATAAACTCAAGGTCAGTCTGGGCTGTGTAATGAGACCCTATCTCATAAAAACAAACTTGTCCATTTTTAAAGAATTTAGGGCTAGGGCTGGGGATGACGCTCAGTGGTAGAGTGCTTGCCTATTATTCCATCACCAGCACTGAAGAAAAATCTTCTTGAGAAAATTAAGCACACCTGTTTTAAGCTTTACACATTACACCAGCATAAGCAAAGCCCTCACTGTGCCGACACGAACAGTTTCACAGCACGGCACACTCTACACATCTTCACAGCCACACCTCAAGTCAAATGGCAGCTAGCGCTTTCTGCATGTGCTCTAATTTCTAGTTGAGAGTCTAAACTCCTTCCCTATCAGCTCAAGTAGTTCTGACTCAAGTCTGTGCTGTAGGTAGCAACCATATCCTCTAAGTGAGAAACTCAAGAAGCACAAAACTCATTGGAAGCCATTAAACTAGGAGGTATTGAGAATTCCACAGAACAGTAATCCCTTATGTCTCATTAAACACACACCAGGGTGAGCAGTACTCAATTCACAGTAGACTAAACAAGTCCCTCAGGTACATAATAATAAGAAAATGTCTGGGCTACAGAGGGAAACCCTGTCTCAAAAAAAGAGAATACCTTTAATCCCAGCATTCGGGAGAGACAGGCAGATCTCTGTGAGTTCAAGGCCAGCCTGACCTACAGAGCAAGTTCCAGGAGAGGCTCCAAAGCTACAGAAAAACCCTGTCTTGAAAAACCAAAACCAAATGAAAGAGAGAGAGAGAGAATGAATGCAATGGGGCTGGAGAGATGACTCGGTAGTAAAAAGCATGTTTTGGTCTTGCAGAAGACCCAAGTTCAATAACCAGCACCCACACGGTAGCTCCAAACATCTGTAACTCCAGTTCCAGGGGTCTACTGACACAGCAGTCACCAAGCACGCACCTAAGCAAAATACTCATAAACAAAGAATAACACAGCTGGAGAGAAGGCTCAGTGGCTGGCTGCTCTTCCAGAGGACATAGATTCAATTCCCAGCATCCACATGGTGGCTCACAACCATCTGTAACTCTAGGCTTAGAACCCAGTGCCTTCTTCTGGCATCCACAAGCACACAAGTAATGAAAAGACATACATTTTTTTTTTGATGAAATGAGGAAGAAACCCCAGCCTTGGGAAACAGAGGTAGGCTGTCTCCATGAGTTTGAGGTCAGCCTGGCCTTAAAAAAAAAAAAAAAGATAGCTGGGCGGTGGTGGCGCACACCTTTAATCCTAGCACTTGGGAGGCAGAGGCAGGTGGATCCCTGTGAGTTCCAGCCTGGTCTACAGAGCTAATTCCAGGACTGGCTCCAAAGCTGCAGAGAAACCCTATCTCAAAAAACCAAAAAAAAAAAAAAAAAAGAAAGGAAGGAAGATAGATATCTACTTAGTTTTAACACATCCCTCTAAAAAGCAATAAATCACCTTGGCTTATTAACTAATAGAACTTCAATACACAATACTATTTCATTAAATACTATTATTCCTGAGTGGAAAACATACATGCAATATTCATAAATGACCAAATTGATTATTACTATTAAATAATGTAATAAAAACCCAATTTCAATACAGAAAAATTACCCTTTTATACTACCTAGAGGAGCACATACAAAATCCACAAGCAAACTCATTTCAGTAACAGTTCTAACCTCCTCTTTCCCAACATTGTTTTTTTCTTTTTCCTCCCTGTTCTTTTTTCTTTCTTTCTCTCTTTTTTTTTTTTTTGGATGTAGGTTCTTGCTATTCAGGACTAATCTATAGTTCACTGTATATCCCAGATTGTCCTCAACTGGAAGCAATTCTCCTACCTCAGCTTCCTGAATACCGCAATCACAAATGTATGCCACTATACCTGGCTTCCTCAAATAAAACAGAAGTCTACAATGTTACCAACTGTGCAGTTAACCCGAAGACCCAATACTCTCCTTAAGGACCTGCTGACAAGTGACCTTCTAGTGTTTGGAAACTTGGGCTTGGGGAGATTAGTGAATAACAGCCACAGGACCTCAACTCTGCAAGCACCACGGCTCACAACGGGAGCCTGGTGTTCAGAGTGTGCCTGATAAACAGTCATGTGATAAGCACCAACACAGTCTCCGAGCCTCTCATGAGCCCTCCTGTTTGGTGGCACCTTGTTGGTGCCCTGGGAACACAACATTGGAGTCATCAATTAGGAGGTCCTATGTACCATTCTGGGAGAAGACACCAGGGAATGTGCTCCCTAGGTCTTCCCGCACACCTTAGGTCATTTTGCCTTGTACTCTGCCACTGTAGTCAGTCAGAGCATGAGTCCACCAGAGATCATTGAGTCTTGAGGACTCCTAAGCCTCCAGATAGAGGGTGAACTATCACACAAAGAGCCAGCACACCTACGACAACTGCATGCGAATGGGTGGAGCCCATGGTCCATCACTATATTACCTTCTATCTCTTTCCATTCGGTTATGCCTCTCCCGACGCTGAGACCTTCCTCCCTGGGGTCCACTTTGCGTCTGCTCCCCCAGGTTTGACTGTGAGGACTCAGAAGACTGCCAGGCACCCTGCGAAGCTGTAGAACCATCGCCCACATTCTGAATCTCTCCAAGGGCTCTTCGCTCCACACTTGTGTCCAACTGGCGGATCCTACTCCGATTCCTCTTATTGATTGCTTGTTTACATAGCGCTTCTTCTTTGCAAAAGAAGAAAAAAGCCGTCATTTAATATTTTTATTCTTTTGTTTTTCAAAACAGGGTTTCTCTGTAGCTTTGGAGCCTGTCCTGGAGCTCGCTCTGTAGACCTGGCTAGGCTTGAACTCACAGAGATCCGCCTGCCTCTGCCTCCCAAGTGCTGGGATTAAGGTGTGAGCCACCACCGCCCAACTAGTTTTTTATTCTTAACTCATTCCCATTAATGTTGAACATCTTTGTTGGGTGAGAAAGAGCCTCATGAAGCCCAGTATTGCCTTAACTCACAGTGTAGCTGAGGATGTCTGTGAATTTCTGACCCTCCTAAGTGCTGGGACTAAGGCGCGCATCACTATGGGTTATTTTTCTTTTCTCTCTCTCTTTTTTAAAAGATTTATTTATTATGTATACAGTGTTCTGTCTGTCTGTATGCTTGCTGGCCAGAAGAGGGCACCAGATTTCATTACAGATGGCTGTGAGCCACCATGTGGTTGCTGGGAATTGAACTCAGGACCTCTGGAAGAGCAGCCAATGCTCTTAACCTCTGAGCCATCTCTCCAGCTCTTTTCTTTTCTCTTTTGACTATGTGTGCACCTGTGCACTCACCCATGCATACACATGTTTTGCATTTCAATCCAAGATTCTAACACTATCAAGTAGGAATTAAAGAAACATGGAGCTATGATAACAGAGACTCTGGGCACTAAGTACTGAGCTCTAATCATACACCCTTCTGACTGGGTGGTTAGTGGTATGCCTTTAATCCCAGCAGAGGCAGGTGGATCTCTGAATTCAAGACCAGGCTGGCCTACAGAGTGAGTTCCAGAACAGCCAGGGATACACAGAGAAACCCTGTTCCAAACAACAACAAAAAAGCCAACCCACAAACCAAACCAAACAACCCCACCCATTCTGAGTGCTACGCAACCTACACAAGTAGGTCAGCTGTTCTCTCTTTTTCATGGAGCTACAGGGAGCTCAGGGCCTTAAGTACTCTAGCACCGACCTACGCTGAACTAAATACCCCACTCCTCCCTTTTAATCAACAGTTGTTACTACCCATGAATAGACAAACTAAGACACTGTTTTCTTTTCCTAGAATTTAGGATGAAAATATTTTTTCTTCATATCCATTCTAATGAATATGAAATTCTAATATGAAAATTGATACTTTACCACACGTGAGAACAAAACTTAAGTGGTTCAGTTAAGTATGTTTTCATACTTAACTGATTAAAGTGATTCCACAAAAAAGCAAAGAAAAAATCATAGAGTTTGCACTTTACTGTGCACACATTGTACACACAGTACAGAAATATGTCAACTTCAATCAGACAAAGAGTGGGCCGGTGATATGTTCTCCCACTTGTCCTTGTCACCGACTCTGGACAATATTTAAGAGAGACCGAGAGGGGCTGGAGAGATGGCTCATCGATGGAACCTGCTCTTCCAAAGGTCCTGAGTTCAATTCCCGGCAACCACATGGTGGCTCGCAACCACATGGTGGCTCACAACCATCTGTAATAAGGTCTGGTGCCCTCTTCTGGCCTGCAGGCATACACACAGACAAAATATTGTATACATAATAAATAAATAAATAAAAATTCATGATGTTTTTAAAAAAAAGAGAGAGAGAGAGAGAGAGAGAGAAAGAGAGACCGAGGAAGGAACTCAAAGGTTCTGGTGCTTTCCTCCTTAGCCTGAGTAGTGGGCACAGGCCCATCTTAGTGTTCACCTATATTCATTCACACAAGAGCTTTTACATGAAAGGCACTGTCAACAAAACTGAGGGCTGACAGGAAGCAGCAGTCTCCATCTCACCCTGCCTCAGCAGCTCCAACAGCTTCAGAGCAGTAGTTACTGTCTCTTGCTGCTGCCTGAGGATCTGGATGTAGAACTCCCAGCTACTTCTTCAGCACCATGTCTGCCTGCATGCTGCCATGCTCCCTGTCAAAATGATAAAGAACTAACCCTCTGAAACTATATGTAACTCTGGCTGGCCTGGAACACATTATATAAACCAGGATGATGTTGGCATCACAGAGATCTGCCTGCCTCTGCTTCCCACACCCCAGGATTAAAGTTGTGTGTTGGTCAGAAGCGAGCACCCACTGGGAGCGGTGAGCAGCAGCAGCAGCAGCTTCCAGCAGTGGCTTCCAGAAGCTGTCGTAAGACGTTCCTCTGGAAAAGGACACCTGTGCCCCAGCCAGCATCCACTGCCATTCTCGATATGAGATACCCCGCTGCTGCAGTGGCCACCAGAACCTCAGCCCCACCTTACATCTAGAGGAGCCATCACCAGAACCGTGGCCCCGCCTCCACCTGCATCTCAAGGAGCGACCACCAGAGCCTTGGGCCTGTGTGCACCTAGAGAAATGATCACTGGAGGCTCTGTTCTGTCTGCACCGGAAGGAGTGTTCAATGGAGCCACAGCCCCCAACAACACCGATTGGAGGAAGAGGGACCTTTTGAAGCACAGGCTTCACCTATACCAATTGGAGCAAGAGATGGGCAGATGTCAGGGTAAGAGCACACCCAACAACATAAAGAACAGTACGGCACCACCAGACGCTAGTGGCTCTACAACAGCAAGGCCTGAACACCCCAACACAGAAGCAGAAGAAAAGGACCTTAAAAATAACTTTATGAAGATGATTAAGACCCTTAAAGAGGAAATGAAAAATTCCCTTAAAGTGGAGGAAAACACAAACAAAAAAAAATTGGAAGAAATCAACAAATCCCTTAAAGAAAATCAAGAAAAAGCAATCAAACAGGTGAAGGAAACAATTCAAGACTTGAAAACTGAAATAGAGGCAATAAAGAAAACCCAAACTCAGAGAACTCTGGAAATGGAAAATCTGGGTACACTATCAGGAACCACAAATGCAAGCATAACCAACAGAATCCAAGAGATGGAGGAGAATCTCAGGCCTTGAAGATAAGATAGGAAATAGATTCATTGGTCAAAGAAAATGTTAAATCCAACAAATTCTTAACACAAAATAGTCAGGAAATCTGGGACACCATGAAAAGACCAAACCTAAGAATAATAGGGCTAGATGAAAGAGAAATCCTTCTCAAAGGCACAGAAAATATATTCAACAAAATCATAGAAGAAAACTTTCCCAACCTAAAGAAGGACATGCCTATGAAACTACAAGAAGCTTACAGAACACCAAACAGAATGAGCCAAAAAAGTCCCCTTGCCACTTAATAATCAAAACACTAAACAAATAGAATAAAGAAAGAATCTTAAAAGCTCCAAAGGAAAAAGGCCAAGTAACATAAAGACAGACCTATCAAAATTACACCCAATTTCTCAATAGAAACAATGAAAGCCAGAAGGTCCTGGACAGGCATTATGCAGACACTAATGCCAGCCCAGACTATACTATATCCAGCAAAACTGTCAATCACCATAGATGAGGAAAAAAAGATATTCCATGACAAAACCAGACTTAACCAATACCTAGCCACATATCCAGCCCTACAGAAAGTACTAAAAGGAAAACTCAAACCCAAGGAAGTCAGCTACATCCACAAAAAAACACAGGCAATAGATAATCTCATAGCAGCAAATCCCAAAGGGAAAAGCACACACAATGGCATCACCACCACCAAAAATAAAAATAACGGACTAGTAATCACTGGTCATTAATATCCCTTAATATAAATGGCCTCAATTCGCCTAGGAAAATACACAGGCTAACAGATTGGATACAAAACAGAAACCATCCTACTGCTGAGTACAAGAAACACACCTCAACCTCAAAGACATACCTCAGAGTAAAGGGTTGGGAAAAAATTTTCCAATCAAATGGACCTAAGAAATAAGCTGGTATAGCTATCCTGATATCTAACAAAATTGACTTCAAGCTAAAATCAAAAGAGATAAAGAAGGACATTTCATATTCATCTCAGGAAAAAAATCCATCAAGAAGAAATCTAAACATCTATGCCCCAAATACAAGCGCACCCATATTTGATTAAAAAAAAAAATTCTAAAACTTAAATCACACATTAAACCCCATATACTAATAGTGGGAGACTTCAACACCCCATCCTCACCACTGGACAGAAACTTAACAGAGAAATAAGGGAACTAACATAAGTTATGACTCAAATGGACTTAACAGACATCTATAGAACATTCCATCCAAAAAAAGAATATACCTTCTTCTCAGTGTCTCATGGAACCTTCTCAAAAACTGACCACATACTTGGTAACAAAGCAAACCTCAACAGATACAAAAAAATTGGAATAACCCCATATATTTTACTGGATTACCACGGCTTAAATTAAAATTCAACAACAACACTAATTTCAGAAAGCCCACAAACACATGGAAATTAAACAAAGCTCAACTAAATCACCACTGTGTCAAGGAAGAAATAAACAAAGACTTTCAAAAATTTAATGAAAATGACTGCACGACACACCCAAACTTATGGGACACGATGAAAGCAGTGCTGAGAGGAAAGTTCACAGCACTAAACACCCACATAAAGAAGTTGGAAAAATCCCACACTGAGTGAATTAACAGAACACCTGAAAGATCTAGAACAAAAACAAGTAGTCAGGAAAGAATCAAATTGAGAGCTGAAATTGAGAAAATAGAAACAAAGAAAACTATGCAAAGAATCAATGAGACAAAGAGCTGGTTCTTCAAGAAAATCAACAAGGTTGACAAACTTTATCCAAACTAACCAAAAGGCAGAGAGAGAATATCCAAATTAACAAAATCAGAAAAGAAAAGGGGGACATAACAACAGACACTGAGGAAATTCAGAGAATCATCAGGTCATACTTCAAAAACCTATACTGCACAAAATTAGAAAATTTTAAGAAAATGGTCAAGTTTCTTGATAAGTACCACATACCAAAATTAAATCAAGACCAGATAAACAAATTAAATAGATCTATGACCCATAAAGAAATAGAAACAATCATCAAAAGCCTCCCAACCAAAAAAAAAAAAAAAAAGGGCCAGGGTCAGATGGTTTCAGTGCAGAATTTTACCAGAATCTCAAAGAAGAGCTAATACTGATACTCTGAAATTGTTCCACACAATAGAAACAAAAGGAACACTACCAAATTCTTTTTTTAGGCTACAGTTATCCTAATACCCAAACCACACAAAGATGCAACTAAGAAAGAAAATTACAGACCAGTCTCCCTCATGAACATTGATGCAAAAATACTCAATAAAATACTGGCAAACTGAATCCAAGAACACATCAGAAAAGTCATCTACCCTGATCAAGTAGGCTTCATTCCAGAGACACAGGGATGGTTCAACATACGAAAATTCATCAATGTAACCCACCATATAAACAAACTGAAAGAAAAAACCACATGGTTATTTCATTAGATGCTAAAAAGCCTTTGACAAAATCCAACACCCCTTCATGATAAAGGTCTTAGAGAGATCAAGGATACAAAAACCATTCCTAAACATAATAAAGGCAATATACAGCAAGCCAACATCAAACTAAATGGAGAGAAATTCAAAGCGATTCCACTAAAATCGGGAACAAGACAAGGCTGTCCACCCTCTCCACATGTATTCAATATAGTAGCCAGAGCCCGAGCTAGAGCAATAGTACAACAAAAGGAGATAAAGGGGATACAATTTGCGGTGGGCGGTGGTGGCGCACGCCTTTAATCCCAGCACTTGGGAGGCAGAAGCAGGCGGATCTCTGTGAGTTCGAGGCCAGCCTGGTCTACAGAGCTAGTTCTAGGACAGGCACCAAAGCCACAGAGAAACCCTGTCTCGAAAAACAAAAAAACAAAAAAGATACAATTTGGAAAGGAAGAAGTCAAACTTTCGCTATTTGTTGATGACATGACAGTATACATAAGTGACCCAAAAATTCTACCAGGAACTCCTACAGCTGATAAAACACCTTCAGTAATGTGGCAGGATACAAGATTAACTAACAAAAAAAAAATCAGTAACCCTCCTATATACAGATGATAAATGGGCTGAAATCAGAGAAACATCACCCTTCACAATAGCCACAAACAACATAAAATATTTTGGGGTAACTCTAACCAAACAAGTGAAAGACCTGTGTTGACAAGAACTTTAAGTCTTTGAAGAACAAAACTAAAGAGGCTATCAGAAACTGGAAAAAACTCCCATGCTCATGGATAGGCAGGATTACAGTAAAAATGGCAATCTTACCAGGCGGTGGTGGCACATGCCTTTAATCCCACCAGCATTAAAAAAATTAAAAAGAGAGAGGCAGAGGCAGGTGGATTTCTGTGAGTTCGAGGCCAGCCTGATCTACAAGAGTTAGTTCCAGGACAGGCTCCAAATTTACAGAGAAACCCTGTCTCAAAAAAAAAAAAAAAAAAAAAAAAAAAAAAAAAAAAAAAAAAAAAAAGGCAATCTTACCAAAAGATTCAATGCAATGTCCATCAAAATCCCAGCACAATTCTTCACACGCCTCTAAAGAACAATACTAAATTTCATATGAAGAAACAAAAAACTCACGATAGCCAAAACAACCCTGTACAATAAAGGAACACCTGAAGGCATCACCATCCCTGACTTCAAGCACTATTATAAAGCTACAGTAATGAAAACAGCTTGTATTGGCATAAAAACAGACAGGTGGACCAATGGAATCGAATTGAAGACCCTGACATTAACCCACACACCTATGAACACCTGATTTTTGACAAAGAAGCTAAAAATATAAAATGGAAAAAAGAAAGCATCTTCAATAAATGGTACTGATATAACTGGATGTCGACATGTAGAAGAATGCAAATAGATCCATATTTAACACCATGCACAAAACTCAAGTACAAATGGATCAAAGACCTCAACATAAATCCATCCACACTAAACCTCACAGACAAGAGCGGGAAGTACCCTTGAACGCACTGGCACAGAAGACCACTTCCTGATTATAACACAATAGCAAAGACACTGAGAGCAACAATTAATAAGCAGGACTTCCTGAAACTGAGATGCTTCTGTAAGGCAAAAGATATAGTCACTAAGACAAAACGGCAGCCTATAGAATGGAAAAAGACCTTCACCTACCCCACATCAGACAGAGGGCTAATCTCCAAAATATAAAGAACTCAAGAAACTAGACATCAAATTTCCAAATAATCCAATTAAAAAATGGGGTAGAGATCTAAACAGAGAAGTCTCAACAGAAGAATCACAGACAAAATCAAAAATACTAATGACAGCTTATGCTGGAGAGGATGTAGAGTAAGGGGTACACTCCTCCACTCCTGGTGGAAATACAAATTTGTACAGCCACTGTGGAAATCAGTATGGTGATTTCTCAAAAAATTAGGAATCAATCTACCTCAAGACCCAGCAATACCACTTTTGGGCATATACCCAAAGGAGGCACACTCACACCACACGGACACCTGCTCAGCTATGTTCATAGCAGCTTTATTCATAATAGCCAGAACCTGGAAACAACCTAGATGACCCTCAGCCAAAGAATGGATAAAGAAAATGTGGTCCATTTACACAATGGAGCAATAAAAAACTCAGCAATAAAAAACAATGACATCTTGAAATTTGCAGACAAATGGACGGAACTAGAAAAAAAAATCATCCTGAGTGAGGTAACCCAGATCCAGAAAGACAAATATGTACTCACTCCTAAGTGGACACCAGACATAAAGCGAAGGATGACCAGCCTACAGTCCATGACCCCAGAGAAGCTAGAACCCTCTTCCAGAAACAGATGGAAGCAGATGCAGAGATCCACAGCTGACCACTGGGCTGAGCTCCCGGAGTGCAATCAAAGTGAGGGAGGAGCGATAACATGAGCAAAGGGGTCAAGACCATGGTGGGAAAACCCACAGAGTCAGCTGACCCAAGCTAGGGGGAGATCACTGACTCCAGACTGGCAACTGGGGAACCTGCTTAGGACAGAACGAGGCCCCTGAAGGCAGTAATGGGGCCACTGGCAGTGGGACTAGGATCTAACCATAGCGAATGGGCTCCACAAAGTCAGTTCGCTATGGAGAGACACCTTGCTCAGTCTCAGGGTGTGGGGAGGTTGGTCCTGCCTCAATGAGGTGATGGGACAGACTTAGTTGACATCCCTGGGGAGGTCTTACCCTCTCTGAGGAATGGATGGGGGCGGGGAGAGCTGGAGGAGAGGAGGGATGAGGAACTGGGAATGGTGTATAAAAACTAAATAAAAATAGAGCTGGAGAGATGGCCCAGTGGTTAAGACTACTCTTCCAGAGGACTTTAGTTCAATTCCCAACAACCACATGGCAGCTAACAACAGTCTGTAACTCTAGTTCCAGGGCACCCAACACCCATGGCAAAACACCAATGTATATAAAATAAGAATAAATAAATTAGAAAAAAAAACTAGATAAAATTAATTAAAAAAAAAAGAAAGATAGGGCTGGAGAGATGGCTCAGTGGTTAAGAGCACTGCCTGCTCTTCTAAAGGTCCTGAGTTCAATTCCCAGCAACCACATGGTGGCTCACAACCATCTGTAATGAGATCTGGTGCCCTTTTCTGGCCTGAAGGCATGCTTTCAGGAAGAATACTGTATCTACAATAAATAAATCTTAAAAAAAAAATTTAGTAAGACAGGATAAACTGTTAATTTAGATTTAAAAAAAAAAAAGGAAAGAAAGATAACCTTTTCCAAGGAGGGAGAGGCTGAAGTGACCATCAAGGAAGCAATCTGCTGATGGCCGCTTCTTTACCCCCAGACCTCTCATCAGTCAGCGGCCTCTGCTAAGTCGCCACCACACAGTGTTATTTCTATCTCCTTGGAGCTTTCAGCTCATTTCAGGCTCCATCGTCACCCACAAAATGTGAAATAAATGACGAAGTACTCACAGGGTTACAGCGCCTTGTGAGTCTGTCGTTATTTTACTGTTAAGAAAAAGCTTCCAACCACCACCCCCCAAAAAAAGAAAAAGCTCCCAAATTTAAAGTGTCCAAATTTGAGTAAACTATGATGTTCAAAACTCAGAAGGAAGTTCAAAGAGGAGATTACTGAGGATGGGAGGTGTAAACCCCTAAGACCTCGTACATATGTGTATAGAAAGATCCTCTCCTGTCCCTGCCCACCAAAGCCACTCTGCAGCTACAGACTGTCAAGAGTACACACACAGCCACCACCTGATTTATCACTTACCTCCCACCTTAATCCAAACCTGCTCGGGCAAGGCTTTGTTTCTACTACCACCTGTCTGTTTGGTGGACTCGATCTCTTGCTGGTAACAGAAAGAAAATGCTCTAGGCAGTCCAATATCCTGGTGCTTGGCAGCTTCCAGTATAGAACATGAATTACTAGAACTCTGGAAAAAATTAACAGGAATTTTATCAATATATGTAGCTCTGTCAGCTCTTTACAGAACAAGTACACTGCACTCAATAGAATCATGCTCAACCTTCTGAAAAACTTTTTTTTAAAAAAAAAAAACAAAGGTTTTCACTGTGTATATGTGTGGTTGTGCACATGACTGCAGGTGTTCTGTATGCCAGAAGGATCCCCTCCTAAAGCTGGATGTAACAGGCAGAACCAATCTAGGATCCAATACACTCTTAACCATTGAATCATCTTCTCCGGCTCTTTCACTAGGCTTCTTAATAACGCTTAACAATACAAATATTTCAACCTTCAAAAGGTCACCAGTTCTATTTAAAAATAAAAACCCTGGGACAAGATGGCACTAAACTATGAGCTTTGCATTCAGCTTTACCTGTG
Source organism: Ondatra zibethicus (assembly GCA_004026605.1). Taxonomy (NCBI): domain Eukaryota; kingdom Metazoa; phylum Chordata; class Mammalia; order Rodentia; family Cricetidae; genus Ondatra; species Ondatra zibethicus. Next base: position 143,840 of record PVIU01000284.1, on the reverse strand, counting down.
TCTGTGCAAGGCTGGCATTCCCAGCAGTGGAGCAGGCACTCGTAAACAGCGGGTAGGTGAACTGCAAAGCAGTAGTGGCAGCAGCAGTTTTATTTTTCACTAAGGTCGTACATTTGTTTTGTTGCTGGTGAAGAGGAACATTCATTAATTCAGATGGATGCCGAATAAGAGTTACCAAACTGCCAAGACAAAAGAAAAACCCAGAAACCTGAGGAATAGGTGGTGGAGAGGCTCCCAAAACACTGCCATCACCGACTCCACCACTATCAGGTCACGCTAGACTCTGCCCTGCTTCTCAAGTGGTCCTGGACATGGCCAGTATGATCCACTGGCCAGCGGTGGTGGTGGAGTTCACTTGCCTCCTCCCCGCCTGCAGCACTCCCTGACACCAATCTCTGTCATCCTCCAAATCTGGCAAAGATGGGCAAGACCAGGACAGCCAGAGTCTGGGTGAGTGGAAAACTGTGCTGACTCCGTGTCTTCAACAATTACCTGGAAGGGCACTAAGTGGGCCAGGAACTGCCACAGGTTTCAGCTTAATCTTACAACTCCTGCCTTTTTCCCTTCCACAGGTCCAAGTCTGCACTGGAGGCCAGACCAGCTAGCTTTCTTTCCATGGTACTCAGGAAGGAGACAGGAGAGCAAAGGGAACAGTCCCCAGAACTCTTCCTCTCCTTTTTGGAGTGCAGCCCCAAGGTACGCCTTTAGAATTGTCACTCAGCGCTTGTATGGTGCGCAGCTTTCAGAATCACCCTCAGGTGAAGTGAGAGCAGGCGGGCATAAGACCTCTCTAGCACCCAGAGTGCCTGCCCCTTTGCACTGAACCTCCCAAAGATCTTTGGGGAAAGCTGGTGTCCACGCAGCCACGGCAAGTAGCCCTGTGGATCCCGTCCAGGTATCCTCCCAGACCCAACAGGTGGTCCTGCAGGAGCCCCTTCCAGGTACCACCCAGACCCTGCAGGCGCCCAGAATGACCCCTCAGACGGCACCGGCTCTGTGGGCCTGCCCCTCCTCCCCGAGGCCCCCGCGCCCCGCACGCACTTGTTGAGCGCCACGCCCGACTCGCCGGGCTCAGCACCGCGAGGCGCAGGCGGCTCAGCTGACATGCTGTTGAAGCGGTCCTCCAGGCGGACGCGGACGGTCGGCTTGGCCCGGGCTTCGGGCGCGCCGTCGGGCCCCGCGCCGCCCGCGCCCTCCTTGACCGCGCCGTCCGTCCGCGTCCGGGTCCCGTCCGCGCCGCCGGGCGTCTTCTCGGCGGCGCCCGCCTCGCCCAGCAGCATCATGCGCAGCTCCTGGAAGTCGACGTGGCCCAGGCACGGCGCGTCGGCCGCCAACGGCGGGCAGAGGACTGGGTACACGGGCGGCGCCGGCGCCAGCGAGCCCGCCGCGCCCGAGCCCGCGCCCGGGCCGGCCAGCAGCGCGGAGCCCAGGCGTGCCTCGAGCTCGCCGTCCGCCGCCTCCATGTGCGAGTAGAGGATGTGCTGCAGCTGCGTGTACTCCACTTCCGTCATCTCCACCAGACTCAGGTCGGTGGTCGTGAAGCTCAGTCCCGGCTCGCCCAGCGCCGCGTCCCCGCCGCCCGCGCCCTCGGGGCCCGCCTCGCCGCCCGTCGCGCCTGCCTCAGGCGGCGGCTCCCGCGGCCCCGGGCCCGACATGCCGGCGCGGCGCGGCCCAACGGCGGGGCGCGGGCGCGGGGACGGCGACGCAGACGCGGGCGGGCGGCGAGGCGGGGTCGCGGCCTCCGCAGACGACGCGGCGGCCACCGCGGGCGCGCCGTTGGGGGAGGGAAACCGCTTAACACCGCTAGAGCAGTGCGCCTGCGCAGTCCCGCCCACAACGGTAACTCCACCCCTTTAGGCCCCGCCCCTGTTACCCGCCGCCCCCCTGCCAACTGCCCGCCCGCTTGCCCCGCCCCCCCATGTCCTGGATGTGCTGCACCTTTGTGCTCAAACCCTAGACAGGTCACGCCCCGTGTGGCCACGCCCAGTTTAGAGCCCTCCCTCTTAAGACACGCCCATTGGCCCAATGTCTGTCTCAGGCTTGACCCCCCCCCCACTGTCAAGGAGCTAGCTACTTGGTCCTGCTCCTGCATGCATGCACCAGTTAACCCTGTGGACCCAGTCACACCCCTTACTAGACATGCTTCTTTAGTGCTATCATATGCTCTTTACTGGACACGTCCAGCTTCCCTGTGTCCAGTCTAGGCCTTGGAGTCCACCTACTTTGGGTACCAAGTGACATACACTCCAGTTGTTCATCTTTTAGTCAAGCTGAGGATTAGAGTTTGGGCCTCTCTTGCTGAGCTACTCTTTTATACCCAGCAAAGATAGCATCACTATATTCTATACCCGGCATCTTAGGTAGGGTTTCTATTGCTGGGGTAAAACAGCATGGCCAAAATCAGCTTATGGAGAAAAGGATTTATTTCGTCTTAATGCTTCTAGGTAATCATCAATGAGGGAGATCAGAGTAACTAACTTAAGGGAGCTGGGATCACCCACATCAATTGTCAATCAAGGAAATGCACCACAGGCTTGCCCACAAAGTTATAGCATCACCTCTAGTTCTATGCCTAGCAAAGCTATCTCTTGAGAAGCAAAGATAAAGCAATCCTTCCTTTCCTATTTCTTATTTCATTTTTTAAAACAAGATTGACACTGTACCCAGAACTGCCTCAAACTTAGTGTGATCCCCCTGCCTCACCTTCTGGAGGCATGTGCTACCACACTTGACACAATGATGGCTTTTTCTAATATATATTTTTTAAAAAAATTGTAAGCCGGGGCTGGAGAGATGGCTCAGAGGTTAAGATCACTGACTGATCTTCCAAAGGTCCTGAGTTCAATTCCCAGCAACCACATGGTGGCTCACAACCATCTGTAATGAGATCTGATGTCCTCTTCTGGCCTGCAGGTGTACATGCAGGCAGAATACTGTATACATAATAAATAATAAAGAAAACATTTAAAAAAAAATTGTAAGCCAGGCAGTGGTGGCGCACACCTTTGATTCCGGCACTTGGGAGACAAAGGCAGGTGGATCTCTGTGAGTTCGAGGCCAGCCTGGTCTACACAGCAAGCTACAGGACAGCCAGGGCTGTCACACAGAGAAACCCTGTCTCAAAAAACCAAAACCAAACAAACAAAAAGGTAAATAGGGCTGGAATAAAGTTCAGCAATAGATGTATAAGGGCCCATGTTTGATCTCTAGCACTGGAAGAAAAATGTTAAATATAACCATCCAATACTAGTAGACTTGTACTACAGAAGTTAAGGCAATCCATCATATCGTACACAGGGAAGGTATAAATTTGGATCTACACAACCCAAGAAAGACCTGGATAGGTTAAAAATGTTCACCAAAAGTCTTAAAGCAACCACTGACAAGGAAATGACAGAAAGAACATGGGATTTCAGTGTAAAGAGGCATAAGAAGAAACAGTAGAAAGATGAGCACAGGAGACAAATGTGGAATTAAACAGATGGAAGGTTTATGTCCAACAAGATCACATAAAATAGAAATGGCTTAAATGTGGAAAAGCAGGCTGGAAAGACGGCTCAGCAGCTAAAAGCACTTGTTGCTCTTGCAGAGGACCTGGGTTTGGTTTGTAGCACCTATGTAATGGTTCATGTCATCCATAACTTGAGTTCCAGAAATCCAAAGCTCTCTTTAGAACCCCACAGGCACCCGGTAGGCACATAGTGTATGTACTTCACATGCATGCAAAGCGCATACATGAATAAATCTAAAAAACACTAAATTTGGAAAGGCAGTGGTTACCAAGATGGACACAAAGCCAAGCCCTAGGTACCTATATATAAAATCCTCTAGGCTGTTGTGTGATGGCACACGCCTTTAATTCCAGCACTTAGGTGCAGAGGCAGATGGATATCTGTGGGTATGAGGCCCACTGATCTCCATAGCGAGTTCCAGAGACTCTGTGTCAAAAACTACCCCTCTAGGGACAGACATGTCTTACATCTGTCATCTCAGCACTTAAGGTTGCAGGAAGGTTGTTAGGAACTTTAAGACAGCCTGGGTTACAGAGTTAACTTTTCCCTCAAAAACAAAACAAAGAAAGTAAAAGTTTGTTCACTCCAATTAGAGGGGCATCAACAACAGACCTGTGAGACCAGCCCTGTTTCCCTGAGGGAATGCCCAATTTGGGGAGACTCTCACATGCTGCTCTGCATCTGTACAGGAATGGTCATGTCAAGCTTAGAGAAAATGGTTATACTATACATTAAGTATACACATTAAGTTATACTATACATTAAGATGCAGGGTGGAAACAGCACCTGGTCTATGTAAACAATTCCATAGAATCTGTTAAAGAAAAAAAAAAAACCCAGGAAACCCAACCAGGTTGCAGAATCGAAGAACATGGAAATACCAGTATATTTCTATATTCCAGCAACAAACTTGTAGATGCTGAATTTAAATTCCAGAACATTTATAACTTCTCAAAAATACACTTAGGTGTAAATCTAAAAATGCATTAGGAACAAGGATGCTGGAAGTTACACTCTTAGAAACTGGAGATTTAGACAGTTACTGTGGGAAAACCCAACAGTAACCATACAGTCTTCCCAAAGTAATAGATCTGATGAAATTTTTATTAAAACCCAGCAAATTTTTGTTGTAGATACAAACTTTATTCTACATTTAATGGAAAGACAAACTTGAGCTATGAGTTCGGAGAGGCTGCCAGCAGTGAAGGTGCCCGCCAGACTGACGCCCTAAATTCAGTCTCTAAGTTCCATTTGGTACAAGGAGAAAACTGATTGCCGCAAGCGGTCCTCTGACCTCCATACATGCCCATGGTACATGCATACTGACAAACTCTCACACCAAATAAATACATTTTATGTTTGATAAGAGACTAAAACGAAAGACTGTGTGGTATTAGAGAAGAAATAGGTATGAGATTAAGGAAACAGAGCAGAGCTCTAAGACCAGTCTTCCACAAGCAGGGCTGACTACACAAAGGTGCAAAACCAGCTCAGTGGAGAAAGAGTGGGCAGCGAAAGGGAATCACTACGTCAACCTTGAGTCTTACATGAAGCTTAACTCAAAAGGAAAACTGAAAGCTTCATTTATAGGAGAATGGAGGTAAGTCAGAGGTAATGCCACATGCCTTTTCAAGAAGGAGGAAGAGGAGGAGAAAGAAGGGGAGGAGGAAGAAAAAATAATAAAAGTGAAGGCAAACCACTTCAGAACCCAGGGTTAGGTTCTCAGGCATGATACTGATATCCAGACTTATTTTTAAAAATAGTCAACTGGGGACTTGGAGATATGGCTCAGTGGTTAAGAGGACATATTGCGTTTCCACAGGACCTGAGTTTGGATCCCAGTATCTATGTCAGGTGGTTCCCAACCACCCCTAACTCCAGCTTTAGGGGGTCTGATGTCCTCTGGCCTCTGCAGGCAGGTACCACCATGTCTGGTTTTCTACTGAAATGAGATGCAACAAGTGCAGTGGTTTTATTCTCAGTGTGAGATGACATTGAGAAGGATAAACAGCACCCAGAACTGTTGGGAGCTGTGAACCCCCAGATCCTGAATTTCTTATAAACAACTTGTTTTCCTCTGCTCTGAGACAGTCTGCAGCTGCTCTAAGCATGAGACCCTCAGGAGTTCCTGATGGCAGGAGAGTGGTTTCTGGTGGGTTTGGCTGGGGCATGGCTATCAGTTAAGGATCCCTATATAAGCGGCTCTGGTACACAATAAAGGGAACATTCTTGGGGCATTCCTGTTTCAAGGATGGTGTAGGAAGGTCTTCTGTATTTGTGTTGCTTTCATTGGTGAATAAAAAAAAAACTGCCTTGGCCTTTTGATAGGGCAGAAATCAGGTAGGCGGGGTAGACAGAAAGGAATGCTGAGAGAGAGAAGGCAGTGTGGCAGCCACCATGGCTCTCCTGCCTGAGATGGACGCTGGTTATACTCACGCCGGTAAGCCACAGTCAAGTGGCGATACACATTAATAGAGATGGGTTAAACTATTATGTGAGAGTTAGCCAATAAGGGGCTGGAGATAATGGGCCAGGCAGTAATTTAATTAATACAATTTCCGTGTGATTATTTCGGGTATAAGCTAGCCGGGCACCAGGAGCCGGGTGGTGGGACACAGCCAAGGGTGGCTGGGACGACAAGCAGCCCACTCCTCCTTACTACACAAGGATGACCCGTGTCTCTGTCTGTGAGTCTTTGTGTGTTTCGATCTCCAGCCCCTTGCCCGGTTCACGAACTTCATGGCAGTGCATAGAGCGCAGACGGGCATGGTGTGCCGCACAGAGCAGCAGGATAGAAGGATGGGGAAATCATCTGGCATGAGAAGGAAAAAGGACTTCTCACCTCTGAGTGAGTAAAACCTCTCTCTCACTGCTGGGCATTATGTCACATTCCTTTAGTCCCAGCACTTGGGAGGCAAGTGGATCTCTGAGTTTGAAGCTAGCCTAGTCTACTACATAGGGTGTTCCAGTCTATCCAGAGGTACATAGTGAAACCCTGTCTAAAAAACAAAATAAGGAAACTCTGATGACTGAGAATCAAGAATTCCAGCATCATAAATCACATTTGCCATGAAAGCAGCCAACACAGAGTAAACACTCCTTTCAGATAAGTATTGTATGTTAAAGAAGTAATAACCCAGGGTTGAGGCCTGACTGTGTATGACCTTGGGCAGTGCCTCATTCCCTTCTAGAGAATCTTAAACAAAACCTTCCAACATCAACTTTTACCTCATCAAATGTACTCCAGACAGATGCCCCTCAGAAACCTAAGTGATCTCACTTAGATTTCCTAACAACCCTCAAAAATAGCAACTTTGCCTTTAATCCCAGTACTCAGGAGGCAGAGGCAGGCAGATCTCTGTGAGTTTGAGGCCAGCTTGGTCTACAGAGTGAGTTCCAGGACAGCCAGGGTTACACAGAGAAACATTTGTTATACTCCATAAATAAATAAATAAACCTTTGTTATACTCAATTCCAGACTATTGTGGAACTCTTTGATATTACTACAATTTGGCGCCCAATGTTGTTGACTGAGGTTTTCTGTCCCACCAGGTCCCATAGCCGTTTAGTCCCAAAGAAATCACACAGAGATATACATTATCTAGGAGCTCAGGCATCTTATTAACTCTTATAACTTATATTAGCCTATTATTTTTGTCTGTTAGCCACGTGGCTCGGTACCTTTTTCAGCGAGGCGGTCCCATCTTGTTTCCTCTGTGGCTGGGTAAAGAATGTGTCCTCTTCCCAGAATTCTCCTGTTCTCATTGCCCCACCTCTACTTCCTGCCTGGTCATCCCACCTATACTTCCTGCCTGGCTCCTGACCAATCAGCGTTTATTTAAAATATAATTGACAGGATACAGACCATTGTCCCACAGAAATCCCCCCTTTTTTAAAAAAAAAAAAAAACAAAGAACTCTAAATCTAATATCCTTTGTTTAGCTTTTCTCCTGACTATTATCCATAACCAATATTCTAAACAAAGGAAAATATCCAGAGTCCATTTTTTGGGAATGTTGGCATAATTTTCCAGGCTACTTCCTGCTGGTTGGGGATGCTGATAATCTTATGGGAACCTAAAGAAAATTTAGAGTTATGATCAAGTCATGACTGGAGTATCCTGTGAGGCTTGATCATCTCAGGCAGCAGTCTTGAATCTGTTCTGGATGTAGAACTCAGACTTCTGGGCCATCCGCTCCTGTTGGAGATTTCTCAGGGGGTGTTCCTTGATCGAACCTGATTTTTCAGCCTCCTGTTGCTGGCCATCCAGGCAGTGTAGGGCATGGGCCTCAAATTAGACCAGTCATTGGTTGGTCACTCCTACAAGTTCTGCACCTCTATTGCCCCAACACATCTTGTAGGTGGGATAGATTGCAGGTTGTAAGTTGAACCTGTAGAAGAGAAAATGAGGAATACCCTTGGATGCACTGGTACAGGAGACAACTTCCTGAACAGAACAAGATAGCACAGGCACTAAGACCAACAGTTAATAAACGGAACCTCACGAAGCTGAAAAGTTTCTGTAAGATAAAGGCATAGTCAATAGGGCAAACAACAGCCTGCACAAGGGGGAAAGATTTTCGTCAATGCCACATCTGATAGATAGATAACATCCAGAATATATAAAGAACTCAAGAAACTGGATATCAAGAAAACAAATGATCCAATTTAAAATGGGGGTACAGATTTAAACAGAATCCTCAATGGAGGACCAGTTCCCACAAGCTGTCCCCTGACCCTTAGTAGACATACTGTGACAATACATAGCTGCAGCACAGATGTTCACCAATGTGTGTATGAGTGAATAAATAAATACAATAAGAAATTTAAAAAATATACCACCAGTCCTGAAATCCTTTATAGCATCGAAGCCATCGTTCCTTGTTGAGAACTCCTCACTTAGCCTGCCGCGAAGAGCAGGGGGAGACGTCTCCGACAGGACAGATGGGCTGTGTTTCTAGGCTATCTGTGTTGCCTTAGTCCTGATTTTGTTGCTGCCTGTGAAGGTTTGGCTGTGCCATCCCGGGACCTGCTCAGTTTCTCTGCTTTAGTGTATGTGCCTATGTATGAACATGTGTGGGTAGGTGTGCACTTGTTTGCACATACATGTGCAAAGGAGTTGGGACTCCACTCTGACACGGACCGCATGGCAACCACTGCTGCTTGACAAAGTTCTTGTGGATCCCAATTCTCTAGTACCTTTCACTTTCCTTTTTTTGGTAATTCTCACCAATAAGTTTTCTGTCCTCCAATGACAGGTTTCTCTGCCAATGCAGTATGCCAGATCAAGCAGAATTGAAAAAGCATAACAACAGGTTTATTTGAGCAAAGCAACTCCCTCCTGGGGGATCTCCAGTCCCAGAGATAGAGGCTGGAGAAGTTGTATGCCTGGACTAAAGGAGATTATATAGGTTGGAGGCGAGGTGTGGCAGTTTGTCTGCCACAAACTGGCTTTGTGCCAAGTATGGTCAAAAGCTGAGTGCTTTAGGTGGGGTCTTGGGTGGCTGGTAACTTCAGGGGAGGAAGCTGCCATAGCTGCCAAGGATGTGGAACTGGGCCTTTTGGTGCCTTCCCTTTGCTACACTGAGTGGGCGGGTTTATTTGGAGACACAGGACCAGGACTTCCCAGATGGTGCAGGAGGGGGTTGGAGGTTCCAACTGAACAGTCACCATTATGCCTTCCCCGTGGGCTTCAATGGAGGATGAGGATGTATACAACGGTAACCGCTTTAAACAAAATAATTCTTCTGTCTGTTGGAAAAAAGTCCCGCCACCATGGAACCATATAGTGCGATGGCTCTGCCGGCTCCCGCACAAGTTAACACCGAGCTGCTAGAAAATCTAGATAACATAAGCTTGATGAATAAGGTGCACATGATAATCACAATTTATACATTCTAAGGTCTGCTCAGGTTCACAGTAACATTTGTCTAGCTTCGTCTTTGCTCACCTTTATTTGGATAAACTAAGCCATGTAAGAAACTGCAATATTCTACAATGGAGTGGCTGATCCCCCAAGAAAGTCCCCTTTTCCAGGCCAGAAATTTAGATTAAAAAAAACAAAACAAAACAAAAACTATTCTCTCAGGGGTTTAAAGAAAGTTCCTGCTTACTAAAAAGGGAGACATTCCTATCTCCAGCAAGAGGAACTTGTGGCCTTTCCATTAACGTGTGACTGGACTGGCGCCTATTAACTTGTCAAGGTCAATACTAACTTCCTCAATTCCTGATCACAAGCCACACCTCATCTCCCCTGCCCCCTTTCTCCCACTTAATCCTTTGTGCAATTACAGAGTGAAAAAGATGTAGCCTTTTTTTCTATAAAGGAGCAGCTATCCCAATTCACCCTCAGACTGTGCTGAAGAGCCCAGGAATAGGAAAACGTGTACACCCATAGCCTGTCTGCATATTCTAGGGGCACTGGGGCTGATAGCTGCTCTAAACAAGCTACCCGACCCTTTGCTCTACATTCTCCCCAGAGATGGGAAAAGCAGTTAAAACAGACCCACAGCTATGTAAACATCTTGGACTAATACCCTGTAATTAGAGGGTATAAATCCCTACTTCAACTTGGGGGGTGCACTTCCCAGTGGTCATAAATCCAGACCCCAGGATGCACTTCCCAGGGGCTGTAAATCCTGACCCCAGAAATGCATTCCCCAGAGACTGTAAATCCCATCTCCAGGGATGGACTCCCCCCCCCCCGCTGCTTATTGTCTTTTGTCATAAAAAGACGCTTATGGTCCCTTCTTGGAGTCACAGAGCCAGATACCTACCTATGACCCTAACTAGTTAAAAGTTTTTGTACCCTGCGATGATGAAATAAAATTGCTTCTGGTTAACAGACTTTGGTGTTATAGAATATTATTTGAAGATGTGTTACATTTGTTTACATTGTGGAACATTTGTTTAATGATGCAAAGATGTGTTGCATTCTTTTATGTTGCATTTGTTTAACTCTGTGAAGCTGTGTTATTTCGGCTGTCTAAAACACCCAATTGGTCTAATAAAGAGCTAATAGTGAGGCAGGAGAAAGAATAGGTGGGGCTGACAGACAGAGAATAAACTGGAGGAGAAACTGGGAGGAGAGGAGGCCATCAGGGGCCAGTAACCCAGCTACACAGCAAGCCTTGGAGAAAGAAGTAAAGAAAGGTATATAGAAATAGACAAAGACAAAAACCCAGAGGCAAAAGATAGATGGGATAATTTAAGAAAAGCTTGCTAGAAACAAGTCAAACTAAGGCCGGGCATTTCTAATTAAGAATAAACCTCCATGTGTGATTTATTTGGGAGCTGGGTAGTGGGCCCTCCTAAAGAGCCAAAAGAGTAAAAAACAACATTTTGGCATTCCAGCATGAGGCTAGAGTAAAAGAAAATCCAACGACACTTCGGTGGTCTGATGCCCATTATTTGCGCATCCCCAGGACCTAACAGCGCCAGTCCCCTCTTTCCCCTCACTGACTCCATCCTCCTGGAGCTGCCACTCACCAGATGGATGTCTATGTCTGGAGCCTTTTCTACGTCACGTGATAGTACTGGCATCAAGATACAGAGCAATCCCAGTTCCCTAGGCTGTCCCCTGTGCTGCCCTTTACCCTTGTCCCAGCCCGGCCACCCTGATCTTCCTTTTGTTCTCAAAGTATCACCTTACACAGCCACTCCATGACAGACTCAGGAGGGTCGTGGCCTCACAAACATGGCTGTCACCCATGCTGTGATCATGAACAGATGTAGCGACCTCTGGCCATTCCCGAGCTGGCAGTTCTGAATGAATCCACATCATTCCCTCAGGGTGGTGCTTCTCAGAACTTACCTTCTTGCTTTCCCCAATCCTCCATCTTTTCATAGCTCAATCTCTGCTCCCAGGAGCCCATTACCCCCTCAGAGAAAGCTGGGTAAGTGGTGACTCTATGGGTCATCTGAGGAGTGCCAGCTTAATTAAGGGAATAGGTGTTTTGCATGCTTACCTGTTGCATCTTCGTGGCCCAGTGCTCTGCATCCTGTCTTGTGCCCTCACCTGGCATACAGCACTGGTGTGTACGGTAGAACAACACACCACACTCAGGCGTTCCTGTCCTCTTAGGCTCTGATTTGCTCTCTTGCATCCAGGCTGTCAGGCTTCACAGAGCTAAGAGACGGCCACACGTCTCCTGAGGGGCACAGGCGCAGCAAAACCGCCTCTGAGGCCTATTCTCTCTTTTTTAAGCTTTATCCAACAATGGTACAAAGCCTGGAGCTCAGTCTTCTGGCAGCTGTGAGGGCAAAGGGTATAGCAGTAGCCAGCCTGAGCACTGCACGCTGACAGGGGCCGGACCCTCTACTGCACCAGGCTTCCATGGAGCCACACGCAAAGCCCTTTGTTCCCTGGAGCTTCGTTTCCGGTAAGTATATGTTTCTGTCATGTCGTTCCCCCCAACCAGTAGTAACACGGCAAGGTAGAAAGAAGTGGGCAAACCTTACAGTGGCTGTCCCAGGCAGTGCACTGTAGCTTTGGGTTTTCACACACACTTCATTTCCCATTTCCCTGCTGGAGCATCAGGGACTTCACAGACCTACAAGGAACATCTATTTTATTTTATTTTTTGGCTGTTTCACTATGTAACCCAGGCTAGTCTTGAGTTCCTGTCTTCCTACCACACTCATGCTCCCAAGTGCTGAGGTTACAGGTACACCACCACACCACGCCTGGTGAGCTTGTACTCTGTTAACTTTTCCTGGGACGATATGAACATATCTGTTCACTCCAGATAGGGTGCTGGCAACAGAACAAAGAAATAATTCTACCGAAGCACAACTTGGTCAACCCATGAGTTGATGAGGCCTGCTTGATGCACGAGTGACTCCCGAATGGCTGCATCACTGCAAAGTCCCGCCCATTGTGGATGGTGAACCTCACAGAAGCTACACCAGGGAGCCCTACCTTCACTTAACTCTCCACTTCCTATTTATTCTAGCATCCCCAAGACCACTTGTAGCAGGGGGAGAGCAGGAAGTATCAGCACCATTACCAGACCTGCTATTCTTGCATTGTCATGTTTAGTTTAGTTTGCCATGGCGACCAGGCCAAGTTAAACTGTACTCTCAGATGGCATCATGTTTATGCCTAAAAGAAAAAGATCTAATATAGCTCTTTAAAAAAAAAAAAAGTAGATACAACCCTTTTAAACAATGCAAAAATACAAACAGTACTGGTTTTGAGACAAGATCTCACTATGCAACCTGGCCTTAAACTCACAGGTATCTGCCTGCCTATGAAGCATAGGCCACCAAGCCTCCTGTAAACAAGAGTTTTGGTAAATGTGTGATTCCTTTTGGAATTATCCAGTTTACTGACCAAAAAAAAAAAAAAAAAAAAAAAAAAAAAAAAAAAAAAAAAAAAAAAAAAAAAAAAAAAAAAAAAAAAAAAAAAAAAAAACCAAACCAGAAACCAAAAACAACAAAAAAAAAACCCACACCAATGAATGTATGATACTATACAATCCAAATTTTATTAATTTAAAAAAAAAAGATAAGCCAGGCAATGGTGGTGCACACCTTTAATCCCAGCACTCAGGTCCTGAGTTCAATTCCCATCAACCACATGGTGGTTCACAACCATCTGTAATGAAATCTGGTGCCCTCTTCTGGCCTGCAGGCAGACATACAGGCAGAACAATGTATACATAATAAGTCTTTAAAGAAAAAAAAAAGATTAAATATGGTTGGGTCTGAAATGTCCACAACAGGTTCAAGTGTTTGAATACTTGGTCCTCAGTTGGTGGTGCTGTTCTGGGAGCTAATAAAACCTTTAAGACAGTGGATCTAGTGGAAGACACAGTCCAAGTGGGGGAGGGTGGCTTTGAGGGTCACAGCCTGGCTGTGCGTTAGGTCCTGAGCAAAGCTTCTTGATTCACTAAGATGTGAACAGGACACAACAGCTGCTCCAGTCTCCATGATGGACTGAATCCCCTAAAACTGCTAGTTAGAATAAATCCTTCCTTGTTTTTGTTAAGTACCCTGTCTCAGCAATGAGAAAGGCAAACATCTAAGGGTATACCAAGCATTACTAGCTGTTTGCTGCGTGTAAAACTATGGCTGGACCCCCCCCCACACACACACACATGCACTTTTGCTAAGAGCCATACAGATGTATGTTGCTGCTGTAGGGAGCAGGGAAGATATCGTGTTACCTTCCGGGTGATTGTTGCCCTTGGTGTGACTGTGGACAGCTCCCCTCTCTGCTCTACAGGTCCCTCCTGGGCTGGGCCATAAGCAGTGTCTACTGCTTTCCTGGGGACACAGATACTATGCTTGCTTGTTACTGGACTTGGTAATGCACTTCCTGGCTGCTGGGTGGAGGGCACAGCGTATACTGGGCCCTGACAGCTCTTTTCCTTTCCCTGTAATCTACCCTTCCAGGTGTGCCACATGACCATGCAGCAGGCTTCAGAGTTGTGAAGACAAGCGACATAACTCAGGAGGCTGAAGGAGAATTGCTGTGAACTCAAGGCTTTATCGCCGGACTATCTCAAAACAAAAAGATGCTATGGCTGTTAGAGGCTTTTTTGGTTAGGGTGTTGCAGTCAGCCTCTAAGCCCCAGCGAGCACCTCACCAGCTGGGTCCGGGTCAGAATCTTCCTGCCAAGTTGGCTTTTTTTGTTTGTTTGTTTTACTGTTTTGCCTCCTGAGTGCTGGGATTAAAGCATTGCCCAGCCCTGCCAAGTTCTTGCTGCAGTGGTACCTACGTGGAGATAGAGCAGCCAGATTTAGGTTCAGTTCTGACCAGCAGGCGGCAGTCAAGGGCAGGGCCACATGCAGGCAACCTGGGCCACTAACTCACTCCTTTTAAAAAGCTAGCAAAGAAGGGCTGGACTCTATCCATGACACCTGGGCATTCCTGATCCACTACTTCCTGCTCCAACACAGGCTGCCTTCAGGGACACCCTCAGGCTTCCTGCAAGGCCATACATTGCAGTCTGGGTTCTACACAGGATACCAGCCGGCACATTACTCTCTGGGTCCTGACACCACACAGCAGGCAGCATCCAACACAGGGACTAGGGCTGCTAGCTAGGAGTAGGGGAATGGGGTGGGGTGGTGTGTGTGTCAAGGCTGAGTGAAGAGAGAAACAAGAACTCTGTAGATATTTATTCTACATCAAGTAACAAAACCTATGAAGTCCTGTGTTTAAATGGACAGTGATATAACACTCTGCAATACAAAATACAATGTACAGAAATTTCTACGAAGTAAACTTAAAAGAAACACACTTGATTTGTATGCTTGTGCATTTAAGTTAGAAAATTTTACTTTATATGTTAAAAAAAATTCACATCTTATTAGATGTTGAAACTGACAGTCATGTAATTTAACTACTGATATTTGGTTTATAATAGCAAATATCCCAAACTGCTATTTTCCATGTCTTCTCAACTTAAAAAATTTGTGCTATAAAGTGAAAAAAAATCTGTAGTGATGTACAATGAAATAAACGACTCCAAAGAACAAATGAAGCTCTCTAATTCTCTATCTGAAAAAGTTTATGAAAATATAAAAGGAACTATTAAACATATTTGCACAGTCAAATAAGTTAGCTGGCCTTCTCGGCATCTTCAGAGGGTCTATGTGGCAGCAGGGGAGTAGCCTCTCTTCCAGATTTGGTACAAACACTGCCCCGTCCCACTGAAGTTTCCATCCCCATCACCTGTCCGGGTCTGTGACTCTGCAGAGCCACTCAGAGGACAGCATTGGAAAATGCTTTTCTGATTGACTCCTGCCTCTTTTCTCTTAAGCTACTCCGAACTGCTTTGCTTCTTTCTTTAGGCTGATAAATTTGAATCTTTAAAAATAAACTGTTATTTAAAATGTAACAATTTCCACTAGGATGAATTATTTCTAATTATGTTCTGAAAAAACTTCTAAGGTGATGCACTGTGGGGAGCCAGGCCTAGGAAGACTGTCCCTCCCCCCCCCCCCCCCCGGGCAAGCACGCACCCCCAGCTCACTCCTCGAGAGTCCCTGGATAGGTCTGGATCTGTGGAAGCAGAGATGGCAGCACAGGGAAAGCTAGCTCTACAGTCCACTGAAATCCCCTTAAAACTTACACCAGTCAAGTTATTGGAAAAGATAACTTTATAATCTGAAAAAAAGCAATATGCTTTTGTAGATACTTTCCCATTTTTGTAATTTTAAATGGAAATATTAAGTTATTAAAAAACATCAGAATTGTAAAGTTGGGAAATTTTGTAACAAACCATTATACACAAAATTACAGTAATTCCTGGTCCAGAATATTATATCCTGTATCTAATTTCATAGCTATTTCAAAAACTCTTTGCTCAACACATTTTATGCACTTGGCTTTTAAAGGGGTATTTGCCAGGCTGAGCTTATATTAACAATAGCTGACACGAGGTCGTTGTCCTCACCAGAGTGTCTGTCTGTCTTGTCACCAGCCCTGAGTGCAATGACCTCTAGGCCTGGGCTGCAGCAGGGCCTGCATCAGAGGTCCTAGCCTCAGACTTCAGGTCCCGCGGGCTCTCTCTGCTCTTGCTGCGGTCTTTCCGGTCCCGGCCTCGGTCCCGATCTCTGTCTCGGGTTCTCTCACGGTCCCTGTCCCGGTCTCTGCTCCGGGACCTGTCTCGGTCTCGGTCTCGCCTCCTTTCCCGATCACGGTCACGATTCCTGCTTCTCTCACGATTCCGATCCCACTCCTTAGCCCGGTCGGTATCTCGCTCCCTGTCCCTGTTGGAGCTTCTATCCCTGCCTTTGTCCCATTCCCGATGTCGGTCCCACTCCCGGCTCCTCTCCCAGTCTCTTTCTCGACTCCAGTTTCTGCCTCTCTCTCGCTCTCGCCTCCGATCCTCAAATGCCCGGCCCTGGCGGTTCTCTAACCCTTGAGCTTCAGGCTCATCCAGAGGCTTTTCTTTAGGTCCTGATTCAAACCGCTCCCTCTGTCTCCCTTCAAAAGCCGGGTTCCTATACTCATGGCCTTTGCCTTCTCGGAACTCTGATGTGGGCCACTGTCCATCAGCCTCAGAGCCCTGCCCAGGTCCAGCATTGGAAGGCAGGGCAGTGGCTGGGCCTGTCTCATCCCATCGGTCCTTCCTATGCTGAGGGTGGTGGCTTGGCAGCTCCAGCAGGGGCCGAGGGGGAGGCTTCACAGGCTGTGAAGATGGGCCTTGAAAGTGAAATCGAGGTGGCTGTTCATTTTTCTCAGCAAAGGGTGCAGGCCCCCTTGGTCCTCCATATGGCAGGGGTGCAAGTGCCCTCTGACCTGCAAACCGCGGTGGTGAATTCACCCTTTGCTCTTCGAACTGCTGGGGCTGAACAACCCGGGGGCCAGGCATGAAACCTGGTGCTTGGCCCCTGGGCCCTTCAAATTGGCCAGGGTGAGGGCCCCGGGAAGTTTCGAACTGACTAGGATGGGGCCCACGTGGGCCCACAAAATGGCCAGGAGGTGGACCCCTTTGACCTCCAAACTGAGATGGCGGAGGTCCTCCACGGGGCCCTTTCATCTGAGTCAGAAGTGGCCGCCTCTGGCCTCCAAACTGGAAGGGTGCCCTGTTCCCCAGGAACGGGGCCTGATCTGGCCCTTCACACTGAGCAGGGGCACCTGTCATCTCATTGTATGAAGCGTCCTGGAATTCCCTGTTCTCCCCATGTGGATCCTTGCGTTCTTCAAATTGAGCTGGTGCTCCTCCTCTGGGACCACTGAGATAGGAAGGTGAGAGTCCCCTGTTGTCCCCATAGGGAGGTGGCCCATGTTGCCCAGAGAATAAGGAAGGGATTGGTGGTTTCTGGGCCCCAAATTTGGCAGGTGAAGGGCCTCTTGGTCCATCGTTGTTAGGAACAATATTCTCTTCTGAAAATGGAGGGACTGGCCCCCTAGGTCCTGGGAAACCAGGGCCATGATGCCCTGACATCCCAAAAGTGCGGGGTAAAGGTTCACGCTGGCCAGGAAACTGGGGCTGAGGGCCCCCTCCCCTCTGCCCAGATTGCGGGAATGGAGTAGCGCCCTCAACAGGCCTGGGCTGTGGCTCTCTGCTGTCCTCGGTGTCAGCTACTGGGCTCTCACTCCTCCCAGCAGATTGTGCACCTCGAGGGTTCTCGAATTGGGATGAGCCAAGGGATGTTTCCTGAGACAGAAACACGGGCCCTGGAAAAGGCTCCCTGCCTCCAGAACTAAAATTCTGGGCTTCTTCGGGGTGTAAAGGGAAGCTGGGTGGAAAGGCGGTGCTTGGGGGTGTGGGCAGCAGCACTCTGCGGGGTGCTGCCGGCCTGGCTGTGGCATCACCAGCAGTAGGAAGGTGACTGCTGTCCAGGGGCAATGAGACAGGGTTACCAGGGAGCTCACATTTCTGAATGTCATGTTCAGGTCTCAACACAGTGTTTTCGCCTGGAGCCCAGGGAATGGCCACTGGTTCCTTGGCTTCTGGAGCCAGCGCAGGCCCCTGGGCTGCTGCGGTCCCAGCAACAGCAGTCTCCCTGGCAGGCAGGGTACCTTGTGGACCAGGTGTGCTCCCTGTGGGGGCCCTGGGAAGAGGTTCATTCTCAATGTTCTCAGCAGCCAGTCTCCTGGCCTGCCTTGGATCCCTACTCTGTCTTGAGTCCAAGTTGTGGTTGGCACCCAAGGCTCCATGACTTGGGTCTGGGGCCTGTTGTTCCTGGGAGAACAGGTCTGTCTTGGCCAGGGAAGATTTGGGAGGTGGTGACATCAATGCATCTGACACAGAGAAGTGTGCCATGGAGACACCAACAGCAGCCCTCTGCTGCCTAAGGGCTTCTTCCTGTTCTTCCAGCTGCCTCTTTTGCTCCTCAATCTGCTTATTTAGCTCTTCTAACATTTTCTGTTGCTCTACTAGAGAGGCATTAGTGGCATCAGCAGTAAAGTCAGCAGGCCTCTCCGTGGAGCTGACTTTCACACACATCCGATTGGGCAGGTCATCAATGGTCACTTTAGCTTCTTCCAAGATGGTCTCATCTTCTGGATCATAGGCCACCTCTTCCTTCTCAGCTGTCTCAGGAACATTTTCCACGTCATGGTGCCTCCCTGGCTCAGCAACCAGGGTATGAAAGGCTCGCTCAGGGTTGTACTCTTCTTCTGGGTCATAGGGCCTATCATCTTCCTCCTCTTCCTCCAGAGCTTTGTCTTTTGAGAACTGACCAAACTGTTGAACAATTGGATCCAACAAAGGAGCTGCTGACGTGGCGTCCTCCCCCTTGGCCGTGGAATCCTGAGATACAGACCCAACAGATTCCTTCACGGAGGGTTCAAATGATTTCTTTTTCCCAAACAGAGTCTGCAGGATGTGCTCCAGAGGTGAGGCTGTTTTTGAAGTGGCAGAAACAACAGGGGAAGCTGTGGTGGTCATCACTGCTGATGTGGTGGGTGCTGTGACAGTGCTGGTGGACCCTGGTTTGAGGGATGACAGGATTTTCAGTACTGGGGGTTCAGGAAGAGGAGGAGGGGGTGGAGGAGAACCAGGGGGTGTAGTGCTGCTGGCAGCTGTGTCTGCAGAAGGCAGGTGGTATTTGGGAGTCTTCTTCTCAGATGGCAAAGTTGCAGTTACTTTGGGATACACTGAAGTTTCTACCTCTTCCTGTTGGAGTCGAGTCCGTTTCTCATCTATTTTGTCTAACTCTCCAGCACTTGAAGGACGTTTGACTTTCTGACATATTACTAACCCAAGTATTATATTTGGACGTGGTGACTCAAGACCTGGAAAACAAAATATTTATACAAACTTTAGAATCTAAGCCTAGCTCCCACCCTTCAGAGGAACTTTCACTAACGGGGAACTTCAACAGAGATTCTGTAGCAAAATAAAACCCCACGTTTAAGAAGCTTATTGTAGAAAGCTAAGGGATCGTAGTCTTTGAATGTCCAGCATACCCACCTAGTTCCAGCTCTAGTGGTCTGAAAAGGACCCATGACAGATCAATACCCATCAGAAACCACAAAACAAGAACTTCAGTCACGAGCAAACCCATCCCACATCAGAAATCATGCTGTGTTTCCAGTTGCTAAAATGCCAAAGCTACAGAAAGTGAAAAGAGATAGGCATCTACTGGTTGTTGGAACATTTGACTGGCAGGGTTGGCACACAATGGTTTTTTTGAGACAGGGTTTCTTTGTGTAACTGTGGCTGTCCTGGAACTCACTCTATAGATCAGGCTGGTCTTGAACTCAGAGATCCACCTGTCTCGGCCTCCTGAGGGCAAACAATGTTTAAAAGTCTCAGCTATGCTCTCTCATTTGCCCCCACGGCACACCAGGGGGTTAACATATGAGCTGCACAGGTTAGGTTAAATACACTAAGTTAGCAAATAGTTAGGGACCAGTTCAACTCAAACTAAAATGAACAATGACTTATAGTAATGAGAAAATACAGCTCAATTTAAAGCAAGATTTGCTGGGCATTGATATATCACATTCCTACTGAGTTGTGAATGGTGGCACAACTGCTGCCCTGGAACCTGAGAGGCCCCAGCTGCAGCAGGATTGTGAGCTTAGGGTCAACTGGGCTACACAGCAACTACCAGTCACCTACTGCTCAAGTCTTTATAAACAGAGCCCGTGAATCAGCGCAGCACAGGGCGTCTGCAAATGGTGGTAAGGAACACACCCCAGGGAGGAAGCACTGGGGAGACTCGGCACACTGCTCTTAAAGGCAAGGACCTCTCTAAGACGGTGTGGCAAGTCAGCTCAGGAATGCCAGTTTTCAGTGCTGCTTCCCAATCTACATGTAGAACAAAGCAATGAAAAGTCTAGTCCCAAAACTAGTAGCTTGGGCAGGGGTGCTGGGCAGGGGTTGGGGGAAGAGGGCATAGCATCAAGAGTACAAATGTAAAATGAAACAAGCTATCAATCTGACCACACTATTCAATTTACTGTTATAAAAATACAATTGCATGATTTTTAAGCGATTAAATCACTACCAAAGATTTTACTTGCTTTAAGCTTCTGTAAACAACTGCTTCTAGATACTGTTATGTAGTTAGTTCTAAGGGTGTTACAAATCCTAAATTCCAGTAAGGCTTAGCACACAATGGGGAACGGAGGTGGCTGACTGGGCCAGCTACTGAGAGCTGACCACCCAGCCCCCACACCTAGACCTCCTCCCTCTTTCCAGGAGTCTCTGCGCCAGCCTCCTGCTTCTTGGAGGGACTTTTAAAGACTTGAAATAGTGCTGTGTATCAGAGAAAAGAGCTAGGCAGTGGGAAAAAAAAACAAACTTGGGGTGCAAGCAGATTCTAATGAGTACTCAGAATACGTGGAAGGCTATCAAGTTCTAAGGAAAAATTAAGGGGGCTTTTAAACTTAAAACGGCAGCTGCTGGTTGCTTCCTGGATACTAAATAAAGCTTAACATCTATAGTTTGGATTAATTGCTAAACCAGTGTTTTAGCCTTTCTGGAAGAACATGTAGAAAATGGCCAGAGTTTACAAGTTTGAGTCACAAAAACTTGTTGGAACATTTGAGCCACAGCTGAAGTTTTACTGGACAGCTCTGTAAACCAGGCTCTTTTCAGAATCTGACACTAGGAAACTGGCTGGGGGTGTGGGGTTGTAGAGGAACACGGTGCTAACTGGGAGTCCTGGTGTGAGGAGGCAGGGTTGGCAATTTAACGTGGGCCACTAGCCCTAGACAGAGGACTTTCTGCCTCACTCCAGAAAGGATTCCAGACCACCCAAGTGCAGGTGATAGGTCCTCTACTGTATTAGACTCCTGCTTCCACAGCAACCCAAATCCAGGTGGTCCAGGGTACTGTGTCCCAGCACAGCAGGATGCTCCAGCATCCACAGTAAGCTGGTAGCTGTGGTAGAGTTCATGCTGGCCGTGCGCTCAGTAGGCTGCCTAGAACGGCATCTCGCTAGCAGCTGTTTCTAATCACCTGTTTATCCATGTTTGTACCGCAGGGCTCCAAGACTGGTCCGTGTTCTCTAAATTTCTGGCTAACCCCCCCCCCCCGCCAAATGCACAGCCCTATTCTCAAACAACCCTTATTGCATGTCTCAAGTATACCTACAACTAAATAAATATCCACAAGGAATGGTGGCTCATATATATTGTCTGCTCAGGAGTCTGAGAACAGTCAGATCTTCATGAGTTCAAGGCCAACTTAAGACCATTTGGCGAGTTCCAGGACAGCCTGAGCCAAAACCAAATAAGACAAAGGAGAAAACAAACAAACAAACAAAAAAACCACCCACCCAAATCCAACCATAGCTAGTACCCTGGAAGCAGCAGCATCTTGTGAACAATCAAATTCAATTATCCTTCATGGGCCTTGGAAGTATCTTCGCTGAAGAGTGAGGGGCATGTCCCAAAGTTAATGATGCTGCTCCATTGTGTATGCAAGGTATGTCATGTAACAGGAAATGTCAATGAAGGTCAGATGCCCCAAGTCTCCGTCTCTACCCAACACCTCTAGGAAGGGCAGTGGAGATCCAGGTTTCTTGGGGTCCACTTTCCAGGTTTGCTGCATTTTGTCAGCCATCAGGTTAAGAATTCAGCTCCCCAGAGTGTGGGATGTATGGCCTGAGAAGCAATGGTCACCCCAGCTGCAGTGCTGATAGGGTCCACAAGAGCCAGCACTAGACAGAGCGGCAGTTACTTACACACCACCCTCTCTGGGGCTCTTATGAGGCTGTCAATTCACACAACTACACAAAACAAATGTGTTCTTCAACTACAAGGGATGCACTGTCTGGTGTGTATGAAGGCTCTTTAAGCTCCACCTCTGTCCCCATTTTTAAGGTGCAAATGCCCACTTAGCCTTTGGACTCAGTGGGTATCAGACAGAAGGTAAACCAGTCTGAGGAGCTGTGCTAGTTAATCTCTTGGGACCAGTACCCAGACATGTTAGCAACAGAGTCTCCAGATGTGGCTGAAGACAACCACCTGCTTCTATAGATATGGGAGGGGGTGCTGTGAACGGTGTTCATGTTAGTGTTCCCGTTTATTAACAGAATCTCCCCAAAGTAGACTCCCGCTGACCTCAAACCTATCAAATTGACACCTCTATTCCCCAATCTAACAGTATGTTCAACATGTTCAAGATGAAAACTTTTATGGTCAAAACAAAATGTATACACCTGCTGGATCAGAAACTGTGTTTTTAGGTATGACTTGGACACACTTGGCAACTATGAGGGGAGCTGAATACCTCCCAACCCACTTAGCACACACACACACACACGCACGTCCTCCCTCTTCGACTCTGAAGCTGTCAGACTAGGCAAAGCCACTGCACCCAGTGCACACTTGGGGTAACAAGGGCGCTGTCCATCTTCTTCCAGGTGCCCGAGTACAAAGGACACCATGGAGCACGTCAGTCTGCATGCCCTCTGCTGTGCACCACTTGGCAGGACACTGGGAACCCTGTACTACCAGAAGAGAGTTATGCTGGCTTACAAGAAGCAGAGGTAGACCTAGGGCAAGTGGCCCTAGCTATCGCATGGTTCCAAGTCAAACAAACAATGACCAGTTTCCATGACATATTTTTTATTGATTTAAGATAGACAAAGTAGTACATTCCATTCAATACTGTATTTGACTTTGATTACAGTTTCTATGCAAAGCTTTGATACATACACAAGAAAACTGGAGTGCTTACCTGCTAATATTTCAAAGCATAGAACTTTCCAGCTAATTGGACTGTTTGTGTAAACACGGACACTGGAGTGTGACACTCCCTGAGGGTGGTTTGGAGGAGACTGGCTGCATGCTGGTGCACTGGGGAGGGCAACAGGCACCGACCCCAAATGAAGTGCCTTGGTTTTCTTCAACCTGGCAGTGAGCCCTGATGAATATGAGGTGGGTGCGTATTTTCAGACTCAGTGCTGTCAGGGCCAGGTAGAAGGAAAGGACTCCTGTAAATAAACTAATCTCGCTCCCTTGATTAAGATCACAAGTTGCCTGAGAACCTGTTGGTGGCTTTAAAATAGCATCTAAACTAGTATGTATGGAGGATGGACAGTGGGGTCAGAAGGATCTAGGCCTTTTAGCTGTCCTTTGAAGTAATCATATTAGGTATAAACATCAGTGTCTAACAGACCAACAGTATGTTGTGTAAAATAATTATAAAAGACAAGGGCACTAGAGTCATTAAAAAAACCCAGCAGCTCAGGATATACTGACTGGGTCTGTGAATTACACGTGCTAAGCCAAGAATCAAATGCTGGCAGTAGGTGTTCTGAAGTTGTGGCCTAAGTACTTTTGAAGTCTTGTCATTCTTAAAGTAAGACTAGAGTTCAAGAGGCCAATGTCAGAAAGTACGTGGCTCTTGAGATCAGGTGGAGAGGAGCTCCATGTGTAGAAAACGAGCCCTGCCAACGTCCTCTCTACTCCCATCAAGATCTGCACGCACACTACATGGGGCTGACTTTACCTGAGCCTATGAGGACATCCTAGCCCCTGCTACGAGGACAGCAGCTCAAGATGAGCGCTGTACCACTCTTACAGAGACCACAGGCAAAGCCTTTGTTTTGAGAGAAAGGCTTTGGGAATGCAGACCCTAGGTATGTGGAGAGACCCTCAGCTTGTTGGGTAGCTGGTACTCAGATGGGGCCATTGGTTGGCTGAGGAGACAGAGCTATTTCCTGTAAATGGCCCAAGGTGTCCAAGGCTTCTGGGAAGATTACATTTTATGGGTACCGGGGGAAAAAAAAAATAAGCCAGGAACAAGGCTCCTGCCCAATCTCACACACACATAGCACACACGAGCATAAGCATACACACACACTCACACACCTAAACCTAGAAAATGCCAAGTCAAACCATCAGTATGTAAGGCAGGTCCAGCCACAAGCCTGGCCTAGGCCAAGGCTGTTTGCACTGATAGTGTGCAAATACCACACATGTAATTGTGGCAACAATATCATTAAAAACTGTATTTTTCAGTCCTTAAGTTAAAAAAAAATGTTTAGACATCTATAGGCAATACTTCATTACTTTTCTAAATTCTTATTTTAACAAGACACATTTATGATTTTCTGTGGAGAATTTGCCTGTCTTTTGAGCGTAGCTTTCAGTGTCACGACCTCAGTGAGTGTGGCCCTTCACCTGGCCAGCCACTGAACATGAGTCTGGGTGGGCAGTGTCTATCTCTTAGTGGGATACAATGTCAAACCCCAAACCCTGTCATCTTGGAAGCCCAGTGTGGCCTTATCCTGTCCCGGCTGGCTATCCCAAAACCCTGCACCCAAATGATTGTGTAGCCACAATGGATGGTACCATTCCTCTGGTGGTCTCCTTCCTGGCCCTGGCCACTGGGAAGCCTATATGGGTAAGGGTTTCATGAACCCCAATGCCCATGTACTCTGCAGGTTTCTCAACACTCCCAACAGTCTGGCCTCATTTGGTAATGCTGATGGAGATGGGTAGAGAGAGTTTAAAGGATGAAGCACTGCTTTTTCTAAGCAAACTGGAGGCAGGGATCTAACTCACACTTCTGCAATAAATGGTGTGCTTTTCCGCCCGAGAGGAGGGTGCCCAGGGGCAATACCTGCCCTCACTTCAGGCACCACCCACGGACACTAACTCCTACCCGCGAGCTGAGACAAATCTAAGTGACCGGCCGCTCTTCAAACAGGTGCCAAGGGTCAGCTTCTGGATCTTCACTTCCAGGAGAACTGGATACCTCTTTCCCCTTGATCATGGAAGATGCTGGCCAGAGCTCTTCACACGGCTGTCATCGAGCACCTCCAGGGCATTTTCTGCCACCCACAGTGGTATTTTCTTTTTTTAAAACCCAATATGGCTTCAGAGAACACACTAATACACTCTGCTTTTGAAATGTGCTAGGCACTACAATTACCTACTGCATCATTGCCCATTAACATTTAACCCCTGTACTATGACAGCAACCAATACCTTAATGTGCATGTATTTTGAAACTGCAGGCACAGGTAAAAACTCAAGCCATGAATTAGAAGCAGGCCATAGTTGGCAGAGGGCTGTCCTTCAGCATCCCAGCCAGTTTAGATGCAGTGCAAGTGGTGTGGGGTACAGGGCTTGGGGCATTCATCAGCTACCTCTATGACAGCATTTTAATGAAAGTTTAGCAATGTCAAACCCATTGGATTTTAGGTAAGATTAATCCACTGGGAAAAAGAGACCAATTTAGGCAACTAGTGCCAATTCCCTAACTGAAGCCATGAAAACTCCTTGAAGGTGCTTAGCAGAGCAGGATATCACTGGACCAGAGGCCTCCGTGTCATCTGAAGCCCAGTTTGTGTTTCTTTATATGTAATCTGCTAAGTAATACTTCCAAGGAGAAAACAACTCTAAATAGTTTGAAAAGGTAAAAGAACTTACTACAGTGTGCAGTGACTGAAAAGTAGTCATTTTGAGATGCTTCTCCACGGCACTGTTACAAGACCCCTTAGGAATCAGGTCCTGCGGAGAAGCACCTTAGAATGGAAAAGGCCAGTTCACCTTGAGCAGAGCGGAAACAGCAATAGCAACTGTCTTTCTGGAGTGAAAGGCATCCCTGGATCCAGGCAAACCCTGTCCTCCCTCTCTGGGTCTGGTTCTTGGTCCTGGCATTTGAACAACTTCCTGGTCTGAGGCAGCAAACAATTTGCTTGTAAGGAATGAGTCAATTTTCACATGAACTAAGATGCCTTTAGAGCCATGAGCCTAGATCTCAGATAACAGGTTCTCCTGCCATGCTTGGTTCCATTGGTTGTCCTAATCTAGTTCCGGGGCCAGGTGGCAGATGTTCTTGTGACAACCTGAGAGGACTGTGTCAGTGTAGAGGATCGTGTGAGATTAGCTGTGCCTACACCTCCCAGAAACTGGGTGCTTGCTTACCTGGGCCCTCAAAGGGCAAGAGTTTGGATGGCACAGGGTCCTTAGCACTCAGTGGAATCAGGTACAGGTCCTTGACATGCCTGTTGTTATTAGCTACAACCCCAAATCGGCCACGGCTGCTAAAATAGGAGTAGAGAGAGATGTAGGCAACCTCCTCCTCCTCTGTGGCAGGGTGGAAGCGGATCAGACAGAGCTCCTGTAAGACAAACAGAGCACAGGGAAGCATGCACCTGGGCTGCACTAACAACCCTCCTTCAGATGCAGACCCTGAGACACGCTGCCTAGCAGTTCTGTCAGACCTACTGCTTGTACTAATTCACATCAAGTGTCTGGTCAGCCTGCTGGGCTAGAGCCACTTCCATTCCCAGGACTTTGAGATGATGGGGATCACAGCACGCAGGACACACCAGCAGCAGGCGCCATCTGGGTGTCTCCACACTGGAAGGCCAGTCTATATGGTTTACCTCCTTTGTGAGTGGTACAAACTATGGACCATTTTCAAAAGAAACCTCACACACATCACCTGCAGCTAACTTGAGGGGGTTTTAGGAAGCCAAAGCCTGTATGTGAGGAAAAACTGTGCCTGAGCCAGCATGCCTCCACGTTCCTACCTTCTTTTCCCTTAGTCACAAAAGAGGGAAGCGAAGCCTGTGTATTTACTAAAATCTGAATACATTCACATCATTCTAAGTCAGAAGCAATTAGTCAAGTAGAGCTTCTCAACACTCTTAACATCTAGGGAGTTATAGCTGATGTTTCAAACCTTAGCTCAATAAAGTGAGAAATTTACAAAGGTTTCAGAAAACACAATCGCCCACTGTTGAAGAGACCACATTGTGAGCAGGTACCTTAGACACGGATGACTTCAGCTTGCCAACATAATCCCAAACTGTCTTTGGAGCAATCCTTCCACCGATGTGGATGGTGTCTGGCAAATCCTACACAAGAAGAACATGCAGTCAACACCAGAGCTGCAGATCGACACAATTAATTCCCAAACACCAGATCACACAACAGGAACAGCACCACTTTAGAAGAGTGTCCCCTAAAGTCGGGTGGGAGAAAAAACCCGTCCTCCCAAGGACATCATGTTCAGAAGCTGAAACAGGCCAAATACATGGAAATAGCCCACCTAAGCAGGGAACTGGGATGCCTGACTGCTGGTCCACATTTGTCTCTGGCCATACAACAGAGGAACAGCATGAATCTGACTCCTCCAAGCCACACTCACACACCCGGAGGAAGAGAGGAAAGGAGAAGGGGAAAGGGAGCGGGAGAGATTGATTTCTTGGTTCTAACCTCACTGAGATAATCCAAACACCCAGAGACAGGATATGCCTTAGTGACAAATTTTGCTACACTCTGCATATTAATAAATCCTTTCCAAATCGTGTTGAGCCGAGACAAAAAGAGGGTTGTGTCTCCTTCTGGCGGGGATCGTGATTCTGAAATACTGTAAAACCAAACCATAAAAAAGTGTTAATTTCTTTTTGTACAATAGATATTTCAAACTGTGATGACTTCATACTTGGGAGCAAAAGAAGCCCAAAGTTAGTGGCTTCCATTACCAAGCAACTATTTAAGTCATAATGACTTAGATATTTGGTCAAGAAAACAAGTTGTTCAGGCAACAAATCAATGGTCATTAAATTAATTAAAAACTCTGTACTCAGTATCTGAATGAGAACAAAATATTAATTAGGCATCCAAGAGATGGAGCCTAATTTTAGGATACTGAAGCCAGGTTTCTGATAAATCTAATCACCAGACTTCCTTGTCAGTCGAGGTTTGCTCAGACCCCATCCTAAACACACACCTCGTATTTGGTGATGGTGGTACTGACAGGTATCTTGGGTCAGGAGAGGAGGACGGCTTTGCCAGTATGGACTTAGGCAACACTGCAGGAGTCAAAGCAGGCTTTAGCATGTCCAGTTTGGCTTCTGAAGTATGGGAGTTGTCCAGGTGGGCAGCCATGGAGGCTGTGACTGTGCATGATCCACTCAGGGCGGTCCTGGGGTCTCGGCCAGACACAGTGACTGTGGTGACCACCCCATTGCCACCAGAGGCAGAGCAGGGAGAGAGGCCATCCAGTGGGGAGGGGTCAGGATGGCCATCACCTGTAGGCCCAGGGAAACATTTTCTCTCCTGGTTCAGACTAGATATACTCTCCAGGTCTGGCTCTGAGGCATTTTCAGGCAGTGTCTCTGCAATTCCTTCATCAGTAGTGGTAGCAACTGGATCAGATGGAGAACTGTCATGCCTGGGCTTCAAGTCTTCTTTCTTAGCAGAAGCTGAAAGCTTTTGCTTTTTAGGAGCTGGTTCATCCTCCAATGATGGAACCTGACCTGAAGAGTATGAGGTATGAGGAAGACACATTCAAGAGCACAGCTCAGTCATGAGAGTAAGGAATGACTTACGTTAATCAAAGATATTGGGACCAGGCTACATAAGCACCAGAAAGTCACCTTGTCTAAACTGGGCTGGAACACTGCTACCTTACAAGAGCAATTTTAGCCAAAGCCCAGTCTTGTCTCATTTCCAAAGTTTCAGGCTCTAGATTATGCTCACCTGTACAAATTTTACAGTTTAGATCAAAAAGATGAGCCCGATGCTGACTTGTGGTGTCCTTTAGCATGCTGCTGAAGACATCCAGAAGAGGAGTTGTGTTCTTTTCAGGGGCAGCTCTCACTGACTCCTGCTGTTCCTACGATTGAAATGCAGGTCTTGCCTTTGTTGTTTCCGTGAGATGTAGCAGAGGATGACCCTGAAACTCCCTCCTCCTTCCACCCGGCACAGAGGTTCTCAACCCTCCTAACGCCAGCACCCTCTCATACAGTTCCTCATGTTGTAGTGACCATTAATCATAAAATTATCATTTCTTTTTCTTTTTTGAGACAGGGTTTCTCTGTGTACCTTTGGAGCCTGTCCTGGAACTAGCTCTGTAGACCAGGCTGGTCTCAAAACTCACAGAGATCCGCCTGCCTCTGCCTCCCGAGTGCTGGGGTTAAAGGCGTGCGCCACCACCACCCAGCCATAAAATTATTTTTGGTGCTACTTTATAACTGTAATTTTGCTACTGTTATGAATTCTAATGTAAATATCTGATATGCAGGATATCTGATCTATTGACCCCTGTAAAAGGGTTGTTCTACCCTCAAAGGACTCATAACACACAGGCTGACAAAAACATATCAAGTGCTGGGATCACAGGTAAGTGAGAACATGCTTGGCTCAAATAGATAATTTCCTTTCCAAATTCAATCTATCTCTAAGTTAATAGCACAAACCAATGGAGAGCCAGGTGTGGTGCCGAGGCACCTGGAAGTGGAGGCAGGTGGATCTCTGAGTTCAAGGCCACCCAGATCTACATAACAAATTCCAAGACCCTGTCTCAAAAAACAAAACAAAAAAAAATTAATGGAGAAAAAGCCCACCAATTCAGGTCTATAATCCCCAAATTCCAGAGGTGACATATTTTAGGCCAGATGAAGAGAGACTGTCTCAAAAAACTAAAGGAACCCAAATCATCCCAATGAAGAGAAACACTTGGAAAATACTACACCATGCATATGTATATACTTGTTCAAAGGTCAGTGACTTGCTCAGTGGCTTAAGACACCTTAAAGCAGGTAAGTAAGAGATGTTAGTCTTGTCTGTGTGTAAACACTGGACACCCCAAATGCTCACTTCTGAATCTGACACTGGTGGAGAATCTTCCATGTCAGGAATAGTTTCTGGCTTAGCAGTGTTCTTCTTGCTTTCATTAAGCAACTTAGTCCTGGACTCCATTACCTAAAATAAGAAGGATAGAAATGAAGGCTTCAGCTTTGGGTTCTAGGTAGAAAGAATATTCATCCATCCTATAAATAGCTTAATTGATTCTAGAAAAATGAAACCTCCAGGGTCTCAGACAGTCACCCTCCTCAGCACTCACAGATTTTGTAGGTTTCTCTGTCCACATGGAAAGTTCTTTAGATACAAGTTCTTCAGGTTTCATTCTGACAAGTTTTGCCAAGGAGATTTCTTCTCGAAGAACTCGATGGAAAAGCCCCTAATGAAAAAAAGAAAAGCCCCTTTCATTTCCTCACCCATAAATCTTTAGTGCTGTTTTTTACTCTGGGTCAGCATGACGAACAAAGCAGCACAATGGGAATCAGATGGACCCTGAATACTCCAAGAACTCTAAGCACACACCCTGCAGAAGTGTATCCCCCCCACCCACTATGCATAGGCAATAGTACTACTGAGACGGCTCCAAGGTCATCTGCAGAGTCTATGTATGTCTTCTCAGGATCACAAATCACGTACACAACTTGTAAGCCAGTAGAGGTGATACACACCTGGGAAGCAGAAGCACAAGACTGCCTCAAAAACAGTAGTGAGAAGGCCAGGTAGTACATGCCTTTAATGCCAGCACCGGGATCTGAGCTTGAGGCCAGCCGGAGCTACACAGTGAGACTGTTTACCCCGCAAAAAAAAGTTAGAATATGCATCACTTCTACCATGGGATTGCAGAGCATATGATGTAGCCAAGACACTTGATTCTGGTCCTATCAGAATTGTGTGTGCTCAGAGTCTAGAGAACACTATAAACAATCCCAGCAGTAGAAAGGAGGAGAGGCATCATTGAGAATTGCAGGGTACCACATATCATGTGGCTGAGGAAGAGGGGTTAAGGCAAAAAAGGTTGCTTGAACCTTTAATCCCAGCACCTGCTAGGCAGAAACAAGTGGATCTCTTCAGATTTTGAGGCTAGCCTGGTCTACAAAGCAAGACCCAGGGCAGCCAAAGCTACGGTGAGACCTTGTCCCAAGAAAATCAAACCAAACCAAACAAGGTCCACCAGACACCCCTGAAAATTGGGATGAAAAACTTTTAATCTTAGGGCAGTGGCATGTGATTTTTGCAGCAATTTAGGCTAACCTAGTAATATGGAAGGTGAGGAGTTATAAATCTGTTCTAGCAGAGAAGATGACCCACAAAGACAGAAAGGATGCTCCAAATGCTATTTGGTATGTCACTGTGAAGCTAAGAGAAAGAAGGTAGGGCTCTATTCTGGGTCAAAAAGTCCCAACATCTAGTTGGGGGCACACAGACCTGATTCTTAGGATCCTTAAGGTTGAACATGATGCTGCGATATTTGCTCTTATAACGATTATCAGTAACCTGGAACAAGTTAAACATCTCCTTCTCAATGTGGAGGGCAATTTTTCCTACTTCATTTTCTGTCATTATTAAGTCATCGCTGTCATTGACTCTGAATAGAATGAAAAGAGGGATTATATAAATCGGGGGGGCACTTGCCTAGTGGGGAAATCCAGAATACTATCATCAATGCTTTCTCTGCAAAAGGTATGACATGTACAATAGCCCACCTTTTCCACAAAATCTCTTTCAAGGAACGCCTTATATTTTGCCGAATTTGTGAATTGGGCTGTGATGGGGCTGGGCTCACAGGCCCAAGGCGTCCTGGCGCTGGAGAGGCTGCAGAGACATTGGCAGTCATTGGCTTCCTCATAACTCCCACCACAGCAGCAGTGCCAGGCAACTTTTTGGAAGCAGCTGTCACAGGTGTTGGTCCAGCCTGCCTGGAAGAAGTGCCTGAAGGGGTGGCTGAGGGCCATGGCCTCTTGGGAATGGTACCCTTGAAGCTTGAGGGCAGCTTCTTAATGGCTGGTTTGGCTCCTGCCATGTTAGCATAAGGAGGAAGCTTCTTTGGAACAAGATTTCTAGGTGAGGTCTGTCTGCCCATCAAGGAACCTGGAGGGACTGGCTTCTTTGGGACTGCAGCTGCTGCCACCGCTCTATCCTCCGTTCTCCTGTCATCCTTCATGGCTAGAAAGCAGAATGCAGACGGAGTAAGATACGGGCAACACATACAAACTTCAGGTTGACATTATATCACGGCCACCCTGGAAATAGCTACTGCAACCTAGGCATTAGTCAGATACGTTTGCAGATAAGGTTTTAAAATCTTGAAATACAGAAATATTTTCCACAGTATTTCATGGTGGTGGTGATTATTCAGAAAGAAAATGCTTTCGTGTCTCATTACATTAAACCTTTTACTTTAAACAAGTCAATTATCAAAGGCTCCAATTAATCACTAGCTAAACTCTAAAACTAAAGTACAGGCTTCCCATCAAAATGGAGCAGATTTACAAGACAAATTTTATTAACAAGTCAAGGTATTTTTGTATAAACTTGAATTTAAAAAAAATCATCTCAAGGGGAATATCAGACAAACTCTCGCCCAGAAACAGTCAACCCTGGAGACTGTGCCCTGGAGACTGACAGCTTCCTTTAGTACAGGGAACACACATTACTTCATCATCCCTCTGCAGGAGTCCCCCGGAGACATAATTGATAAAAATATAGACCGGTGACATCTGCAATATAGGGAAGATCAGTCAACCTATTTTCACATCACAAGTCAGACGCCAAAATAGAAGACTCCAGTGGCTGTCTATTCCTAAGAACTCAGCTCCAGGGTATTTAGCATTTCACCTGCATGTCTGCACAGAGGTCACGTGAAATGAAATCAGCACTGACTCCTTTTCTTGAGGGAAGGAAGCAATGAACATCAGATGCCAAAAGCAGTCATGCTCATTTATACAAGTTCCAACCCCTCCTCAATTCAGTCAGCATGGTAAAATGACAACCTGCTGTTTTAAATACTTGTTCTGCATTAGCTCAGTAGATCAGTACCATAGCCTGGGTCATGGAATTACATGGTGCTTGTCCAGCACGATGACCAGTAGCACAAGGGGTCAACAAGGCAAAGAAACGTCTGTGAACATGTGGCTCAGGGCTGCTCTCTTGACAGGCAAGGAACTATGAGATGGCTCATTTAGATAGGCAATCTAAACAGTGTGTGCTGGCAAAAACCACACACACTACACAGGCAGTTCCAGCCATCCCTGAAGCATGATTTCAAGATCATAGGTGATTACTTCCCACCTTCTGCTCCCAGTAACCATTTCTAAAACACCAGGAAGCCCAGAGAACTCAGGGAAGAGTGGAGACCCCATATACAAAGAAAGCTCATTTCAACTACTCTAGGTTCTAGGGGCCCCACCGAACCCTGCCAGACTGGCTACCACCCTATTGTTGGTAACCTGTACCAATGCCATATGGCCAATTACAAAGTGGCAGTAAAAACCTAGAAGATGCAAGTCTTGCATTTCATCTGAAACCCTTCCAATTTCACCCCAATAGCCCTTTGCTGCAAGTGTTCTCAGGATGACACCAAACCCCAGCCTTAAAGCACTTTAGGGGCTTTGCAGAGTGAAGTCACATCTACCAAAACTGCATTTTTCTAGATGAGGACAGAAAATACCCAGAGGCAGATCTGTACAAAATACAAACTAGGAGCATACTCTGAACAAAGGAATATACTTTTTTTGTCAAGAACCTGTTTTTATAATACAGTGTGTAAGACAATTGGTTTATTAGAAGAGCACATATTCTTAGCCAAGTTTCCCATAGATCAAGGTCAAAGTCCAAGGACTCTGCAATGGGTGTCTTATTTCTAACTCTCAGCTCCAGGGGGGGTTCAGCAATTCACCTGCATGTATGGCTGCTGGGTTACACGTAGGAAGGGCCAGGAAGGAATGAGCACTCAGAGAACAGTAAGGACCAAGTGCTACATAAGGTGCGGACACACTGGGCAAGGGCATAATAAATGTGTATTTGACTGCCAGCCATCCAAGACTACAATAGTGAAGTGGTAACAAAAGCAAGACCCAAAACCAGCCGTCTTCCCCTCTATAAAAGGCATTGCCAGAACCTCAACAAAGCCCCTCTACATAGCCTGAAACACCTGTGATAGGATTTCCTTGCTTCTGGTTACAAATGTGGACCTCAAAGCCACAGATCCAATCTCTCTTGATCTGACTGCATTCTAGCTATTTCTAATAATTCCAGGACACACTCGATGACACCTAAACACCATCACTAACCATCACTCTGCAGACTTACAGGCCCAGTTGTTCTTGCCCATTTAAGGCCAAAAAGTCAAGACCCTTTAGTGATACTTCCAGCAGTGTGTAAAAGGCCATGTTATGTAACTATAAATTGGCAAATATGTTGCACAAATGATGGGTGTCACCAGTCAGCATCTTGACACTCCAAGTACTCTTCTATTTTGGAGAGGGTCAAACCTGGCAACAGTCATGCACTGCCATTGCTCAAGGGACTGACATGTTCCTCTAGTCCCTATAGACAGAAAAAGCAGTGATGTTCATTTAGAGCAGCAACTGCTGCAATGCCAGCAGCAGAGATTCACTTTCATTTTTGAGTAGAGCAATAAACAAATTTGTAAGTCCTTGTTCCATTTCCTTCCCCAACTCCCGGGTTTAAAACCAGTGCCTTAATCAAGTCACTTCCTCAGCCCCAGAATTTACTTTAAGCTATATACTGTGTAAAAATTAGTTGTAACCAATGGGAGACCTATCTTACAACTTCTGTGTTTTCTCTGCTGGCCAGCAAAGAGCCATACCTGATGCCACTAGGCTAAGTTCCCATTCACATGCCCATCCCGCTAGTTGAGACATTCTAACATCCTTCTCTGCCCTCTTGTGGGGGTAAGAAGGTACTGAACAATACTGAATAGCAGGAAGGCTGTTTGTTTCCAGTGCTGTTGTTGACCACTATCTTACGGGAACTGCTGCCAAGGCCAGTTTTTTTGTAATGGGAACTAAGTTGTTTCAAGTTTGATGGAGTTAAGGTAGGATGCTCTGCACAGGATCACAACAGCTGAACTACTCTCATAACATCATGGGCTCATTAGCAAAGCTATAGCACTGCTGGCCACCAGATGGCAGTAGTGACCCACAGTGGAGGTAAGGAGAAAGGAATTGGGGGACAAACTCTGGGCTTATGTGCTCCCCAGGCAGAACCCTGGAACTGCATGTTGAAGCCTAACAGGAGTAGGGCCCACACACAGGGAAGGTGTGTCAAATCTACAGAGTGCCAACCACCCCCAGACACCGTCAGGTGATTGCTGTTGCAGGAGGCTGCTAAGCTTGTCCCCATGCAGATATTTCACCTCCAGCACCTTAAGAGAACTGCTTTGTGGAGTGGCCATAACCAGCACCAAGTTGAATTCTGCTCCTTAGCTGTGGGCAACGTAGCGTAAGGTTTCCCATTGTGTCATTGTACCTCTTCCCGGTGGGATGGCAGTAGCAAGTGGAAATGTTTCTGCTGTGCTTATGTTGAAGTATCTTGAAATTAACACCCCTTTATAGAGGCCGAGGCAGGACTGAGGGAGAGGTGGCCAGGGGTATTGAAACCATCTCAAAAACAAATTATCTTTTTAAAAGCAGGTACTTTTATGTAAGATCTGGACAAAAGCAGCACAGGCTATGTCAGAGGTGCTCCTTGGATGCCCACTGTGACTACAATGACCCTGAAGAGGTCCACATCCAACTGCTTATGTTCAGGGGAATTAAAACCAAATTTTTATTTCTTACTGATGTTCAGTATTTAACTTCCATCTTAATGCAGAGATCATGTCTAAGAAACTTGCAAATTATCTTAATCATTTCACTTAGTATCTTGAAATTTTTAACTCAAATCACATTGACTTGGCTTGGTAATGTTAATTTCAGACGTTATACATTGGGTCAGTGGAACGCAGTTGGTGAAGGCCGTGTAGGTGTGCTGTCTTGCCCAGCTATGTGGAAACTGAGCTGCTGTTTCTCAGATTGCTCCAAACACAGGCACAGATGACTTCAATAAAGTCCATTTTAACCATTATTTCTTTGTACCCATGGTTTACTGAAACCAACAAGACAGGAACATGTTAAAAACATTCCATGCGCCTTCCTTGGACCCTCTAGACCTTAAGGGTCCAAAGCTCGAGGCATAGTGGAGAACCAGGTGAAGAGAATGCAACATTACCTTAGATTCTTGCCGAACTCGTCCAGGTTTGTGGCAAATCTATGTTGCCCAAACCCTCATTAAAGTAGCAAAGAATCTGATCTTTCACGTTTACTCTCTAACTTTTGGACACTAAGCATAGCAACTATGTGCATGTTGGTGTGTAGCAAAAGCATTTTACCACTTTATACAGACTAATAATATAGTAATGATGAGTTGTGGCAGGCATCTTCAGAGGTGACCTTTGTACTCTTGACAGCAGCAATGCAATCAAAAGGATTTTCTTGGAGTGTTGCCCCTGGGATTCACAGGAAGGTAATTCAGAGGTGAAGGACACACACAGGGACAGTTGGGGCTCATTTGGCAGATTCAGGTTAGTGCTATGATCCAATTTTTAATAATAGGCCTTTTAAAAAGATTTATAAAAAGTAAAATGATTTAAAATACCAAAAGAATTTAACTGACAACCTAGTAAGTTTCTGCTCTTATGTATATTATAAAATGGCTGCCAAGTTTAACCCCCTTGGTACAAATTTTGTCTTGGGAGGGGCTTTTAGATGTGAAAGCTGCCCCCCAATCCCCATTTTATTGCCACTAACAACTCTGGAGGAGACAAATAAACGGCTCATACAGCTGATAAAACACAGGTCCCTCCATATACTACAGAGAATTAATTCCTTCACGATCCCATCACGTGTGCTTCTGGAGCCCACATCTTGAGACAACCTGGTAAAACCTACTTCTCCCTGTTCCATCCACTCCCCGTCGCCTGTGCAGGATGCATGCATCAAGAAAAACGTTTCCACATGGGTAGGATGCAGTCAATCCCCAAGATGTGTGATTTATAGGCGGCTGGGGTTTTCCATTAATCCCCCACAGCCAGATGCAGTGCTGTCATGTCAAGACCTATTCAAACACCCAGTGTTTTAAGTCACTTGATGAGCCATTTAATGAATCCAAAGTATTAATTGTGCATATAAGTATAAATGCCAAATTCCGTTTCGAAACTAATAAACCAACAATATTTTAGGCAAGTGTTTAGCCCACTTCCCTCCCCTGACAATGGGAGGTGTCAGTGAAAATAAAAGGGAAAAAAAAGGTAACAGCAATATCAGGAACTTCAGGTATTTTAAAAATGATAATTGTTTCTATAAATTAAAGAAATTGTACAGATATCCTAGAAAAAAATCAGAGGAACAACTGTGCGTGAAATGGAATCACCTGCATGTGGAGGAGTGGCTTCCTGTGCAGGGCAGCATGCTGCCTGCCTGTATCCACCTACAGGGTGGCAGCAGCAAGGCTCGGCTCTGCCATGCAGTCTTCTCAAGTCGGTGAACATGGTGAGCATCCATTTAGAAGATTGCAGGATGTATTCCCAGCACTGGTTTCACTTTGAACACCCCCTCCAGACCCTTCCCACCCCCCATGTGTGTTCGGCACACAGGCAGTGGGAGACACAGTTGCAGACTGTGTGATGGTGCCTTACCACTGTGCAGGCAGGGCAAGAGGGGTCAAAGGGGCCAGGCCCTGTTTGGACAGCAAGAGGCAGAAGGGACATTGCTCCCCACTGATGAAGCCACTCTTCTTCTTAATGTTTGGAAGACAACATTTGTGGAATACAGGGGAAAAAACTGGCAACTGGTTCAGAAACATGTCCCTAATACATGCTGTATTTTGAATGCCGGTCAACTTTGAGATGCTGGTATGTTGGGAAGATTAATCAGTTGTTAACTTGTCCCACTTTCCTGCACCTGGAGCCTATCAGCTCTACTAAAGAGCCAATGTGGAAGACAAGGTGAGATAGGACAAAGAAGAACCTCTGAGCATAGAAACTGGTAACCAGCCGGGCAGTGGTGGCGCACACCTTTAGTCCCAGCACTCAGGAGAGGTAGGTGGATCTCTTGAGTTCGAGGCCAGCCTGGCTTACAGTACAGAGTAAGTTCCAGGACAGCCAAGGCTACATAAAGAAACCCTGTCTCAAAACAAAAATAAACTGGTCACCTTGTTGAACCCTGGAAGCCTTCCATCTCTCCCAATGTGGCGGAAGGGAGACAGAAGACAGTGCTCAGATCTTAGGTCCACTGTTCTCCATCTTCCTCACCAATATCCTCTCTCCAGGACACAGGAACTTCTATGATGTCACACAGGCAATATACTTACCAGGGTCTGAAACTGAAACTAGAGGATTAATTGCTTCTAAAGTGAGCCCGAGTCAGAACTTCAAGAGCAGCTTTCCTATTCCGGGCACACAATAAAGGTGAACCGAGTTATCACTCTTCAGGCCCCAGGTTTCTGTCCTTTGTTGTTAGGTCTACAGATGCATAGAAAGCACGTGAGCCTATACGTGGGGCCTTTCCCTGTCCTGGTTTCTGTCCTTTATTGTTAGGTCTACAGATGCATAGAAAGCACGTGAGCCTATATGTGGGGCTTTTCCCTGTCCTGAGGGGTACTCGGCTCTAAGTCTACTCACTGGCTCACAATGCTGCTGCCACTGAACACCTGAGACGAGACACATCCTCTGCAAACATAAAAACTCACTACTTGATTGCCTGAAGTGCACAGGGGCTGCCATAATACAGCGGGGTACGCCAATTTACTCCTGTCCTTGGATCTTTTACATTCCTTTCCCTAGAGACAGGTTTTCACTCTGCAACCTAGATTCAACACTCTCATCTCAACTTCTCTTAAGTTAGAACTCTGGACCCACAACTCCATGCAAAGCTGCATTCTCATTTTGTGAACCTACCTGGTCCTTCCCTTAGTGAACTTGCTAAAGAGCTAATAAGAAATGTAGCACGTTTATACGTGTGAAATCCAGAGCATGATACTTTTTAAAGGTTACAAATGCACCAATGGGTTAGGTCAGTAGCACTTACCTAGTCATGCATGAAGTCCTGGGTTTGACCCCCAGCACCACATGCCTGTAATCCCAGCACTCAGGAAGTGAAGACAGGAGATCATGGGCTAGGAATGCGGCTCAGCTGGTAGACTGCTTCACTAATACGCCCCAAGTTTATGCCCCAGAACATAAATCAGGTGCATGCCCGTATATCCCAACATTCTTTACAGGTGGAGGCAGGAGGATCACAAGTTCAAAGTCATCCTCAGCTTCACAACAAATTTACAGCTATCCTGGGCTATAAGAGCCCCTATCTTGGGCTGAGGGTGGGCAAAGATGGAACATATCAAGAACACAACTGAGAACTCACTTGAAACCATTGCACAGAAAGTGTACCTTGTAGAGCAGGGGGCTATGAAACAAGAATGGCTTCAAATTTTGTGATCTAAATCGGGGTTTCAAAAATTTACTCAAACTATTGCCATTACAATGATTTGAAATCTGGGGCAGACTACTAATCTAAATATCTAAAAGGAACCTGGAAGCCACTACCCACAATTCTCCCTTTGATGAGGACACTACCTCAGTATAAAGGTCAATATAATTGCTCACATTAGGGTCTGAGCAGCAATGATGAATAACCTTCAAAATGTGAACCTGTTTGTCATGTAGGTGTGTAGTGTGTGAAACAGACACAAGCAAATTATCTACCTGTCCTTTCAAATGTCCTAGCTCCTGAAAAAAAAGTTTTTGCTATAGAAGAGCAATGACGCCTACATATACAGAAAACAGGTAATGTGGAAAATTTCTCATAAATTATGCAGAGCTGTCCTGTGAGAAATTGGTGTCTGCACAGTACTGAGCCTGGAATCTTAAAAGTGTACTGATGTAGTCCCATCTTGAGAGCAGTGCAAATACTTACCAAAACCTGAAACTGAAATAAGAAATTGCCTCCAATGTGAGACTCTCAGTAGTGAAATCTACACAGCTCTTTAGGAAACACCCAGAGAAGCTCCACAGGCTAGACGGGAATACCTGGGGTCCAGAGGCAAATTGGCATTTGTTTCTGGCTGGCAGTGAGCTGCTAGCTACCAGTTTACCCATGATTCCATTCCTAGACAGGGACAGCCCCACGCAGCCATCCAGACGATGGGAGGGGCCTGTGAAGCCAGCCTTCGGGTGATACGTACATTTACTCAATAGGGTGGGTGAGAGTGCAGTGGGCTTCTCAGGCTTCTCGGGCTTCACAGCATTGTAGTTGTGGTCGCTCGCCCAGGATGGGGTGGTGCTTTCGCAGGTTACCTCCTTCCCTGAAGCTTCACTCCTAGGAGCCACCATCGCTTTCTTCACTGGGTTTTCTTTTTTTTCTGAAGCTAGTCTCTTGTGCACAGAAGAGATTTTAATCCCCACCTGGATAATCAGTGAAATCCCAATTATTAAGGTCTGAAGTGACACCTTTGCTTCAGTGACCAATTAGAGACACGATGCTGCCTTTTATTTTTATTTTGGCACCTGAAGACCCTTCACCCAAGCTGAAGCAGAATCTAGAATCTTGTGATTCCATATGGCTATGTCTACACACCCAATAACCCTTAGCACTCCCACTTAACATCTGGGTAATGGAAAGATTCCTGACCCAGATTGGTCTGTAACCCAGTGGAGGCATGAACCCCTCTCGGCGAAACAGCAAAACAAGCTAAAAACAAAATGAAAAGGGCCTGCACGTGGGCATGAGGACGTGTAGAAAAGAGATGGCATTGGCATTCCCTGTGGAAAATCTACCCACTGGGAAACTGTGGCCAGACTCCAGTGCTCTGCACTATCACCCGCACACTGTATAAAGCAACTACTTTTCTGGGAGCTCAAAGACCCAAGATGACAGCCTTGAAAAACAAACAAAAACAAAAAAACCTAGTCAGGCTTGATGGCGCAGGACTGCAATCCCAGCTGAGTAGGAGGCTAAGGAAAGAAAACCAAGTTCAAGGCCTGCCTGGCTACAGAACCGCCTTTAAAACAAAGGAAACACTCTCCCCATGGGATATGTATAAATCCTAGGACTGTCCAGGCGGCAGTGGTACACGCCTTTAGTCCCAAGCAGGCAGAAGCAGGAGGATCTCTATGAGTTTGAGGCCAGCCTGGTCTACAGAACTAGTTCCAGGGCAGTCAAGGATACACAGTGAGACCCTGGCTTGAAAAACAAAAGCCACATGCTTGTTTTACTATACTCACGTCCTCAGCAAATGGGGAAGATAGGAGAAAAATGGGATCTAGATTTTGTTGACAACTGTTGTTCCCTGCACTCCTCATGCAAAGACCAACAAATCTATGAAGAGTACTTTCAAACACTTCCTGTTTCAATTGTCCTGAAGGTGACTTTTGTCAGCTTACCTGAACACTGCATTTTGGAAGATTGAACTTTTCTGGCTTCATCTTGGCCTTTTCCTTGGGTTTTGGTTTTTGTTCTTTACCTGAACTTAGAAATTTCATAGTAGCTGCAGCGTGTTTGAGAATGCAATCATTACTGCAGTACACTGAATCAGGCTGTGCTACACTGGAACACCCAGGGCCAATGCACTTAGCAGCACCAGGAGCCTCTACGACCTGCAGAATGAAACGGGTGACCTCAGACAATACGCACGCCAACACCAGTACTGAGCATCATGACAGCTCTATTGATGGCACTGATGGCTACTGTGATCGAGACACTAGTAGTGTTTTTTCTTTTTCTCTTCTTTTCCTTTTCTGAGAGTATGTCTCACTAACTCTGGCTGGCCTGGAACTCAGAGAGCTACCTGCTTATGCCTCCCAGTGCTAGGACTAAAGGCACAAAGTCTATACCACTATGACTGGCTCTAACAATATTTTTGGTAGGAATAAAACATACTTTTTTATTCATTAGCTGTGCACGACGGCATAATCTTTAATATAGTTCTAGTACCTGGGAAAGGAAGGCAGCAGATTCCCAAGTTCTAGGCCAGCGTGGGCTACATAGTAAGACCCTGTCTTTCTTTGTGTGAACTACACAAACCCATTTCCCCCTTAACTGTCCTGACAAACTGTATACATGGGAGCGTCAGTCAACATGCCTCCTACAGAAAACATGTGCAGGTCCCAAATGATAACTAGAGTTAGAACAGGGCTGGAAATATGGCCTAGAATGCTTTTACGGAAGACCATGTCAGGTAGCTCACCACCTATAACTTTAGACTTCTGACCTCTAAGGGCACTATATACATTAACCCCCCCACCCACACACACATAAATACCTTAAAACATTATTTAAAAAAAAGGTCAGAATGTCTATTTAATGAGGCACAAATTATGTTCTTAAAATTCTTACATTTTGTGCGTTTGTATGTGTGTAGAGGTGCACACACATGTACAGTTGGAGTCAGGACAACTTTCAAGAGTCAGCTCCCTCCTTTTATCATGTGGGATCTGAAGATCAAACTTGAGTCATTAGTTTGATGACAGGTGCCTTTACTCAATGAGCCACCTCAGAGGCCCAGATAAAAACTCCTTTATGAGCAAGGTGTTCTGTCACAGGAGTCAGAAGTGGGCATTCACTTCTCTGATGCATGAATTACTTGAGATGGCAGTGAGACACCACGTGGGTGCTATGAACTGAACCCAGATCCTCTGGAAGAGCAACTAATGTTTTTAGTCACTGAGTTACCTCTCCAGGCCCCCAGGAGAAAGAAAAAGATCTCCTAATGTAGTCTTTCTTGGCTGGCCTGGAACTCACTAGTAGACCAGGTTAGCCTTGAACTCA
This sequence comes from Ondatra zibethicus, assembly GCA_004026605.1. Taxonomy (NCBI): domain Eukaryota; kingdom Metazoa; phylum Chordata; class Mammalia; order Rodentia; family Cricetidae; genus Ondatra; species Ondatra zibethicus. The sequence continues at coordinate 101,034 of PVIU01000284.1, read as the reverse complement.
CACTGCCTCCAGAGTGTGGACTCTGCCACACCCAGCCCTCAGGTGAAAATTCTTAAGAGAAAATGTGCCATTCCCTAAAAGAGAAGAAATCCAGTGGGTTTTGAAGAAAGGCAGCTTTTTTTTGAGTGGTGGTAACACTCAGGATACACAATTAAGCATTCATTTTGGATAACTAGTGACCATTTAGTCTGAAGTATATCAGAAAGACTGGATGGGACAGAAGCCTGACAGCTGAGACCTCAGAGTGGGTCGTCTCCGGCTATCTTCTAATGAGACCACAGCCTCCAGCCGAGATGAAGCCTTGGGAAAGGAAACTCTTGTTCCCCTTGGGGGTCAGGGGTCTGTACTGAGATCTGATTCATGGATACCAGGGTGGAATTTTAAGCAAAGTCTGTAACTTGGCAGCAGAAATCACACACGGCAACAGTACATGTGACGTCTCTGCTACAATTTCTACTATTCTGTTGATAGAAAAGCTAAGGACACATTAACACGTCCCTTATACTGAGCCAGGCAAAATGTCAGATTTCAGTTTAAATATTTAACATAGTCGCTTTTCTTCTACCAGATCTAAGTTTACACAGAATAAAATTCAAGCCATGTCTAATATACTGGCAATAAAAACATCAAACCGATAACTTTGAGTAAACGGTGCTAACAGCACAATTTCATGTAGCCATCACTCTTTCGCCTTGCGGCACACGGTGCATGCTAAGGCAGTGACATTCTAGACTCTACACCTACTGGAGGGCAGGCTATGGATTTAAGGACCAGAAATGAAAACGCACATAATAGTGGCACCCTCATGAGAAATGCAATGAAACACGGAGAACAGGATATGGCTCTCCTCAGCAGCAAAGACTGCTGCCTCAGTTCACGGGAAATGTGCACATCATGGCCCCATGAGATAATATGGATCAAGAAGGAAGAAGGAAGAAACACTGGGTAGGCAGAGAACCCAATGAGTAACTGGCCTGTAACAACTCAGGTCAAGATGATTAAGAGGAGGATACAAGTTACCTTTCTCTCAATGATTCTGCCAGCACTCAAAACATGGAACACCAACATGTGAAAAGGCTAATTAATCCCCCCCAACCTTAGTCAACAGCAGCACGGAGAAATGTTCTCTTTTTCCTTTAAGGGACCATTCGAGTATGGTGTTGGCGGTTAATTATCTGTAATCCTAGTACTAAGTAGGCTAAGGCAGAGGGGTCACAAACTAGAGGCCAACCAGAGTGACACAGACACACGTGAGCTGAGTTAAGACAGAAGCAGTAGCATGATGCCCCTTTATAGGGCCCAGATCCATATCAGATACAGGATCTGCCCCCTCAAAGGCCACCTTCCTAGTCTTGGTGTTTTCACAGCAGTGAGTCTGACATTTGTGCTTGCCATAGCAGACAGATACTTACAGGTTGGAATATCTTGAGTTTTTTCTTGCCGCTGGGGTTTGCCGCCTTTTCAATTCTACCCTTTATTCCCTGGTCTTCACCAGACTTCTGTTCTACTATCCCTATACTTGTACAGTCTGTGCCGTCAGCACCTATGGGTCTGCACCCAGGGTCCTGCTCATCAGTGGCACTGGCACTTGTCTCATCCTGCACTTGCAAAATGGTGCAATTTGGGCAGATGTAGTCTTCCCCATTCCTTTCCAGGAGTCGCCCTCGGGCTTCAGAAATACCCACACAGTCACCATGGAACCACTCCTCACATCGATCACAGCAGATCATAAACCTGAAATTGGAAGATTATGTGGTCACTGTCTAACATATTACCAAGTCAAACTTTTAATATTCTATTACAAAAAACATGCAAACAGAGTAAAAAGTAAGATCAGAAATAAAACATCCATGTGCCCTTCCTTTTGTTACCAGTATTCCAAATCTGATTCATATTTTTTTCTATTTACTTATTTTTTGAGATAAGGTTTCTTGTGTCTCAAACTCCCTAGGTAGCCAAAGATGAACTTGAATTTTTGATCTTCCTGCCTCTACCGAAAGCTGAGATTACAGGTATATGCCACCATACCATTTTATGAGGCACTGGGGACCAAACCCAGGGCTTCTTTCTACCCATTGCACTACTCCTTAGCTCTTCATCTTTTGGCCGGACCATTTTAAGAGTGAACTAGAGGCTTCAGAGCATCTCTACGCAGCAGGAGCAACAACTTCATGCCCTAACAACCCCACAGGGATGCCCCATCACCACCTGGCAGCCAACTCAAGCAAAGGAACACACTGGGTACAGTCATGTCCTGAGTAACACTTTTCCACAGGATCTTTGGAACAACAGATGGCTCTCACCTATCTACAGTGTCCACTGGCTGCCCATGGCTTGAGAGACCAAGGCAGTGAGCTTTTCATCTCATGCTGGACACTTTGCTCCTATGTGTCTGCCACAGTGGAAAGGAAAGGCAGTCCACATGGATCCACTCCTTTTGTTTCTTTTTTCACAGGACTCATTCATCTTTTTTCAATAAACCAACTGCCTGGCAAGCCCAGCTTTAAGCTCTTTGTCATCAAAGCAAATGGAGTCCTCTCGCTGTCTCCATCCCTTGGCTCTTTCTGAAAATGGGCACAAGCTCCCTCCTTCCACCTACCTGTTGTTGTGAGGCTGGCGGCAGATGCAGTACAGGGCATTGGGGTCGTAAACCTCACACTCAGGCTTTGGTTTGCCCACATCCCTGGGGCCTTCCTCTTTACTTCCCTGAGTTGCTTTCCCCTCTGACTGATTTTCTCTGTCCTCTTTCTCTGACTGGGACACTGGTCCCTGACTAGCCTCAGGCTCCTGCTTACAAAGAGGTGCGTTCTCATCAGCACTGCCCGCTAGGACACTCCCAGTTTCAGCAGGGTCCTCCTCTCGGCGTTTCTTCCGTAGGCGATTCTGAGCGCCTCTCAGGGGCCTCTCCACGGGTTCTTGTTCTCTCTTCCTTCGAAGGCGGTTCTGAAGTTCCTTCAAAGTTAGGCCGTCGCTGTCACTGTCAGAGGTGTCTTCTTCCTCATCACCTCCTTTTGCCTTTTCAGAAGAGGCAGGATGTTCTTTTCCTGAGGAGCCCGGTGCAGGGCCACTTCTGATCTCAGAACTACTCTCTACACTCCCCTCTGAGGCTGTTTCCACATCAGTGACTGTGGAAGATGTGGGTTCACTGGAATCCTCCAGGGAGACTGGCACATTCTTTCTCCCTCGGCGGCGAACTGTGGTTAGGAACTCTTCTACTCTCTCAGTGCGCTTTGGCTGCCGTCCACTGCGGCGCAGGGAGAGGCTATGCTGTTGTGGTGGCTGCTCACTGGGGTCCACCTCGGTGTCTCCTGCACCCTCACGTTTGGCAATCGTGGTTCTTCGAAACCCCCAGGTTTTCCTGAACTCTTTACTGGTGGGTTTGATAGCCTTGGGTGCTTCCTCATTGCTCAGGTGCCCTTTATCATCCATACCTAATGATAAAAGGCAATTACACCGTGACCAGCAAACTACCAAGCCACCACCACACCATGTAGTCCTGGATGGCATGCCAGGGTCACCTAGTGTCTGCCCCTTAGTGGCAAGCTAAGGCATTTTCTAGAGGAGCAGAACTGCTCTGATCATTGTTTCCTGTGGTGTGTAGGAGACGATGTGAAGTAATTTATAAAGATTCTAAGTTATGCAGCAAGTGTTGCGAGTGAACGTATACAAACTGGGCAGGAAACTAACAAGTGAGGGCAGTCCAAGCAGCATGAAAACGCATTCAACCAGTGAGGCCAACAGACCTATGAGTGGTGCCAGAGGCCAGACTCTTCTCAAGGCCCTCTGTGGAGCCAGGCTGCTCATGACCGTCAGTGAGCATAGGGCACATGCTGTGTGCCACTTCTGGGCCACGTCTGACTGGGGCTTTGGCCCTGACTTTTTTATTCTCATCCAGGGCCTAGACTGGGAGGAACATTGTCTTGAACACTGAAGCCAACTCGGCATGGAGTAACTCTTGTGGACACCAAGTTAAGAAGAACAACTGCCCAGATCCCCAACCACAGTTTAACCCACTGGCATAAGCAACAAGCTTTAAGGTGCATTACTGACTGCCCAAGTGTCGCCAAGTGTGTCCCTCCCTAAGGTCTTGCTATTACTATGTGGCGAAGGTCAGCTTTAAACTTGTGGCAGCCCTCATGCCTTAGCATCCCAAGTGCTGAGATCACATCATGTTCCACCATACACTCGGGTCTTTCACTTTCTTTCTAAAAGATGAAATTTTTATTCTTGTTTAAAATTGGAAAAGGTATATACCTTGAGAATTCTTTTCCTAGCTGCCCAAACTTTAATAGCATTTAAATGCTAGTGATGAATGATTTTATCACATGCTCCATCTTAGGGAAAGGATTGGTATTCAACGAAAATCCTAAAAATGCAAACACAGAAAATTTAAAATTATCAGTACCCTAAATAATGTTTTCCTTCCTAGTAGTTTCGTAGATAATTGTCACAGGCTGCCTAGCACTCATCTTTACCACCCTGTAACCTTGGCCTCCGGGTCACGTGAAGAATCACTTCTTTAGCCACCTTAGGTGTCTTCCCCTAAAATGGTAAAAGCCAGAACTCAACTAATTCAGGTGCCAACTGAGTCACAGTACAACCCCTCACCTGGACACCAAGAACAGAAACAATGGCATTAAACTGAGGTGGGGCTGGCCTCACCAGGCGGAGGTGTGCTCCCTTCTTTATCCTTTTGGAGACTGGGTCTCACCATGTAACTGACTGGCCTAGAACTCAGAGACCCAGCTACCTCTGCCTCCCCATTGCTAGAATTAAAGATATCACCACCATGCTCACCTAGCGTATTCCTTTTAAATACACATAGCTAGGGCTGGAGAGATGCTCAGCAGTTAAGAGCACTGGCTACTCTTCAGGAGCTAAACTTAAGTCCCAGCACCCACAGAGAGCTAATAACTTATTTTACTCTCAGCCCCTCTAGCCTCTGTGGGTACTGCATACACATGGTACACAGTCATGCACACAGAAAAATGTCTATACACATAAAAGTTAAAAATTTTTAAATGTAGAAAAAAAAACCTAAATATACACAGCTGAGTAGATATCAAACTATCTATTGCAATGGCTTGTTCATTCTAGTTAGAAAGTCTTGGGGAGAGAAGTATGGTCTTGCCATTTAGGCAACAAAACATTTTTACACTAAGCTCTGCTATTTTACCACTGAGCCACACTCCAGACAAGCTGAAGCAAGACAGCTGCATCCTAATTTCAGGCAACACTGCATCTCTACTTAGAGTACAGTTTAGGGGCCAGCCTGCCTTCCTAAGTCGTCCTCCTGCCCAGAACCCAAGAGGCAAGGCCACTTTTTCTCTACAAAACTGTTTTTTCATTTAACAGAAACTACATAATTAAGGCTTACAAACTGATAACACAGTCAAAATGAAAACAAAGAAACAGTAAAATTCTTTTTTTCTTTAAAAAAAAAAAAGAGTAAAATTCTTAATAACGGCCATTCATTAAACACAACTGTGCTGCTGTTAAGGGTATAAAATCTGGTACTTTAGATTATTAAAATACATATAAATGCTACATTATACTCATTTATTTATACAAATAATGCCACTTACCCGTCCCCAAACTGAAAGCTTGGAAATCTTTGGCTGAAAATCCTACATATAACAATAAACCTGGGAACCAGGTCCAGCAGACCTCACCACACCTTTGTCAGTCTCAGTTCATCAGTGAGAAGATTCTGGAGCTTCCAACAACCAAAGGGACAGTGTGGACTGCTTCCCGGGCAAGCTCCTACAGGAGAGGGAAAACATATTACAGATCTTAAGCAACTGTGACTAAACCACACACCAACAACCAAGAAAAAGCAAATTCTACCTAAGCTATTCTGAGTGACCTACAAAGATACCTGAAGAACAGGGAAGTAGTGATACTGGTACACTCTGAAAGACGGGGCCATCGGGCAAGTCAAAGGCAAGGTGAGAAGGCGGCTCAGGGTATCAGCCGCTTCTGAATTCAACTAAGAGCCTATCATGAAGCAGACCTAGCACAGAGAAACCCAACATCGAGAGAAGAAACACAAAAAAGTTATGAGCCTGAATAAAAAAATTATGTGTTTTTCTTTAAAATTTAGTAATGTAGAAGTATAAGTTAATTTAAAATCTAAGCAATTTAGGGGACTAAATTTATATTTGCTTAAAAAAAAAATCAATGTGATGTGGTTATCTATGTATATTTGAGAGCCAGGCAAGGTGGTATCTATCTATAATCCCAATACACAGAGGCTGAAGCAAACAGAAGATCATGAGTTTGAGGCCAGTCTGGAATACACAAGGAGACTGTGTATTTCAAAATAAGTAAGTAAACAAATAATCATTTTGACTTTGCCCAGTCTTCCTAGTAAGGTCCTAATGACACTGTTCTCAGGCTCTATCTCAGAAAAGCAAAATAACTTCCACCCTCAGCTCCCAACAAAAACCAGCCCTCTCCTTTCCTCTTTCATATTATCATAATCTAAACACTCTCTCCAGATGTCTTTGTTTCTAGCCAGGTCTTTTAAACTATAAGGGACAGAGCCAGCAATTCTGAGCAGAACCCACCTCTTACCTCCTCTCTCTGCCTGGGTCCAACTGCCTTCCAGCTAACTGTGGTCTCCCTAGTAACTAAAGACAAAGGGCAAACATTCCATGTACCCTTAAAGTGACAATAACCTTTTAGACATCATGTTCAATCCATGTAGCTACAGGGGGTGTCATTATTGTTTCTGTCACATGGAAAGCTAGCCACAAAAAGTCAACTTCAAGAGTTCAGAAACTACTTACAGGACCAGGTCACAGGACCTGGGTAGGATCTATAGCACCCCCAAAACTAAACAGACAACAAGAAGCAGAAACTATTTCTTAGGAATGAAAAGCATAAAAAACAAACAAATAAAAAAACACATATAGGGATTAGAGGTATGGTATATCATTTGTTGCTTTTGCAGAGGACCAGGGTTTGGTCCCTAGCATCCATACATAATTCCAGTTCCAGAGTATCCCCAGAAAATCTAACACCCTCATCTGACCTACACAGGCAACATGCACGTGTGGTGCACTGACATACTTGCAGACAAAACACTCATAAAGTAACTTAAAAAAGAAAAGAATTTCTTAAAGAGTTAATTTATAAAGGAGAATGTAGCTCACTGGTAGAGTGCCTGCAAAGCATGGACTGGATCCCCAACACGGGTAAAAAGTACAGGTTAACATGAAAAAAGAAACATGTTTCTAAGGATTTAGAATAATCCTGAATACTAAGAAGTAAACATGCAGTTATTTCTGCTAAGAAGAAAGAGATAGAGGTCATTTGTCTAGATTTCCAAGATTTTTCATAATTATGACAATGCAGAAAACTATTGAAAATTCAGTTTGTGAAATAAATGCAAATAAATGTATCAAGACAAAAGTACAAATAAAATGAAACATATTCATAAGCTATAAGTAAAAAATATTTACTACATGGCAATAGGCATGTAAATCTCAGTACTGAGGAGATAGGGAGGATAGGAGAATGGCTAGTTCAGGGCCAACCTCAGTTGTATAAGACCATTTTATAAAACTAAGTAAGAGCTGGGCTGTAGCACAGTGGTGAACTCTTGCCTAGCATGCACAAGGTCCTGAGTCCAAGTCCAGCTTCAACAAAAAATAAGTAAAAAATTGTGTTACATTTCTAACCCAAATTAGTATATAATTCTGCACACTATATAGCACAGTCCATATAAAAAGTAGTCATGAAATTGTAATCACATCACATTAACAATTTCTCCCCAAAGAAGAAAAAAGTGGCCATTTCTGAGTGTGCTAAAGTTACAATTAACTTTTCACATATCTAAGTGTGTGCATGACCTGTCAATCTCTTTCTGAACAGAGTCTGATTTCAGGCCAAGATGCCCTGGAGCTTGTGGTAGTCCTACTGACTTTAGTCTCCTCCGAATGCCAGAACTAAAGGTGTGCTACACTAAACCAGATACTATAAAGGGCATTCCCCCCCTCCTCAGTTAAAACCCACTGTTTCCTATTAGCCAGAAAGTACAGATTATACAGTGAAATTATAGCACTAAAATACTATGTAGGGGTTGGGGAGATGACTCAGTGGGATACTTGCTTTGTAAGCATGAGGACTCAAGTTCAAATCCCTAGCATCCACATATAAAGCTTATATGGCTCCATGCACTACACTGGTAACCAACATTAGAAAAGTGCTCAGAAAGGCAGATCCTGAACACTTGATGGCCACAATCAGTCTAGCTAAAATGTCAAGCTTCCAGTTCAGTGAGACCCTGTCTAAAGTAATGTAGAAAGCAACAGATTAAGATACAGAATGCCAAGCACACAGACATGCACATTAACATGTACACACCATATACATACAACACACACACAACTTAAAGCCAGTAAGGTGTGATGGCATACACTTATAATCTCAGTACTCAGGGAGCAGACAGGAGGACTGTAGCAAATTCAAGAACATGGGCTATACTAGTGTCCTTAAAGAGAGCTACCATTTCTCAGCCGTGCTGTTAAGGACAGAGTCTCCAGAGATTCAATGCCAAGTACATGCTGAAGAGTGAGAACAGGTTACATGGCTTGACCAGCATTCTTAAGTGGTAGGTTTCAAAGCTTTTGGTCTCAGCGAAGTAAACACTGAAGACTCCAATGATTTTTTTTTATGTGGAACACAATACTTAATATCACTTTTTGTTATTTCCAAAACCATACAAATAATAAGAATGGTAATTCTCTGGCTTAACAAAAGATAACAGGATTTCCAAACATGCTTCTATCATGTATGGTTTTGTGTGAACTCTATGAAGAAAGTCCCTGCCTTACAGAGGCATGTCATTCATTTTACATAGTTGTAGATGTTCTTTGAACCTGCATCAAATCAAAAGCAGCAATTTCAAAAGTCAGCAGCGCTGTGGACTGTAACCCAATCAAGGTCTCTTTCTTGCATTAATCCACTGTCTTGTCTGGCATTATGTGAGTCTTACCCAAATTGCATCTTCTGACCCATTAGAAAACACTAGAGCACAGAAAAAGTTCAGGCAGAGTTAAAGAAAGGTATCTGTAATGGCTTGGATCGCCTCAGCAATGTTTAATTACTGGAAATCTATCAAGCTCACACTGACAGGTATCAGTTTCCAAAATTCTAATTTTCTCTTGGAAGTGCAAATTTTATGTTTAGCAAGAAATCCTCAGTTGCTTTTCTTGAGACTTACATCATTTGTATTGGAGAACATGCCTGCCAAACACTGAGTGAGCCTGACAGCTGCCTTATCATCCAAGGAGACATCCTACAAGAATTACAAGTATCAACTCCTCACAGGGAAGTGATGTAGTGTGCACCTGAGGACTAAGCCTAATTATAAGCAGCATGTACATGTACATTTTATTTGAGGATATTAAGATTTTTTAAATTACACTTATTTTCTCTGTATGTACATACACATGTCTACTATGGCATGGGTGTGTAGAGATCAGAGGACAACTGGCAGTAGTCATTACCTCCTTTGACCATACAAGTCTGAAGATCAAACTCAGGCTATTAGGCTTGGCAGCAAACACTCTTACCCACTGAGCGAGCCATCTTCCTTGGCTTCAAAGATATTCTAAAGGGAAATGTGTATTTTACAAACCCGACAGTCCACAGGGGGAGCACAGGGTCCTTTATGCATGAGTGCACAAATCAGGTGTCAGGAAAACTCAGCATGTGGCTCTATTATTTCAGAAAGTTTTAACCACGCAAGTAAGCCCAAGGCAGGTTTCAGACATCCCACAGAAGCCCATGGAGCATAAAAGGAACTTTAGCTCTGTGCCATTTCTACTAATTAAGATGATGCTGGATAGTGCAAGACAGTCAGTAGCAGCATCTACAATGCACCACCACCTTCCATCCTATGTGCCCCACAACAACCTCGAAAATCCCTTCCCATTTCCTGACTCAGCAAAACATCATTACCATTGCAAAGGAGAAATTAAGCAAGACCCACTCTCCCAAAATGTTAAATATCACTTTTAAAAACTTTAGTGTGTTACATGGTTTTAACCACTATAATCTGAAGATTCGATTATTACTATTCTAACAGCTGTGCACTTAAAGATGTCTACAGTCACAGACACAAAACTAAATTCTTAGCTCTCAGTAGGAACTACTTTAAAATGTGACGGACAGCCGGGCGGTGGTGGCGCACGCCTTTAATCCCAGCACGCGGGAGACAGAGGCAGGCGGATCTCTATGAGTTCGAGGCCAGCCTGGTCTACAAGAGCTAGTTCCAGGACAGGCCCCAAAGCTACAGAGAAACCCTGTCTTGAAAAACAAAAAACAAAAAACAAAAAAAAAAAAAGTGATGGACAGCCACATGAAGCTCCTACACCCGTGCCACAGCAAGTCCAGAAAACCAGTCATGACACTTAATACCCAAGTGTACATGCACATTCTGCCCTACAGAATCACAAAATGTTTGCAAACTTCAGTTTTTCTTGAAATGATATTCAAAACTATTTTATTTTAGACAGGCTCTCATGCAGTCTAGACTGATCTCCAGCTCCCTATGCAGCTAAGGATGACCTGACTACCACCTGAGTGTTGTTAGGGTGCTGAGAAGACCATGCTTCCCGACTCAGGCAAGGCTGGGGTGAGCCTGGGGCTGAGCCCTCTACAGAGTAGAGTTCTGAAGCAGTTCTAACTTGTTAGGAGTTAGATGATTTGACTCTAACTAATAATTTGTTAATGCTAACAGGTTAGGGCAGTTAATCATTACTGATATTTTCCATTATTAAAGATCTTGTATCTGGGCAATCTCTGTTAAATAAATGGGACTTAGAAGGTGCTAACCCAGTTCATGAAAAAAAAAAAAAAATCAAAGATTATCCAAGAAAAGGCTCTTTTTAAACTCAGTTTTAATCCCATAAAGTAAATTAATAATTAGAATGTGCCTAGAAAATTCAGCATGTCCAGAAGCAGGAAAACTTCCTCTCTTGGCTTCAGTGGGAGCAGTTTACTGTCCATATGATTCTTACCCGGCAGGCTGCAAGGCCTGGTTCTTGTTATTGAGCTCCAAGGTCTGCAAGCTGCAAAAATTTTCTCTCACACATGTTGATGCTGGGGCCCATGAAGGAAAATTAAGAAGCCCAGGTTTTATTTCTCTCAGTATCTATTGCTCAACAATACAAATGCTATTTACCAAATTACATGTTATTATATTATTCTGGTTAGGTGAAAAGAAAATTATGAGGAAATCATTAGAAAAAGCTGGGAATTGGTGGTACACACCTTTAACCCCAGCACTAAGGAGGCAGAGGCAGATGGATCTCTGAGTTCAAGGCCAACCTGGTCTACAGAGTTGACCAGGACAGTCAAGGCTACACACAGAAACCATGTCTCAAAACAACAAACAAACAAAAAACCAAAATATCCTTCATAGTTATTACTGCTTTATAAAAATGCGGAGACTAACAGCAACACTTGTCAAGAGAAAATCAACTTTGAGAATTGTTGAAACTAGGTCTCCAGTTTATTCTAGATTCATTCCTTCCAATATCTAGTTAAAAAAATTATATATATGCTTGTAAATTTGGTGGCAATTCAGGGAGGAAATTTCAACTCTTCTAGTTGTGGCTAGGAACAAGAAACTCTGTGACAGTTCTGCCTTGTTTGGAGCAGGACGCCAAGGCTCTTAAAAAACTCCCCTCCAGCCTCTTTCCATTCCCAGAGACAGTGGGGCTCTTTATAGGTAACTGTTGCTCTTCCAGTCACCACGTGTCATTTTTTGTGCTCATCAGAAAACCTAGCAGCATCCACACTGCACTCCGAGGCTGACTACCCGACAATGTGTGCACGCACGCAGGTGACTTGGAGGCCCTCTTTGAGTGTTTCCAGGACAATCCTACAACCTGGAGCTAGTAATATTCCCTTCCACAACCCCAGATGAAGGTTAGTTTTGCCACCTTATATGTACCACTGCCTACATCCTATGGTAAATGCAAAGGGCTAGTCAAACACAACCACGGCTCCTCTCCCATGCTGACACCTTCAGCTGGATGTGGCACTGTCCTAAGTGTCACGGCAACGGCAGTTCCTAACTTACATCTCTTGGAGAAGCATGAACAGAATGAAAGCACAAGATCATTTGTCCCATACCTTCCCCCAAAGAGAAGAAACTAGTTGAGACAATAAAAATAGTTCAAACTGTCTAACAGTATAAAGGCAATCTGTTTTTCTAGGTGTTTAGAGTCAACTATTCTTTGAACTCATTTCCATAACAAGAGCACCCATTTTGAGAGAGTTTCTCTGTGTAGCCCTGGTTGTCATAGAGATCCGCCTGCCTTTGCCTCCAGAATGCTGGGCTGTCTCATCTGGCAATAAGGAGGCGTAGGCAGGCTAGCCTGGTCTACATAGTGATTAATAGAACAGCCAGAGCCACAAAGTGAGACTCTATTGCAAAACTGAAACAAAACAAAAAACCAAAATGAATACTTTTAATTGTTATGAATAGTAATGGTCACAATGGCTAGTTGGACCCCCAGATCAAAGCTATCTGCACAGCAGTAAGGTATCATAGGTCCTCTTTATTGTCACTGAGAACTAATTCACACTTTTTCAGAAGCTAAGTGATGTGCCACTTGAAGTAGAAACAGATGGAAGAAACCAGTCACTGTGAGATAAACAGATTTACAGAAAGCATAACCTTTACTTTTCGCATGAAGTGGTCTTAAGACTTAGAAATCAGTTCCACAATATATTTATTAACATAAGGGCAAGTGAGTTTAACTAAGCGTTTTTAAATGACTAAAATGTTTAAATATATCAGTTGTAAAATCAAAAATCAGGATCAACAAAGCCTAAATCAAAAGCTCTTTAGTGTCACTAGGAATTTCTGACTGTAAAGACCCTGGAGTCTGGGCTGAGCACAGAGCTCTCACACTTGCTGCTACCGGTATAAAGCACCCCTTCTACCTAGCCAGGATTCACAAGGGCAGTAACTACATCCAATCTGATTCCACCTCTTTCCCTCCTTGCTGAGGTTCAGTTATTATGCTGAGGAAGCTATAAGGCTTGGGAAACTCTCAAGTCAGGCACTGTACTCCGGCTGGAATCTTCCTTTCCTTCTCTGAGACTAGCTAGGAACAATGTATGGGTTTTTCCTCCCTTTGGTTTTATGGGGTACAGGGAGGGGGTAGGATATTGAAGTATGGCACTGATAAAGCAGAGTTTCCTGCATTATCTTGTGCAGATCCATGCACAGCTGAACTCCATTCAAGCCAGTTAAGAGCAACAGCCAGTACTTACTCAACATTAGCACAAGTAAAAACAGGTAAAAAGAAAGCTTTATCAATTCAAAGATACATACTTTCTTTAGTTACAATCTAACAAATCCTGATGGTCCCTGGCTATCAGGCTTCTCAGGGGATAGCTCTCTGGATATAGGCTCCCAATTCCTGCTCCAATCCCAATAACCAGTACTTTTATCCTCAACAGTAAGAGAAATGATTGATTCCCTTGTAAGGCATTTGGGGGTTAGGGTTAGCTAAGTGGAGGTGGGGTAGAGGCTCAGGAAGAACCAAGTGTGGAACGGAACCTGGCTGCAAACTGTGGACTTTGCACCGGGCTGTTACCACCTCCTTCTGAAGAGGTCAACACAGACCTCAAGTTTCCTAAAAACCCTTTCTGAAGTCCTACCAGGTCAGCACACCACTTGGCAAATGTGCAAGAGATGGTCAATGTCACCTACCAAAATGACAAGTGTCCACATTTCCTGAAGGATTTAGGGACATATCTAACCAAGAGCACCAAAGCCGGTATTACCATGCCTGTGTTCATGCCAGAGGAGTCTGCTTCCATTTAATTTAGTAAACTAATGTAAGAGTACACATGAGGTAACTAATTTGAAATTTCAAGACATGGAAAGGGCCACTGAGAGAGTCTCCACAGCACTGGGAAAGAGCACCAGCAAACAGCCGCACTTCTGAACACATCAACAGCTTTAACATGGGCTACTCGCAGTGTTTCCACTTTTTCTGTACTGTTTTATGATTTTTATGTATAAATATTATCCTTAAAAAATTTATGAGGCCAAAGAGATGGTTGATTACTGAATGCTGTTCCAGAGAACCAGCGTTTGATAACCAGCATCCACATAACAACTTATAACCACCTGTAACTCCAGTTCCAGGGGATCAGTTACCCTCTTCTTGACATCTGAGGGCACCAGGGGATATGTGGCATACAGACACACATTCAGACAAAACACCCATGCATAAAACAAATTATTCTGAAAATTACTTATTTTTATTGTTTTAAATTTTGTATATGTGCATTTGTATGGGCACAAGGGCAGATGTCTGTGGAGGCCAGGTGTCAGATCCCTGAAGCTGCAGTTATATGCTGCTGTGAGCTGCCTGGCATGGGTACTGGGAACTCAACTCAGGTCCTCTGTAAAGCAGTGCATGCTCCTAACACCTGAGCCGTCTCTCTAGCCCACTCTGAAGTCTTACACCTCTTGACCCAAGCACAATAAAGACACCTTCATTTTGGAAAAAACTGACTTACCCTTTCACGGTGTATTACATACCACTTCAGTTTCTGTTAGCACATGGAAAACATACCCCTAGCACTCACACCTGACACATAAAAAGAAGTATATGCCCTAAAATAGTGCAGAAGATAATCAACCCCTATGGATAAATTGTATAGAAACAAGCACAGAATCATTCTTTTAAAAATGTGTCTGCCACCTCTGTGCAGGTGCCCAAAGAGGCCAGAAGAGGGCACAGGATTTCCTGGAACTGGAGTTACAAGTAGTTGAGAGCCCTCCAGATGACAGAGATGCTTGGGAACCCAGCTCTGACCCTCTAGAAGAGAAACGGGAGCTCCTAACAGCTGACCCATCTCTCCAGCCTCAACTGCCTACTCACCTTCCCTATCAACCTCTCAAAATGACTGCTCAGAATGGTCTGTCTCACAGGTGAGCACTCAGAACAAAGCACAACGTAGACTTTGGGCTTTGACCCCCTTTCCTAAGAGCACTCTGTCACCGTGTTAGTCACATCACCTTCGTAACTGAGCCAACAACACACATCATTTGACACAATCATAGAAACTAATGGGCTTTTATCTACATAGGACAAAGTCATCTAATTAAGATTCAAAAGAGACTCTGTTTCGGGACAATTTCTTAATTGGGACTTGAGTATGAGAAACTGATCCTAAGACATGGGACACTGTGCAGGGATCTAAGAGCAAGGTGAAACAGGCTGGTTTACATATGGAATCTTTGCTCTTCTGACATCGTTGTATAACACGGTAAAACAAGTCCTGCTGACATCGTTGTATAGATGTATAACACGGTAAAACAAAAGTCATCTGACATCGTTGTATAGATGTATAACACGGTAAAACAAGTCCTGCTGACAGATGTGTAAAGCCTGGCACAGCACCCATGCACTGAGAAATCATTCCTTGAGCTGCTCACCATTGACTGAGGAATTAAGACTCTAGCCTATTAAGGCAGTACCTACCAGAGGTCCAGAGAGCTTTAATGGCAATAGAAAACTCCCGCGAACGACTGTCTCAAAGGAAGACATGGCAGCTCACCTTCAAGACCTACCTGGGCCTCCCTCAGCTCCCTAGCACACAGTCTCAGCAAGCCATTGTGATGCTACATATGCCCTGAATGCCAGGAGGAAAGTGCTGGTCATGGGTGCTGGCAGGGGCAATCAATTGCACAACCTTTTTTTGTGTGCTGTTTCTCTTCTGTACACAACTGAGTTTGCCTGACAGAATCTCCAGTTAATCAAGTATAACAAGAAACCTCTTTTTGTGTAAAATTAAACATACACTCCCAACCAAAACCAGAGTCTTTTACTCAGAGTCACTTAAGATTCATCTACATTAACACGCACCTGGCCACCAATACCGGTAAGAGCTAATGGGGGTGGGGGGAGTACGACTACGCCCAGGCGCTAAGTCACACACGAGACTGGGTCTAAATCTTCCTCAAAGCACCCCTCCCCCGCCACGACCTATCGGCCCGCACACCCGCGAACACGCGCCCAGGCCCAGTCACCGCCCTGCACAGTGCTCTACCACAGTGCCGAGGACCTGCGGCCGCGGGCGGGTGGGCCCGCAACTACGACTCGCACTCATGGGCTCCACAGCCTCCGAGGCCCGGACCACACAATTCAACCAGACGCAGACCGCCCGGCCGGCCTCGCGCGCTCCTCCGCGACTCCGTCAGGGGCCGGAAAGGGCCCCGCGGGCCGCGACGCCATTTTCTCGGCGCGATAACGCCGCTCGCAGGAATTGGGCTGTGGGCAAGGCGCCGCTCCGACTAGTCCCGATTCCAAGTGCCGTCCGGGTCCACACGGCTCCCGCCCTCCTTCGTTGCACGGAGCCACTTACCGCGGCCGCCGGGATCCCGCAGCCATTTCCAGAGCAGCCACGGAACTAGAGCGGAGGAGGCCAGCGAGACTGCCGGCCTAGAGCGGCAAGCCGCACAGCAAGCGGAAGAAATCAACCGGCCACCGAGACGCCGCGAGGATAGAGCGCCTATGCCGTCCTGACCGCACGCATGCGCCACCGCTGCTACCCAGGTTCCCGGAGCGCCCGCCGGGTCCTGTGTCTCAGACCCGCTACACAGATTCCCGCGTCTCGAACCAAGGGGCTAAACTGGATCCAATGCCACCGAGAGATTCCTCGGGCTATCCTGAGGCAGTACTCTGCCTAGCATTTCAAAAGCTTTAAAAGCTCTCTGCGCCAGCGGGGATGGGTGCTTAGGGTGAACCTGCGTCCGATTCTGTTGGGGCGGAGCCAGGAAGAAAAGACCCCAAAGCCCTTCCGCAGGGGCACTGCTCACTTGGCCTCTGGCAGGGTGTGTGCGGGGCAGGGAGGGGCGTCCGCCTGCAGGAATTCCCTAGGACTTGACCCGCTTCACTCCCGTACTAGAAACACCCCTGCCCCATGACCGTTCCTTCCTGGAGCCAGTTCTCAATGCCTGGGTGTACGTGAATACGAGGGCCGGACCCCCAGCCCAACATTACGTATTTTCCCCTAGTGCTAACTAGAGTGACATTCCTTCACTGTCCCCCAAATACTCCAGGAAAGCGGAGGTAGGTCGTTATTCCCTTGCAGCACCATGAACACTAGCCGCTTGTCCTGAGAGCAGTAAACACCATGGTAGAGCGTTCACCTTTGCGCCATACAGCCAATTTCTAATCTACGTATGCACACAGGCACGTCGCTTGGAAGTCAGAGTCTTCTGGCCTCTCGAAGAACCAAGATGTGCCCTTGTCTAGTAAAGCCTCACCCACACTGTGAAGCGCTCTAATGCTCCATCCCAGAAGCCCAGGGCTTAAGTAGGTTTGTTTTCTCTCTAACAGTCCCAAGGTTACATGCTAACTCCTGGGAATTCCAGTGGAGTAGGAAGGTGCTTCTACTTCCCTTGGTGAGATCCTTCAAGACCACTTTTCTGACTCTTGTCAAAGAGTCTACTCTGATTTCTCAACTCTGCCCTTGAGTTGAGGGAGGTTTCTACCCTCAGACCCAGAACCAGACAGGGTTGGATCCAGTGTGAACGTGTACAAGGGCAGAACGGGGGCATTCACATCACAG
Source organism: Ondatra zibethicus (assembly GCA_004026605.1). NCBI lineage: Eukaryota > Metazoa > Chordata > Mammalia > Rodentia > Cricetidae > Ondatra > Ondatra zibethicus. The sequence goes on along the minus strand of PVIU01000284.1, from coordinate 83,415 downwards.
GCCACAGTGAAGGCCCAGATACTACAGAGCAGGACGGAAGCAGGAACTCAGGCCCAGTGGACCACCCTGCAGTGTGCTCGGGGAGCTGTGCCAGAACAACTATAAGCTTACTGTTCCTGTCATTTCCAATAGGTACCACCCTCCTTGGTGAAAAACATCTGTAGTTTGAGTGTTTTTAAGTTGAATTCTACTAACCGAATAATCATTCCTATTCTTTAAAAGTAAAAACCAGAAGACAGAAGAACAGTCACCAGTTAAGATCTTGTTCCCAATCATGAGCACCCACATAACAAGCTGGTACCCTGGCTCCAAGATGGGAGGATCCTCCTGCTTTCTGGCTTCTGGCCTAAGAGGACACTGGACACCCACTATGCTTGTGTGCTCACACAGATGAATTAAAAAAAAAAAAAAGAATAGCAGGCCTGGCAAGATAGCTCAACAAACAAAGGTGCTTGTCACCAAGACCCAAGTTTGATCCCCAGGATCCATGTAGCAAAAAGAGAGATCCCACTCCAAGTTGTCCTGTGATAACATCCACACAGACACCATGGCAACACATACAATAGAGTGCAATACAAAAAGTTAAATCCTATGGATGGTGCCACTTAAAATTCTGCTCTGAAACCCCCAATCCAAAATTTCAAGACCCTGGAGATTTTCAGCAAACATTGGAAACTCAGTAGGTAGGACCACTTTCCAACTCAGCCCATGCCTGTGACGGAGGAGGCAGAAAGATGGCAGTTTCAGACCAACCCAGACTACTCACCACAGCAAGATCTCATCTCAAAACAATAAGAGATCCAGACTTAAGAGGTCTGGGACCAAAGCACTGCTGGCCTTCCAGGTCGGCAACAATAAACCATTGCAGGGGTGTGGACCCTGAGCAAATCAGGGTTTGAAAGGAGGGAAAGGCAGGGGGGAGATAAGGCAAACCAGGCTGGCTTGACCTGCTTCCTCTTGTCCCCTGCGCCCTGACCTACACCCAGACAGGGTTTGTTTATGCTCCCTTTGGAGAACCCCTGCCTCCACTGCACACAGGTCATGCACAAGGGTGGTGCTGTGCATCAGCCACACCTGTGGCACTCTCTTCCACAGAAACCTAACCAAACAAGTGTGCGGACTGATAATTACAACACAACTCCTATTCTATAGAGACAGAGTGCAGATTCTCAGAAGAGAAACCCGGCACAGCCCTCCCTCCTCATGGGAGGTACAGCAGGAGGTTGGGTTCATGACTCCTACTCAGGATGCCAACATTCATAGATCCTAAAGTCCTTTTATATCAATTATTTTCTTAGAACCTGCACACACAAGTCTCTGGATGACTTACACCAGATACGATGTAAATACTACATAAACAGTACGCCGTTTTGTCTAGGGACTAAAGACAAGAAACAAGACAGTACTTGTTCAGTGCAGCTGCACCCCCCCCCGTGTCACACACAATCTGTCTATGTAGCCAACCATCCTAAAACTTAAGATCCTTCTGCTTCAGCCTCCGAACTGTTAACATAGCCTGTGCCACCAAGCCTGGCTCCAGAGCATTACTGATCCTAAGCTGAGTCTACATGTCCAGAACATGCAGATACACTGGTCACTGAGGGGAGGGGTAGGGCATGCAAAGATGATGTGTTTTCTTATTTCTAAGAAAAGCTTAAATCACTGAGTGTTTCTTTTTTTATTTTGCTTTTTGAGAAACTGATAAATTCTATATAAAAACTGGAGAGATGGCTCAGTGGTTATAAGTGCACTTGTTGCTCTTACAGAGGACTTAAGTTCTCAGCATTCCAAAAGAGGCAAATAACTACCCTTAACTCCAGCTCCAGGGGATTCACTACCCTCTTCTGGTCTCCTTGGGCACCAGGCACCCACTGCATGTGCACATACATACAAGCATAACACTCATACACATAAAATAAAAAAAAAAAAAACGAAAACCAACAGTTAGCTTCTAGTTCATTTTATTATGTACAGTACTAGGGATTGAACCCAGAGCCAACCTAGAGAGATGCCAGGCACGAGTGATCTGGTAGCTCCAACAGTTAGTTAACTTTAGATACATTTATTTACACAGCACCAAACAATCCATTAACAAATCATCAGTTGCTTTGCACAAAGCAGAGCAAAGTAAAGCAGAAGCCTTTGGTTCCTCTTTAAAGACAACAGTAGATTCAAATTTGCAGCAGATCTTTATCTGGTAAGGCTACATCCATACACAACTGAGAACCAGCATCACCAGCCATCACAGTAGAGAACGTAGGGTAATGGCATAACAGAAAAGAGCCAAGAAAACAATTCACAGACTTTGTAGCCATGTGTGGTAATATTTGTATTGCCAGCACTGAAGAGACAGAGGCAGGAAGGAGTGAGTTTCAGTCTAGCTTTGGCTACATACTGAAACACTGTCTTTAAAAACAAAACAAAAAACCCAACAGGCAGTGGTAGTGCACACCTCTAATCATAGCATTGGTGAGGCAGAAGCAGGTGGAACTAAGTTTTAAGCCAGCCTGTTCTACAGAGTTAATTCCAGAGCAGACAGGGCCAGAGAAACCCTGTCCTAAAATAAATAAATAAATAATATTAAAAAACCAACCAAACTAACAACAACAAAAAACAACAAAAACCAAAAACCAGCCAGGGAAACACTGTGAGACCCTATCTCAAAAACAAACACACACCAAAGCTTGTGTTTGTGTGTGTGTGTGTGTATTACAAACTAATGTGTCCAAAGAAGAACAGAATCTGTACAAAAATACCTATAGATGGTGAAAGGTCAGATGGTGAGAGATGGCTCAGCAGTTAAAAGTACTGGCTGCTCTTCCAGACGTCCTAAGTTCAATTACCAGTACCTACATGATGGTTCACAATCATTTATAATGGGATCTGATGCTCTCTTCTGAGTACTCGCATACATTAAATAAATAAATCTTTTTTTTTTCAAAAAAAAAAGGTGAGAGGTCAATCATAGTCTCTTTTTGGGATTTATTTTATGTATTTAAGTGTTCTGCTTGCATGTATGTATATGCACCATGTGTGTGCCTAGGGCCCCCAAGTAAGTTAGAAGAGAGAGCCAGATCCCCTGGAACTGGAAGGAAAAGTTCCTTCCTTCCAACAGGAAAAAAAAAATTTGAAGAGTAAATGTGAAGCTGTTTTACAGATCTTTTCTACAAAAGCCAAAGACTCCAGAATGCCAGGGTTTATATGGTTTTGTTGAGAGGAAAAGTATCACAGAAACAATGTAGTTCTGGCCATGTCTGGTGGCACACACATTTAATCTCAGAATTTGAAAAGCAGAGAGAGGCAAGATAGTCTGAGTCAAGATTAGCCAGGTCTACAGTTACACCCTGTCTCAAGGTGGGAAAAAAGCCATTCTGTAAAACATAGCTAGCATCCTGGCATCTGAACATTAACCTAATGGAAGTGTTCTGTATTTTATCCTTAGAATGTTTTTCTCTCTTATAAAAAAACCCTCTATGATATTTGATTATTCAGTGTGGGGATTGAATCCACCATGGATGTGTCTGTGCTAGACATTTGCTCTACCACTGAGCTACCACCTCAGATCCTTGATAATGTTCTTTCAAATTTTATTTAAAATTGTTTATTATTGTGCTACGTGTATACCCATACCACCAGCATAGGTGTGGTGGAATCTTCTCTCCTTCCACCGTCACATGGGTCCCCAGGGTCTAGAACACAGGCCATCTGCCTTACAGCATCATGCAGCACAAATACTTCTTACCTGTTGAGCCAGTGCATTCAAGCCCATATACTTTCAATTCTTCTCTCCAGAACTGCTACTGTTTCTTTTGCTTTTCCTAAGACAGGGCTTCTCTGTGTTGCCTTGGTTGTACTGGAACTCACTATGTAGACCAGGCTGGCCTCAAACTCGGGAGGTCCACCTGTCTCTGCCTTGTAAGTGCTGGGATTAAAGGCATCACCAACACCAGACTTGAGAACTGCTACTCTTTAACAATGAAACAACTTCAATCCCTGTCTTGGCTTGCAGAACAATGGCACCTTTGACCACAGGGTGGCCCCGCCTACCTCAGGGCCAAACCTTATGGCTTTTCTCCCTTAGGTCCACCTAGTACACACAGGAAGTTTGGCTAGTTAATGATTCCACCAGGCTGATGATGATTTCTGTCGACTTGGCAACTGTCTCAGATTGTAGTCAGTGTGGCTGTCTCTGGACATGCCCACCTATTTCCTACTCTCCTACATTCTTAGTACCACTGCACATAGGTCTTCATAGCTCTGCTCCACTATCCTACCTGTTCCACACATACTGTAGAAATCCACCTCTACTCATCTGGATCTACCCTTTCACCTGCTCCCCAGAACCTTCTCTTGTATACCTCAAACTCAAAAGCATTTCAAAGCCTAACACATAAAAATTGGCTCACAGGGGTTGGAAGACAGCTCAGTGGGTAAAGGCACCTGAAGCTCAAGCAGAGGCATCTGAGTTCTAACCCCTAGCACCCACATAAAAAGCCAGAGTTAAGCATGTGCCTGTAACCTTAGCACTGTGTGTGGGTGGTGGTGAGGGGGCAGACAGGATTGCTGGGGTTTGCTGGCTACAAGTCTAGCTTCAGGTTTAGTGAGAGACTTTGTCTTGAAGAAATATGGTGAAGTGACAGAAAGCACAGGCCATCGCTGGCCCTTATGCATCCCTCAATGTACCCATCCCCACACAAAGAAAAAAATGAGCTATTGTCTTCAAACCCTCTCTCCTTTGCTAGTATTCATCCTGGGGAAGGACCTCAGTAGTATTCACTCATTTATTTCCCCATCTACTCAACAGATTCATATGAAGTACCTAAGATGTACTGGATACTTTTATTAACTGAGATGCCCGATACACAAAAACCTTACTTGTCTTTGTGTGTGTTCATGTTTGTATGTGTGTTCATGTTTGTATGTGTGTTCATGTTTGTATGTGTGTTCATGTTTGTATGTGTGTTAAGATGTACATGTATACTCCGGCAGGCAGCAGGCTAGGTCAGTGTTAGTCAGATGTCTTCCTCAATCTCCATTTTACTTTTGAGAATGACCCTCATTGAATTGGTTGCTCCAGTTAAGAAAGGTGGGCTAGCCAGGAAGTCTCAGGGATTCTCATCTGCCTCCTAGCACTGGGATTACAGAGAGAAGCTCCAGCGTCAGTCCTCAGGTTCTTATGTCTGTGCAGTGAGCACTTTACTAAGTCATCTCCCCAGCACAGTGAACCTTATGTTTTTAGGGAATCATGAGATAAGGCACTGGCAATATGGGGGTAGAATGTCGAGATCCACGAAAAACAAATAGTAGTTCCGCTCTTTTTTCTTTGAGACAAGGTCTCTCTACATAACCTTGGTTGACCTAGAACTCACTGTGTAGATCGGGTTGGCCTCAAACTCCTCTGCCTCCAAGTGCTGAGATTAAAGGTATGCACCACCATGCTTATGTGTATGAGTGTCTTACCTGCATAGACAAGTTTATTATATTATATATTATTATAGACAGTTTATTAATGAGTGTCTTGCCTGCATAGACAGGTTTATTATGATATTATACTACAAGTATTATTATTATAGACATTTTATTTATGAGTGTCTTGCCTGCATAGACAGGTTTATTATAGTATTATATCACATGTATTATTATAGACACTTTATTTATGAGTGTCTTGCCTGCATCTGTATGTATGTGCACCATATGCATGAACAGTGCTCATGGAGCTCAGAAGAGGGAACCAAACCCCCTCAAGTAGGAGTTACAAGCAGTAAGTGCTCTTAGCTGCTGAGCCACCTTCTCAAACTCCAGTTCTCAAACTGGGAGTTGCCATCCTCTATGGGGTTGCATAACTGAAATGGGGAGATTAGACCATGAAAAATTTGTTAGCCACTATGGGTTTCTAAGCGTGCAACAAATAAATCAAAATCAAACACATACTGAATCTGAGATGTTTCTAGCAAGGTTCACCCTTCACCCATGCTGCACTGATCAACTGCTTTCTTGGTTCTTTTTAATGATTTGGTTTCTTTTTAAGACAGGGTTTCTCTGTAGCTTTGGTGTTGTCCTGGAACTCACAGAGATCCGCCTGCCTCTGACTCCTGAGTGCTGGGATTAAAGGCGTGTCCCACTGCTGCACAGCTAAAGATGTTTTTATTATTTTAAAATTATGTGTGTGTGTCTGTGTATGTGTCTGTGCACACAGGTGCAAATGCCTGCAGAATTAGATGATGACACCAGAGCCAGGTGGTGGTGGCACATTCCTTTAATTTCAGCACTTGGGAGGCAGAGGCAGGCAGATCTCTGTAAGTTTGACGTCAGCCTGGTCTACAGAGTGAGTTCCAGGACAGGCTCCAAAGCTACAGAGAAAAACCCTGTCTCAAACAAACAAACAAAACAAAATAAAACAGGAAAAAAAAAAAAAAGGAAGAAGAAGAGGAGGAGGAGATCATATCCCCTGGAGCTGGAGTTACAAGTAGTTATAAGCCATCAGATGTGGGGGCTGGGAATCAAACTACCAAGCAAGATCAGCAAATACTGAGCTATTTCTCTGGGCCCTGCAGTCTTGGTTCTGAATACAAAACATGAATACTTTATATGCCATGAAACACGTACAAAAGCACCTTGCTCGAGACTATTGCTTATTATGAACTGCAGTGTTTTTGCTTTATAGTTTATTTATGCTCTTATAGAAACATAACAGAATCCAGATACAGTGGTATACACCTTTAATCCCAGTACTTGGGAAGCAGAGGCAGGCAGATTTTGACCCTGTCTCAAAAAAAAAAAAGTTATTAATTTTGAAAACACTCTCCTGGGGCTGGAGAGATGGCTCAGTGGTTAAGAGCACTGACTGCTCTTCCAGAGGTCCTGAGTTCAATTCCCAGCAACCACATGGTGGCTCACAACCACCTATGATGAGATCTGGTGCCCTCTTCTGGCCTACAGGCAGGATAATGTATAAATAAATAAATCTTTGGAGAAAAAAAAAATGACATCATTAAAAAAAAAACAGGTTAAGCTCGAGTTCCACTTTGAAACACAAGCCCCTAATAAATATTATAAAACAAAGAAAAAAAGAAAACACTCTCCTATAGTCATTCTTCAGCATTTTAGTTTGAGTGTAAAATTAGGATCTTTGGATTGTGTATTAAAATGTTAATTTTAAAAATTGCTGTTGAATTTATTTACTTGAGTTTTGTCAATAAATAGATGAGAATTGGGCTGTTGTTAGCTGGTAGACTGCTTGCCTAGTATGCACTAGGCTCCGAGTTCATAACCCAGCACCATATAAACTAGGTGTAGTGGCATATCTATGTTGTGGAATAGAATATTTGTTCAACTATGTAAAGATGTGTTGCAGAATTTTAGCCATGTAAAGATGTTTTGCCGCTTTACCTTGCCTGCCTAAGGCACCTGATTGGCTTATTAAAAAGTTGAGCAGCCAATAGGTAGGCAGAGGAGGGATGGGCGGGGGTTGTCAGGCAGAAACTAAAGGAAGGCCAGTCAGACATAGAGGAAACAGAAAAGCAGGATAGACAGTATGTAAATGAAGTAAGCGAACCTCAGGGCAGCAAATAGATTAATAGAAATGTGTTAAATTTAAAAAAAAAATCTAGCTAGAAGTAGGTGGTGATGGTGCACGTCTTTAATCCTAGTACTAGGGAGGCAGAGGCAGGCTGATCTCTGTAAGTTAAAAGCCAGCCTAATCTACAAAGTGAGTTCCAGGACACCCAGGACTGTCACACAGTGAAACCCTGCCTTGAAAAACAAGCAAAAAAAATTCTAGCTAGAAACAAGCATAAGCTATGGCCAAGTATTCATAATTAATAATAATAATAAATAAGTGGGAGTTGGTGGTCCAAGAAAGCCTGCTGTAAATCTCTAATCCCAGCACTTAAGGTAGAGGCAGGAGATCATAAATTCACTGTCATTCTTGCCTACACATACATTTAAAGCCAGCATAGACTACACAGGACCTTGTCTTTCAAAAACTAAAATCCCAGGCTGGACTAAGGGGCTCAAATCACTTGTTCTTCTTTCAGAAGCGGAGTTTGGCTCTTACGAACTCTGCTACCAGAGTTCTGATAGTCTCTTCCAGCCTCCAGACCCACATGCTCAGGCACACCCAAAAATAAAATAAATCATGGAAAAAAAATCATTCAGACTTTTTTGACACGGGGTCTCTCTATGTAGGCCTGTCTGACCTGGAACTCTCCATGTAGATCTGGCTGACCTTCAACTCAAATACTGAGACTAAAGATCTGTGCCACCTCATCCAGCCAAATTTCTTTCTTTTTAAAAAAGATTTAACAGTCGTGGTGGCACACACCTTTATTTAATCCAGTACTCAGGAGGTGGAGCCAGGCAGATCTCTGTAAATTCACAACCAGCCTGGTCTACAGAACAAGGCCTCGAGTTCCAGAACAGCCGGGGATACACAGAGAAACTCGTGTCTAGAAAACCCAAAATACAAAAATAAAAGAAAAATAATCACCTGAGCAAAAGGCATAGACAGAACCTACTTGTGTTTAGGAAAGACAGCAGCTGAGGGGAAGCGTTTCACATAGCACCACCCAAAGAGAACTATAGGAGTTAGGATGAAAGGAGTAAAAGATTTTTAGTTGGGCTTACAATAGGCAATCAACTTTAGAATGAATGCCTTACCTAAAGGAGGTCAGGTAAGAGAAAAAAATAATGTGCGTTTGCATGCCTGTCACATTAGGAAACACTGTGGCAAGGATGATGAGCTCAAAGTGGCTGAGGAACAGCGTGGAGGAAGGACTACAGAGAAGGAAGAGAGCCCTGGGCACTGGCCAGCTGCTGGGAAGAATGCTAACCCATCATCCAGACACTGAACTTCTGAGTGAATCGTTCTCTCTTTAGAATACTGGCCTCTTCCCTTGCACTTTAACCAGGGGTAAGCAGTACAAAGTGTTTACTGCAGTACTTCCTCAACAGCTTTGGTCAGAACTTTTGGGCAGCAGCTTTAGAGCATGTAATAAAATGTTCACAGCCAGCGTAGTCATTATCCAACATAATCTGCTAAATTGGATTTACTTTCGGTGATTCAGTAAATTGCTTTCTCTAGACTCAGTTCTTTTTTTTCCTTCTTCTTTTTAAAGTCACAGCTTGCTGTGCTGTCTTTTTTGGTTTTCCGAAACAGGGTTTCTCAGTGTAATAGCCCTGGCGGCTGTTCCCTACCTCTGCCTCCCGAGTGCTGGGATTAAAGGTTCACGCCACCATCACCTAGCTAAATCAGTTCATTTTTAAGCAAGTACACTCAACCGTCTCAAAGCAGGCTGTCCAACATTCCAACCAAAAGCATTCCAGAATACATTTGCATTGCAATGACCGAATTTGCATTCTCCTCGGGTAGACAATAAGCACATAAACATGCAAATAGCTATCTACCAACTACTGCGAGGCAGTTTTCTAGGGCCTCCAGCTACCCCCAGCCCTTACCGCGAGCATTAAGGACCCGTCATCCCAAGGCAAGGAGTAAACGCGACTCCCAGGACATAGGGGTCCCTTCTCCGGCGGCAGGGATCCCCTCCGTCGGCGTCTCGAGCAGGGTCCCCACCATACGCAGCTACACTCCACAAGCACCCCAGACGTAGGAAGTCTCTCTGTGCCCGGGGGAAAGGAGTCCCCACCGTGAGCGTTTATGAAGCATGGATGCGCTCCCCTCCATGAGTACCTTAGAAGCAGGGAGTCACTTCCGTGCATGCTCCCATCACTAAGGAGTCACCTTCGAGGATGCCCAGAAACCAGGCGTCCCTGCCCAGGAAACAGGAACCTCCGCGGTCCGCTCCCGAGCTCCAGGCAGCGCGGTCCTGACGCTTGTCTGGACTCGATTATAACGTTCGCCGAGTAAAATCCGGAGGCCTTGCCTTTGGCACTAGAGCCCGGCGGACTACAGGCCGGAGAATGCCCTTCCCTGCTCGCGCATTCCCGCGTTCCCCAACACCTATTCCCCTCCCCCAGATTCACACACACACACACACAAACTAAAACCAAGAAAAGACCTGGAACCTTTGCCTCGAACTCAGTCTACAGCTCTCCATTCCGATGCTAGCACTCAGTACGCAGACGCCCCCGCAGCAGCCATCTTGCGCAGGAGGGGCATAGCTCTTTTGACTCTCGCGCCAACCCGTAGAGCTAAGGCACCGCCGAAGAGTTATGCGCAAGAACGGAAGTCGCTATCCAAGCGTCCTGTGACCATCCGCCCAGCCCCTTCACGAGAGGATTCCATTGGTTGCCGGTTCGCATCTCGAGATCTTGCGATCTCGCGAGAGGTATCCGAGAGGCGGACGCCGGTGTGTCTACCTCTGCTTCGCGCCCCGCCCCCGCCGCCGCCGCGGCCGCCGCCTCCGCCTCCGCCTCTCCCTGCTTCTCCTCCCCATCTCCCGCTATCGCCGCCGCTCCTCCCCGGCCCCGGGAGCGGCCGCGGAGCCGCCGCCCAGACCGTGTCGCGCGGGAGGCGGGATCCGCACGGTAAGATGGCCGCAGCAGGCCCCGGCGGCCGTGCCGAGCGTCTCCCTGGGGCTCCGGGGAGGGCCGAGGCGCGGAGGTCAGAGGTCGGGGGCCTGTGCCCGCCGAGCTGACTTGCCCCGGGTATGCGAAGCCTGCAGCGGGTGCCGGGATCAGGGAAGTCAGTCCTGCCCTGCACGGCCCTGCCCCGGAGCGGGAGGTCCGGAGGCTGCGCTCGGTTAGGGTGCTGCCGGGACCGAAATAGGTACTACAAATGTCCCCGTGTCTGTGATGAAAGCCGCAGTAAATCGGAGACTGGAAGGTGAAGAGGCAGTTGCTCCGTTGAAAGTCATCCTCAGGGCTTAGGATGCTTCCCTGTCGCCTGTGTAGTCGCTGGATTTGGGATCCTTGAATCCTACAGAAACGCTGTCGCCGGGTCTCTGTCCGCTGTCTTGCTTGATAACTGCTTCGGGCTGTAGAGTGGAAATCGAGAGGAAGGGGCCTAATCAGGGAACATCTTCCCAGACTAGTTGTTAGCTTATCTATGTATCCAGAATAAAAGTTGAATCAGAGTAAATTCTGCTGTTACCCTGTGGCTATGGAGAGGCACAGTCCTATGGCCACCCCGTTTAATTTCACTTCCCTCCTCCGCTGCTACTTTTCAGGTGGCTGGGGCCTCCAAGCCTGCCAGAACTGGAGGTCCTCCTATGCCTCAAATTCGAAGTGCCTCCTCATTCCCTGCCCACATTCTCCGAAACTGAGCTTTGAAACTTTAATATCTTATGGTTTTTAGTTTTGGACACTCTTGCTTAAATAACTTTCCTCCTTCCAGCGTGTGCAAATGTGTATTTCCCTAATTGCTGTTTCCACCGTGTGTCCCAGGACCTGTAATCCAGAGGCCGACCACACCTCTCCCACTGCCTGAGTCCTCTGCACCCAGACTTGCCCTGCTCCTCCAACCTGTTCTACTCATCCCTCCCACGGTGTCGTGGTCCCATTTCTAAGGCTTGACACTTGAAATCTCCAGTCTCCGGTTGCCCCTTCGTATTCAGCCCAGCGACAGCTGCCATTGGTATGGAGGCTAAAGCGTGATCCCAAGTGTCTGTTCTCTTCTGCTGTCCTCTGTGGCAGCCCTAGGATGTCTCTTTGTTGGACCGCTTAGCTCTCTCCACTCAGTATGCGTTCCGTTGTCAGCCCAGAAACCAGAGCAATCTTTCAGTTTTATGATTTATTAAAACAAGTTAGCTTGCCCTTTGCAGTGTGCAAAGTAATATCCACAAGGTATGTGTTGGTAACGTATGAAAAGCGGTCCAGCTGGTGCTCCCAGAGCTACCCCAGCTGCCTTACTGTGGCTCTGCCATCCTGCCTTCCTCCCACATGAAACAATTCCTGCCCGATTCCACGTCTGCTTTAAAGTACTCAATGCTTAGTGCTAAAGACTTGCCATGTAGTTCATTTCATGTTTGATTTTGCAAAACTCAGATCACAGTTGGACTTTTAGCTCCCCCCATTCAGTGTTGTTTTAAAGTGATGCACAACCATATTTCCTTCTAAATTCTAAATACTCTGAATGTAGAAGCAGTTTTTTAACTTTAATTTTATTTGTTTATTTTTAAGACAGGGTCTCACCATGTAACTCTGGCTGGCCCCGAACTTGATCTGTAGACCAGGCTCAGTTTAGAGAGATCCATCTGTCTCTGCCTCACAAATGCTGGGATTAAAGTTGTGTGCTCCCACACCTAGCCAAAACAGTTTTCTAAAACCTATTTGTTGGCAAAACTTGGTAACATGTTTCAGCTTCCTTTACACTGAGCGTGTATATGCATGCCTCACCAAATGATGCTCCCGAGTCTCTTGGAGAGGCTGTCATACATAGAGCAGACCAGAACTTGTGCCATCTTATCCGTGTGCAAGCTGCTGAGTTTCAGATTCAGAACACCTACCAAGGGTCTGGGCATGTCGTCTGTGTCTCAAAGTTCCTGTATTCAGAACACCTACCAAGGGTCTGGGCATGTCATCTGTGTCTCAAAGTTCCTGTATTCAGAACACACCTACCCAAGGGTCTGGGCATGTCATCTGTGTCTCAGAGTTCCTGTATTCAGAACACCTACCCAAGGGTCTGGGCATGTCATCTGTGTCTCAGAGTTCCTGTATTCAGAACACACCTGCCCAAGGGTCTGGGCATGTCATCTGTATCTCAGAGTTCCTGTATTCAGACTGGTGAATGAACGTTTTGGGGAGTAGTGTACACATTTTTGCTGCCTCCAGGTGTGCATTGGTGAGCAGCACATCTCCAGTGCGTGTTTGACCCTTTCTGGGATGCAGGAGTACAGTTGCTGCACTGCAGGAGGCATCGTGTGCCACCTTATAAGGAGTGTTGTTTTCGCCATGTGTGCTCCAACAAAAGAGTTGGAGAAGGCTCCATCCATCACTAAGACTTGTCTTCATTTTGCCTGTATGATTGGTGTCTGTTTTTTTACATCATAGCGTGTAATTTTTAGTATAGAATTCTCCAGTGGCTACCCTTTACAACTAGCTTCAAAATTAACCACCTCCTTCAAAGTGTGATGACTTTTCTATCCGACACAATCTGATGTCTTGGCCTCTTCCTTCTAAGACTTTTGACTCTTTGCTTCATTAACCATACTTCCTACTGGAGATGGAAGTTTCTGTCCTGCCCAGTCCCGTTCAGTCCCAAAGAAACACACAGAGGCTTATCTTAATTATAAACTGTTTGGCCTCTTAGCTCAGGCTTATTATTAACTAACTTTTACAACTTAAATTAACCCATAATTCTTGTCTGTATTTAACTGCATGGCTTGGTACCTTTTCTCAGTTAGGCATTCTCATCTTGCTTCCTCTGCATCTGGCTGGTCTCTGCCTTTTCTCTTCCCAGAATTCTTAGTCTGGTTGTCCCGCCTATATTTCTTGCCTGGTACTGGTCAATCAATGTTTTATTAAACCAGTATGAGTAACAAATCTTTGCAGTGTTACAAAAGCATCCCACAGCATCCTAACCTTGACTGTGTTAACTAGACATATATTTTTCTCAGACCTGTTTTGCCTGTTTAAATCAGTTTTAAGATTAAAAGTATCCTCCTACTGTTCCACTTCTTACTATATTGCTATGTTTATTTTCTGAAATGATTACGGTGGGCATATAATTCTTCCTCAATTGTATCTTTTTCCTGTAGAAATAAATCATAATGAGTTATGCAGAAAAACCCGATGAAATAACCAAAGATGAATGGATGGAAAAACTCAATAATTTACATGTTCAGCGAGCAGACATGAACCGTCTCATCATGAACTACCTAGTCACAGGTAAGGCTGGCTGTGGGTGCTACCGCCTGACCATAGCTCTCCCTTAAGTAAGTAGCCCTTTACCCGGGAAGCATAACGATAATGTTAGGTCATGCTGAGAAATCATAAAAACACAAAATTAACTTAATGTTTGTAAATCAAATAGACATGTTAAAGATGGCCTTTTTCTAGCCCTGGGTGGTATGGGTTACACCCATAATCCCCACACTTGGGAGACTGAGACAGGATTGTGAGTTCAAGACCAGTCTGGACTGTAATGTGAATGTGATACGTTTTCTCAGCTTCCCTACTCCTTAAAAAAAATATTTTTCCTGTTGATAAAATAATTGTGCCAGATCTCTGAGCCCTTAAAGCAGCCTCTTTTCTAGGCTTTTGACAGTTTTATAGTTAAGCCTTCATGATCATTCAGGGTCTTCTGACTCAGAAGGCTGAGGCAGGAGGATTCTGAATTCTAGGCTAGCCTGGACTGCACAGCAAGACCTTATCTCAAAATTTAAAAAATAAAAAAGTTTTAGAGTAGATTTAAAGTCTAAATAATTGATGTCTTCTGGCCAGTTTGGAAAACTATTCTGGCCTGTTTCTAGGTGTGCCCAACTCCAAACAGGAAAGAGAAGGAAAATGGGAGGGATATGCTGAGAAGCTGCACTTTGATGCTCCTGTTGCAGGGGACGGTCACTGCCAACTGGAGAGTCAGCTATCTTTCTGTCCAGTTTTCAAAAGTGAGGAATGGAAGTTTTCCAGTAATTCGTATCCTCCTGCACCTCTCCAATTAATTTCTGCTAGAATTTCTTAGAAAGCGGCTACATAAACCTTAGCCTGCCGTGTCCCCAGGCTCCTGTGGGTGAGGTGGCCTAAACACAGTGGCCCTGTGAGGGTCCAGCAAGACGTCTGCTTCACCTGGAGTTGGCTCTTTTGCTCTGGCATCCTGACCTATAATCAGTTCCTGTCTGAAGCTGTTGAAGGTGTCACAGCACACAGTGGCTAGCAGTCTGTAACCTCCAGGTTGAGGCTAGGCATTTTGGATAGCTGCAAAAGAATGACAGCATTGATTATTAATCACAGAAATAAATTAAAAAAAAAAAGTCCCTGGGAAAGTGTGCTTTATATGTAGGGTCAGCTGATGGTGGTTGGCTCTCTAGAGCTGCAAAGCCTTAATTCCTGATCCTTTCCTAGCAGTGAATGTAGTTTTCTTTTCAGAGGGCTTTAAGGAAGCAGCAGAGAAGTTTCGAATGGAGTCTGGGATTGAACCAAGTGTGGACCTAGAAACACTTGATGAGCGAATCAAGATTCGGGAGATGATTCTGAAGGGTCAGATCCAGGAGGCCATTGCCCTGATCAACAGCCTCCACCCAGAACTCCTGGACACAAACCGATATCTTTACTTCCACCTTCAGGTGAGTTCCAGAGTCTGCGGTGGTTGCTTGGTAAGTTAGGCTTGTTTGCAATGAAAGACGTTGGCGGTGTGTATTAGTAGAAGATTGCTTAGTGTTGGGAAGGGAGTAACAAGCTTTGAGGTAACTGCTGCTATATGTACTGTAGAAACCAATACTTTTTAAAGGTGTGTGTGTGTGTGAGAGAGAGAGAGAGAAGAGAAGACATAGTGTGCATGAAAGTAAGAGGACATCCTGGGAGTCTGTTCTCTCTACTCTTATACAAGTTCTGGGGATCAAAATGAGCATTGTACTTGGCACAACAAACGCTTTTACTGCAGCAGTCTCACCAACCTCCTTTTTGCTCTTAAGGGAAATGCACTATCTTAGAGATGCTAGAAAAGTCTTTCCTTTGAAACATCTTTCTTTTTTTTTTCTTTTTGTGGCGGTGTTGGGTAGAACCCAGGGCCTTGACTACATGCTAAACAAGTGCTTTAACACTAAATTACACCCTCAACCCCATAAGATAAACTTTTGACTGGGGCCAAGTGTTTATCTAAGTGTGTGTCTGCCAAACTTGGCTGTCTTTGCTGTTGACCATACTGGGTGTCACCTACAAGGGTGTGTGCTAGTTCAACTTGTCTGTCTTTGATACTGACCAGCAACAGCACTTGATTGAGCTCATCCGTCAACGTGAGACAGAAGCAGCTTTGGAGTTCGCCCAGACGCAACTGGCAGAGCAGGGTGAGGAGAGCAGAGAGTGCCTCACAGAAATGGAGCGTACATTGGCCTTGTTGGCCTTCGATAGTCCTGAGGAGTCACCTTTTGGAGACCTTCTCCACATGATGCAGAGGCAAAAGGTAAAAGGCTGGTAAGGGAAGAGCTGTGTTCATGGATACTCAGGGGACTTGTGTAAAGATGGTACACGTGCTACACTTGTGATGGGGTGAGACCCAGAGCCCTGGGTGAGGGCACCAGTGGGCACCGCAGCTCCTCTGCTCTGTGCCCTTTGTCTTGTACAGTAGAAGAGGCAGCGTTATGACTGTCAGTATCCAAAACCCTCTTAACCTTCCCGTCAATTTAGAAATGGGTATCCTGCCGGGCGGTGGTGGCACACGCCTTTAATCCCAGCACTCGGGAGGCAGAGGCAGGCGGATCTCTGAGTTCAAGGCCAACCTGGTCTACAAGAGCTAGTTCCAAGACAGGCTCAAAGCTACAGAGAAATCCTGTCTCGAAAAACCAAAAGAAAAAAAAAAGAAGAAGAAGAAGTGGGTATCCTAAGTATTTCCAACTAAGATCTGTTTATTTTTCTTGTTCCTTCTGTGTACTGTAAGCATTACAGCTCATTGCCTCCCCAGAACCATGTCCTCCTTTCCCCATATGCTGGATTCCTCTCTCCTAGGCCTCCATCCTCCACATCCAATTAGAAGGACTGTCCCTCCTTGCCTGCAGAGAGCTCACAGCTGTTGTGCTGCTCTTCTCTCTCCGCGTCCTCATAACACTTCCGTTTTAAAGGGCCAGGGCACTTAGCTGACCTCACTGTCACATTGCAGAAAGTGTAAGAGCCCCTGCAGATGAGGACCTTTTAGGGTCCCTGGAGTGGCTTCTACTCACATGTTTAATGTGTTCTTAAATTAGTGACAAGCTTCTCTGTTGTGAACAGTATCCAAATGGGCTGGACTATAGCTTAGTGATAGAGGGCTTGCCTGACGTGCATAAGGACCAGGGATTTATCCCTAGCACTGAAAGAAAATGTCTTGGGCCAGGCAATGGTGGAAGAAAAGATATCTTAAGTATATCATCAGACTTGCTGGTAGTACATGTATGTGGCCATCTCTATTGGATTTGTTTCTTTTCTAGGTGTGGAGTGAAGTTAACCAGGCTGTTCTGGATTATGAAAATCGAGAGTCCACACCCAAGCTGGCAAAATTACTGAAACTGCTACTTTGGGCTCAGAATGAGCTAGACCAGAAGAAAGTAAAATATCCCAAAATGACAGACCTCAGCAAAGGTGTGATTGAGGAGCCCAAGTAGAGCTGTGCACGGACCAGCACCGGACTCACTCCCTTCTGGCTGTGACTGGCCGATTGGTCACTGCAGTAGAGAACCTTTCCCCTGTAATTTTCTTTGGCCCTTATTGTTTAAAAAGGGGAAACGGCCTTTTTAAACACCGGCAAACCCATGATGGAAGACACCACCTCTGCCTTGCCCTGCATCCTGAGGGTTGCACACTGCAGTTGACTCTCCCAGTGCTTCCGGTATTGCTGACTCTAGAAGATCTGATTTGCCAAATGTGTGCTGCGCTGCTAGGGAGTGTCATGTCAGCTGACGGCTCATGCTCACAGCCTATGAAAAGCACTTGACATTCTTTTGCTTTCTGCTAGTGTGCAAGCAGGCAGTGTTTTATTTTCCTAGGTCTTAATAGGCCTTCTTCAAGTTTTTCCTTACCCGTTTTCTTCTTTTCTTTCTTTTTTCCTCCTCTTTTTGTTCCTTCATAGGAAAGAATATATAAATTTGTAAATCTTAATTCAAAGATAACTTGTGTGTGGGTATTGAGTTTGGTTTAGTTCTTTACCTTTTGGTTTGGGCTGTGTGGCTTTTGGGAGGGGATATGTGTGTGTGTGTGTGTGTGTGTGTGTGCGCGCGCGCGCATGAGGGATGAGGCTCTGTTTTCTTAATTTTTTAAATATATTTTTTGGTGCTGTATGTGATGAGAGACTCATTCATAGTGAATCAATGAACTGTCTCTTGTAGGCAACTTTGTTGAAAATAAAGATTTCTCTTTACTTCCAGAATGACCACAATGGCTTCTAAAAAGTTCTCATTCACACAGCCCTTGTTTGGGTGTCCTTTCCCTGTTGGCACAGGGACAGCACCTTTACTCATAGCTGAAGGACTAATTGAAAAGTCCATCTGTCTAGGGAATGCCCTCCATGACAGCAAGGCAACTGGGTGTTGGTGGGGATAGCTGGGTGGTCAGGCTTCACAGGACTGGGTGTTCATGCTAGCCAGTTTGGACTTCTTTCTGCTTGACAAAGTATCTTCTCATCTTTTGCTTATACGTCGGTAGTGCTGCAGTGTCTGCTTCTCACGAGCTATTTGTTACCTCCTCAGTGGAAGATGGGGGGACACTGTCTGTGAGGTATGATGTGCATGTGTAGGTCAGTGCCCCGAGTGTTGAGCGTGTGCATGTGTAGGTCAGTGCTCCTAGTGTTGGGCGTGTGCATGTGTCATGCCAGGTGCAGGTGTGTTTTGTTGATTCTTGGCAGTGGCCCAGGCCCGATGGGGCATTTTTGGAGCAATGCTGAAGGCTGGGTGGGGATGGGGTGCACAAGTCTACAGAGCCCTCAGCCAGTTATCTGTGGATGTGGATGGTGGAGATGGTACGGGCACCATCCTTTGCTGGGAGCTCTTGCCTGTCTGACACCAGAGCAGAGAGTTCCGGTGCCTGGTGCTCACAAGCAGTGTCCTTAGTAACTACTGAGTTAGGATTGTTTGCCTTGCTCTTGAGCACTCCAGTGCACACTGACCAGCTAGGTCAGCCAGGGCTTGTTCAGCTTGCTGGCACCTGGGCAGCAAGATAACACAACTAACCAGCTATCTTGTGTCCCTACTTCAGTGTTGTTCATTGGCATCTGTTTTTCTCCCACAGGAGACTTTCCTTGTTGGGATGGAATGGAGTCTCTTCCAGCTCTCTGCTTTTGTTACAGAAGGCAGGTGCTTTGGCAGTATTCTTCTCAGGATCCCATTAGTAACAGACTCAAGGATGCAGTTGTTGCTGCTCTACTGGTTTGTGAGTAAGGAATGAGCAGACCTGCCTGACCTCCTAGACAGGTGTCTTTCAACGTCATCTTGAGATGTAGCTTTTCACTAGGTTTGAGGATAAGAATAAGATAGAAGGAGTTACTGGAGAGATGAGTCCTCGGTTAAGAGGACATGACGAGTAGTCACGAGGACCAGAGTCTAGCACCCACGTAACAAGTCAGGTGTCCCCCAGCTCTGAGGGATCTGATGCCCTCTTTGGCCTCCACATACACAGACATGCAAGTGCATGTGTGTACTTTCACAAACACAAAATATTTTTTTTTTAAGGTAGAGGGAAAGGAAGCTTTAATTTTCAGGTAGTAAGTTTAATTTTCAGTGGCTAGGGAGGGGTATCAGTAAAGATGCAGTGTTTGTTTTTAAAGCACCATATAAAGCTAGGTGTGGTTGCTCCTGCCTGTAATTACAGCATTCGTGAGGCTGAGGGAGAATTTTTCCAGTTCAGCCTAGGCTGTATTATGTATGAGATCCTCTTTTAAACAAACAAAAAAAGCACCAGAAAACCAATCTTTTGTTAATATGTATAAGATCTTTCTTATAGCTAATGAGTTTGATATGTTCTTAAAATTAAAGGGCATGAAATGTATTGTAATGGCAAGTTTTTTCTGTAGGGTTTATCCACATATACACAAAAGAGCCTTGTATGCATGAAATGTTAAATGGCTCTAAGACATAAATCTTAACCACTTCAGTCAGTAGCCTAATCAGCCAATGTCACAGATGTCAGTGAAGCTGGAGGACTTCAAATAGAACTGCTTATTTATCCATGATCTGCCAGTGTCCAGAAATCCTCCTCCAAGGGGGTACATGCAGACTCTGTTGCAGCAACAAATGAAGTTAAGCTACTTGCATGTAGGATAGATTAGTTTTTTTTCTACTTGTCTCCTTTGAGTCTTACTCAAAAATAGTGTTTCTGACTTTTTACAAAGTAGCTTTATTTGTTTTTGCACCTTTTGATGGAAAGTGCCTTGAAATCAATGAAACGAGAATATTCTGGTACTTTGTTCCAGCATCATAGAATTGTGAAGGAGTAACCCCAGTTTGAAATTTCCTAAAGCATGGTGATTATTGCACACTGAAGATATGGGGTGTATTTCTAAAGCATGGTGATTATTGCACACTGAAGATATGGGGTGTATTTCTAAAGCATGGTGATTATTGCACACTGAAGATATGGGGTGTATTTCTAAAGCATGGTGATTATTGCACACTGAAGATATGGGGTGTATTTCTAAAGCATGGTGATTATTGCACACTGACGATATGGGGTGTATTTCTAAAGCATGGTGATTATTGCACACTGAAGACGGGATGTATTTGTTTTGTCACTTGAATTATAGCTCCGAGTTGGTATTTGAGACCTCTGTAGTGTATGTACCGGAAAAGTAGTGCCTTTGAAGTCGGGCCTGCGGACCAGGTGGGCAGTGTGATGTCTTTATTTTCTTCTGTGCCATAGTTTAGAGAGGAGGAAGCAGGGTTCCCAAAAGACTCTTAACTTGTTCCATGATAAAGACACTGATGTCATCAAGAGAATGAAATGGGATTTTTTTTTTTATTTATTATGTATATAATAGTCTATCTGTGTGTATGCCTGCAGGCCAGAAGAGGGCACCAGACCTCATTACAGATGGTTGCGAGCCACCATGTGGTTGCTGGGAATTGAACTCAGGACCTTTGGAAGAGCAGGCAATGCTCTTAACCGCTGAGCCATCTCTCCAGCCCTGAAATGGGATTTTTTAAAAAATATTTTTTAGGGTTTATTTAACTTTATTTTATGTGCATTGGTGTGAAGGTGTCAGATCCCATGCAACTGGATCTTCAGACAGTTGTGAGCTGCCATGTGGGTGCTGGTAATTGAACCCGGGTCCTCTGGAAGAGCAGTCAGTGCTCTTAACCACTGAGCCATCTCTCCAGCCCCGAAATGGGATTTCTTTACAGGTTGTTGCTGTACATCTCAGAATGAACAAAAGACCAAATCCCAAGTGAACAGCATGGTCTGTCTACACCCCTGCATCTGCACACTGAACTGTGTGCAGTGGACGCCACGCATGGGTACAGTCTGACCTCCAACCTTCACTCACTGTTGCTTTGTTCATACATCTCGTTCTGACACTATGTGTGTATTTTTTTGTTTCACAAATTTATTGCTTTTTTATGATGCTTAGCAAGCTGATTTGGCAGCAGTAGACGTATAGAGTCTGTATAAATCCTTAGCTTGGTAGAGTACTTCTGCATACTTAATTGTAATTCTTCATTCAGAGGCATTTGTGCCCCGCCACGCATCATCTGAGAAGTACAGTTGGGTGGCTTCTGGCTGCCTGCTGTGAATTTGTTAGTGAAAGTTTATATGTTTTTCCCAGAACGGTTGTCTGAAAACTCTCCCCCGCCCCCACTTCCCTGGAGAGGTACCCATGCAAGTCGGTGCATTGGCCTTGGAAGAGCGGAAGATGCAGCTGCACTTTGGTTTTGCTCTGTCCCCACTTGAGCAGCGTTTACCTTGTTATAAGAAAGCTTCCATACTGTGCCATAGCATGGTGCCAGTCCACTCCTCGCAGCTGCAGCATTTCTGGGCCCCAGGAGGAGGTGGCCCTGGGTGCCCTGTGTAGCATGCAGTGGCTCCCATGCTGCTGGCCCTGTGGACCCCTCCATTGCCATTTTCTCAGCTGGGCTTGAGAACTGCAGGGAGAGGAAGCCCCCAAGGACACCATCAGCACACTACAGAGGCATCCTGCATTGGGTGGTGGGTGGTGACTGTGTTCAGGAAAGGGCCTTTGCCATCCCTGGGCCCCTCTGGCAGTGCCATGATATGGCACTCTTAACCGTCGCTCACAGTTTCCTCGTGCTCCAAGAGGGCACTGCTAAGCTTTCCAGTGGCAGAGATCTCTGGTACGCTTGAACGTGAACTCTTGCATGTTGAGTGTGAGGGGCTTGGGGGACCACCTTCCTATCATGAATACTTTCTCAATTTTGGAATATCATCCTGACTTGAGACTTTATATTTACATGAAAGAACACAGAATTTGAACGGCCTCTGATGTCAGTACCTATCGCAGATGCTGACATAGTTCTGTGCACTGTAGGTAATATGTCCTGAGATAGACTGCCTGTTTTGGAAGCAGAATAGCTCTGGTGGTATTAAGTCCTGGGCAGCTCCCCATCAGTGGTGTCACATGTGAATCTGGTGGATTGGTAGGGCGTGAGTGTGGCCTCGGAGCGGGTATGAGTGTTTAAAGGGTTATGGAAGTATCTGTATCTGCAGCTCACCCATGCACCTAGATGGAGACCAGGTTAAAGGCCCAGTGTGACCCTAATACAGAAGACTGCAGAACTGATTGTGCCCAACTGTAACCAGGAGGTGTGGCCACTGAATGCTGCCTGTGTATGACTTTTTTTCTTTAGATTTTTAAAACTTTTCTGTGTATGATTGTTCTGCCTGGGTGCATATCTGTGCACCATATGTGTGCCTAGTGCCCACAGAAGTCGGAAGAGGGTATCAAATCCCTTGGAACTGGAATTATGGACGGTTGTGAGCTGCAATGTGGGTTCTAGACTTCAAACTCAGGTCCTCTGTCAGAACAAGGGCTCTTAATCACGGAGCCATCTCTCCAGCTGCTTGCATGTGACTTCAAGGGAATTTCCTTCTGAGATGCAGATCCTGATGAAATTTCTCTTGCCTGGCTTCTTTGCAAGTTTGGTGGAGACCCTGGATTGAGGGCTTTTGGACAATAGTGTAGTAGCTTATTCTGTGTGCTTCTGTCCACTTGTTGAATCTACTATGCCATGCATGACTGCCCATCTCCTAAGGCATGACCTGCAGTGCCCGGTAGGTTGTTTTACAGGTTTCATCCACGTGCGCGCACGTGCACACACACAGGAATTATCCCTCTTGTAAGTCAGATATCTGGCAACCCCTCCCGACTGGTACTCAGATGTAAAACAGGCCATCCTGTGGTAAAACGGGAGGGAGGGAGGAAGGGAGGGAGGGAGGGAGGGAGGGAGTAGTTGAGGAGGTGGTGGTGATGCTTCTCAGCACTTTGGGTGTTTATAAGGTTCAGCAGAAGGCACCAGCACCCAAAGAAGAGCTGTTTCATAGCCCCAGAGATCATTTTATGAAAAGAATTGACCACACACAGGCAATTTTGGTCGTCATGATATCCACTGTGTAGCTTCCCGTAGGCTCAGACCTAACTGCATGAACTCTGCTCTAAGCCCATTCAGTTTAGAAGGTGACTGCAAATTATGTTCAATACGAAAAGCTTTTTTATTTTCAGATTTTACTTTGTAACCCAGTCTGCTTTCAACTGTGCCACAGGCCTGCAACACTGCATCTGGCTCCTGAAGTCTTATTTCTTACTGTTCCCTGTCAGTAACAGTGGAGTAAAGTCTAACTCAGTCTGGTTTATTTGGACTTCTCATCTTCAGAACTGTGTATGTTGGGTTACAGAGGAAGCAGGGGATAAATAGAATCTTGGAGGACACTTAGGCTCAGGGTAAGGTCTGGGGGTTGCTGCTGTCCATGAACCCGGTCATCTGAACCACACTGCCTTGCTTCTCAGTAGAAATAGCCAAAGAAAGCCAGGATGATAGTATAAGCAGCAAGGTGTGAGTCACTCAGCTCAAGGAAGCGTGGCATGGCTCCCTGTGCCAGATTTGTATAACAAAACAGATTAACATGGGGCAGGCAGATGCACCCAAAAGGCACAGCACCCCTACAAAGCAAGAAGCCTGTGCGCATGGTGGACTGTGACAGGTACTACCTATCTGCTGTCTCCACGTGGAGTCTTCCAACTTTAACTGCAAAGATCGTTTTGTCAGTTGGGTGTGGGGCAGCTCACAGTTATCAACTAGAGAGTGTCCACCCAGCTACTGCCAACTGCTGGTGTTGCTCACCTCCCAGCAAGATGTGATCTTTCAGGCAATTCTAGCTGTACCCATACCTTCCCTTTTAATAACTGTGGGAGCCTGGGGAGGAATGCCCTCAATTCTTATCCACAGCCCAAGAACTCAGACCTCTCTTTCCCCAGGACCTGGGTGATGCTAGGGTCTGTACCCTCCACTCCCCCCCACTGTTGGCATTCCCTTGGCTTCTCAGCTATTCACATGACAACAAGGGTGTCCCAACAATGAGGGGGTGGGGACTCTGTCCTCAGAATCTGCTGTTAAATCTCCCCTGTACCTTGGCCTCACTTCTCCGGTCAGTCTGGCAGTGTAGCCCACTAGCTACCCTACCGCTGATGCTCTTGGCCTTAGAGATGCATCTCCAGCACCCTGTTGGCTGCTCCTGCAGACCTTGGGTGTCTTGCAGTTTCCTCCACTCAACCTGCTTTAGGGTAAGTAACATCTCTACTTTTGTCCATCTGTTCCCAGAGCAGTGACCCCTCAAGAAGAAATGCTAAACGGCTGCCCGCTCTGTGATTTTGGATCGTCCATATACAGTTTCTGAAGAACATCACATAATAAGATGGTTAACTAGAAGATAACAGATTATTACCATACACTAACAAGCCATCCCTGGGCTTCTAGGAAAGCAAACCTTTCTCTGTTGCCATCTTTGTGTCCTACTGGATAACTGATGTAGATGGAAGATTAACCTTGCTTTTCGGTCCCAATTGTTTGTTCCAGTACTGGGAATTGAATGCAGGGCCTCAACTATGCTGAGCACACCCTAGCCTCGGGGCCTAATATATTTTTTTTAATGCAAATGTATACTGTAGTGAAGACCTGTGGTGGGGCTGGGCTGTTGAAGGCTCTGAAGGCATTCTGTGGAGGGTGGAGAGAAAGTGGAGATTCCGAGCACTGTGGGAAGCCTTTAGTGAGTGCGTCCCGGGTGGCCTGCAGCTGTGTTGGGGAGGGATTTATTTAGGAAGGCTGGAAGAGCTAGTATAAGGAGCCTCAAGCCTGCCTGTGAGGCATGGCTGGGACCCACCCTAGTGCCTAGCAGGTGGTCAGCACTCACTTTGCCCAGGATTTCAAGGTCAATGACTTCACTGCCCTTAGGGCTTTTACCGGCTCAGTTCTGCTCCCCCCCCAGTTCCATTTTTAAAGTTGACTGCCCTAAAGTTTTACGATCTTTGCATTTGGTTATGGATTGATCCTTAATTTTTCTAGACCATAACACAGTCCTATGAACTTTTCCATCACTACCCCCCTACGACTTGTAGACAGGACCAGAGACACTCGTACGTACTTCCCTGAAAGTTACTGCTGGCAGGTTTAGGACCACAGTCCCCCAGGGAATTCTCTTCTCCAGCCGGAAGTCCCAGTGGTAAGCCTGGGGCTTCGGAGCTGGAAGGTCCCTGGCCCTGCCTCCCCAGACATCAGTGGGGCGGGACTCAATTCCGGGGGCGACACGTCCTAGGAGAGCTAGACGGAAGCACTGGGACTGACACGTGGACCTGGGCGGTGCTGCCCTGTGGGTTGGCCTAGGCCTGAGGTGGGAGGGCACGGTACCGGGACACAACGGTGCCCATGCCATCTCAGCTCCCCAGCCTGATGCAGCCAACACCGGAGGAAGCCCGCAAGACCCCATCTGCAGCAGCAGAGGATACACAATGGTCCAGGTGAATGGGGATGTGGGTGGCGCCGGGGCAAGGAAGACGTTTACGTTTAGGGAGACGCTGCTTCACGGGACCTGAGTTCAGGGAGCACCAGACTCTAGGGGTACCTCCCAACCTCTCTGTATGTAGCCTGCCACCTTCACTTCTGGGACTGACATGCTCCTCCCTGGGCGGCCTTAGACCCCCAAAAGAGGAAGGACACAGATGCTCAACCAAGTAAAGGGACCCTCCTCTTCTAATCAAGTACCAAAATCTGGCAAATGGGCCCTTCGCTCTTCTCCCTGCCAGTTTTCTGAGGTCTGGAACGCTCGGTGGGAGCACTGGGCTAGACAGATGCTCACAGCCTTGCCATCCAAGCAGCACCTCTGTGTCACAGAGGCAGGTCTTGAGTTCACAAGGCTTCTAAACTAAGAAGGAACACAGCAGTTACCCATCCCAGTAATGTTACTTTCCCACTGTTTCCCCTGCCCTCCAGGCAAGTAGCCCCACAGAAACCAGGTGCAAGAAGGTGGTATCTGGCTAAGGGACCACTGAGAGAGGGTTCAAACGGGAGCCCAAAAGAGGAGACTCAGAGTAAAAAAGAACTCACATCCTGCTCTGGTTCTTGAGGCCCCCAGTGGAGGTGCTGGACCCCCAGAGTCAAACCTTTGCACCTCCCAGTCTGAGGCAAGAGCCCTGGATCTACTGGGAGGGATTTCTAGGTCCTCCTAGAGCAGCTGAAAGGCACAGCAGGAGGCCGTGGAGAGGCGCAGAACCAGATCTCCACCCGCGAGGACAGTTAGGGGAGGGCCAGAGGAGGAGCATCATGTGCTCTCTCGCTCACTCTCTGGTTTACTACCTCCCATCCTACCCCATGTTTGTCCCAATGCCTCTGAGCGTCACCTGGCCCCTGGAGGCACCACCCTGGACGTTCTGAGAACTCTAAACTGTTCTGTCAGTTTTGCTGTAGGTTACAATTTAATGGCTCTGCCTTGCCTTTTATGGCTCTCCCTGTAAGCTTGCTCCCAACACCTCTGGCCCAGGCAGTGGCTGAGAATTTTGGGGAGTAATAGTAACAGCAATAAGTCCTCTTTGTGACTTGGAAGGTTGGTGGAGGCTGAGTTAGGGAGATATGGTACCAGGGTACGCTCTGGTCTCTCTGATGCCCTGGCTACTGGTGCCAGCACATTTCCCCTTTCTGAACCAAGGGCCATGTGACCACCCATTTGCTCAGCCCCGGATGCTCTGCACAGGCCATCTACAGGAAGCCAAGGCTTCAGAACTCTGGGAGGAAGTGTCATGCTAAGAGTACCAGCCTGAGCTCTGGCCAGTTGGGCAGGTGGGGCTTTTCAGGCAATCCTGACTCAAGCGCTCAGCAAGATGAGGGATCTTGTTTTTTGTTTTGTTTTGTTGTTGGGTTTTTTTGTTTGCTTTGTTTTTAGTTTTTTTGTTTTTTTTTTTTTTGTTGTTGTTGTTGTTGTTGTTTTTCTTCGAGACAGGGTTTCTCTGTGGCTTTGGAGCCTGTCCTGGAACTAGCTCTTGTAGACCAGGCTGGCCTCGAACTCACAGAGATCGGCCTGCCTCTGCCTCCCGAGTGCTGGGATTAAAGGCCTGCGCCACCACCATCCAGCTGATAAGAGATCTTGGACCTGGGGTTCTAACTAGTCCTCAGGCAGCTGGCCTAGTAGGGCCCCTCCAGAAGGACTTAAGTGTTGCCTAGGCCTTTTCTAAGGGGCCACCAGGAAGTTTGAGACTCCTCTCATTTGGAGGGTGTGGGTCTAGTTGACTTCCAGCTGGGCAACCTTAGATGCACCTGGGGAAGAATGGTATGCTGTGTGGCTCCCTCTTGAACACAGGTGACTCTCTGATGCTTTAGTCGCATAGAGGAATAAAGCTCCTTTTTAAAGACACCTTTGGATTGTGTGGCTTTAGTGGGTGAGTGAGTGCTGCTCCCGTGCTCCTGCTGTGACCCTCCTGTCAACTGAAACAAGCCACCTATTCTGCTGTTGTGCATATAGAGTCCTCACCTAGGACTGGGCAGGGCAAGCAGAACACCCTCCAGGGCAGCAGTGTTCTGCCTGCATGTCTGCCTGCAGGCCAGAAGAGGGCACCACGTCTCACAGATGGTTGTGAGACTCCATGTGGTTGCTGGGAATTGAACTCAGGACCTCAGGAAGAGCAGGCAGTGCTCTTAACCACTGAGCCATCTCTCCAGCCCCTCCAGGGCAGCTTTAATGCTCTACTGGTCGCCCTGTGTTTTCAGTAATCCAGTGGCAATGTTTGCTCAGGACACTGTCCCGACAAGAAATAAAAGCAGAATCGGGGGCAGGGGTTGCTGTGTTCTGGGCTCTTACTGGGAAGAGTTCTGTCAAATCCAAGAGCAGAGTCTTGAGGAGATAGGAGGGGAAGACTCAGAAACCCAGCTCCTAGAGGCCTGGACTATGTACGTGTGGCACCAGCTAATGGGGACAAAAACCTTACTTGAACCAACTGTTGGCAGTTTCCCCAGCTAATAAGCTTCAGACCCACTGATTTCACATGGAGTCTCTCCAGATGACGTTCCCCTCCTGCCTGCTGCTGTCCATGCCTTGTCTTCTCTGACTACAAAAGAAAGTCGTTTCTCAGGATCCCAGCCTGCGAGTAGCTTGAGCTCCTCAACCAACAGGAGACTTGTTGACATCATATTTGCTAAGCTTACAGCTTGCTGCCCTCCCTAGTGCTTGGGGTCCCCAGATAGGTGGCAGAGGGCTCAGTCCTTGGACCTACTCAAGAGATTCCTTCCTGACTCTGGGGTTCAGAGGTTACTTGCCACACAGTAGACACCACGTTGGCCATTACCAGGGCAGACCTCAGAAGTTTCCGCCTCCCCTGAGCTCTCTGGAAGGAGACTGCGACTGGCCCCCAGGACCTCACACATCTTTTGGGGAGCACAGGGTGTGATGGCTCCAGGACCCCATCTTTCTGCTGCCTGTCTCACTATTACTTCTCCTCTGTTCTGCCTGCTGCTCTTTGACACCGCTAGACAGTGATCATACAATTTAGGTTCCTGCCTCGTGACTAAAAATCTTCTCTCTGCCATTTTATTTTGACTTTGCTGCTCCCATGGGCTGTCCATTCTGCCTTTTGGCCTTCACCTTTGACCCTGCTCCTGTTTGCCTGTGACTATCCAGCACTTACCCCTTATGGGGTACTGGACTCAGTCCAGCTGCAACCTTGGGTCTCCCAAGCCTGGTACTCCAGCTGGGTATCTGCTAGTTTGTCTCTTTCCTGCTCTGTCTGTGCCTGTGTTGAAGGGGTGGGCAGTATCACCTGCCTCAAGACACCACCCCACCTCCAAAGAATTTGTGTTCAGTCATACCACCTTCATGCCTGCCCCCTCCCAGAAAGGTGGTCCTCCCTCACACCCTCCTTCTTTCTCCTGTATTGGGCACCCACTTCCCCAGAGCTCAAACCCATTTCCTATTTTTAAAACCTGAACTGTAGATTTCTTCTAGAATCATCGTGAGGATAGTTATGCAGAATCCCCAAACATCCCAGCCCACTTCTCCAGTGCTGTCCTAGATGGATGGTGTCGGACCCTAGAGTTCAATCACTGAGAAGGAGACTCCCCCAGAGACTATTTCTCACACCACAGCTGATGTAAAAGCATGAGGATTTTATTAATTCTGTCATGACAGGGTCTTTCAGCATTAGAGACCAGAAAGACCCCAAATAGCTGGTAAGGCTACGTTTAAAGCAAAAAGCCACAAAAGGAAGGGGGGTGTCTGGGGGTTATTCTTTACCTATTACTATTGGCTTATTCAAAAGGGCTATTACCGATAATTGGCTGGAGAGCAGTTGCCAGATCAGATGAGGTAAGAGGGAAACATCTGAGGGTCACTCTGCCCCTTTCCCAGGGCCTGAGTCAAAACATCAGTAACTGAGTCAACACCTAAGGGTTATCTTGCCCCTATTCAGGGAGATGGAAACTTCCCAACATCTCAGTACGTGCATGTGTAGCTGTTAGGTCCTTGGTTCCCAGGGTGGGTGGGTGGGGAGCATTACTGCTGAGACTGAGAGGGCTCAGAATTGTCTTAAAGTTTTACAATGGTATGCTCTTGTGAGTCAGTGTGGGCATTCTAATGGCTGGTGACTGACTGGCCAGTGTTGTGTAGAACATCCATGTGGATATTTGTTGTACAGGGTGTCTTTAAGAGGAGTGTCTCATGGGCCAAGGGCAATTCTCCACTGTCCTGTTGTAGCAGAATCAGGCCAGATTTGCCTACCATAAACTACGTCAGTCACTCAAACAATGAGCTCTTACAAAAGAGAATCTGCTTGCCAGGTGACCACTCAGAGACAGAAGAGCAGATCTCAAATCCACTCCCACTAGAGACATGGCTCAGTGATTGAGTACTTGCCTAATAAGAGTGAGATCTTAGATTTGATCCCAACCACTAGAAAGAATAATAATAAAAAAGGAATCAGATTCTCTCCCCCCAGAGCTGGGGTCTTTACAGGCTGAGGTGAGGGAAATAATGTGGGCCTTTGGTCTATGCATGTGTGATCAGATTCACTAACAGGACCCAGACGTACATGGCTGTCATCACCATCTCTCTCCTAAAATTGCTGATAAAGAGCAAGGAGCCAGGGCAGATGAGGCTGGTCATGTCTGGAGGACATGCCAGATTTCCTGTTTCCCTTTGTCTGCAGAATTCTCTGGGCAGATGTCAATTCAAAACTTGAATGTTTAAGAAGATAGCAGCACACGCCTTTAATCCCAGCACTCAGGAGGTAGAGGCAGGAGGATCTCCGTGAGTTGAGGCCAACCTGGTCTACACAGTGAGCTCCAGGACAAAACAGAGAGACCTTGTCTTAAAAATAGGAGAAGCAGGAACAGCAAGCTAATTAGTAGCTTACACCTGTAGGCCTAGCACTCAGAAGGCTGAAACAGGGGGATTGCTTTGAGTCTGAAGTCACCCTAGGCTCCATCATTCTAGGCTAGTCTGCAAATAAGATGGGGCAGTGCTTTGCTTGCTACCCTTACCCCCAGCCAAACCCACCAGTCCACCATGTGACCCTAACTGTATCATCGTCATAGCTCCTCCCAGGAAGCATGGACCTGAGCCCCGTAATTGGGCCACACATCTCACTCTAAGAGAAGCCTGGCCAGGCTCTGTTCCCGCTCTGAGGCTCTTTGCCTCCCCACCGTCTGATGTACAATAAACCCCACTCAAGTGGGGGCCCCGAGCTCCCACTTGTGCTGCTGTGTGAGCTCCAGCTGCCCAGCAACCTTGCCCTGCCCGAATTCCTCCAGGACAAATTCCCCTCGCAGTTCCTTATCTTCTCCTGACTGCCTCTTCCTGGGAAGGCTCAAAAGCTTTGTTGGGGACCTATGAGGGCTGCCTGTACTCCTCCCTAGGAGCCTTCTGCTCCCCCTGAACTTTGCTTTCTTTGGATTCCCATGCACATTGCTCTGCAGATTGTTAACTGTCTACTTGTTCTGACTCCCTTTCTGCATCCCCGTGGTCAACAAGAGACTTGAGGATATGGTCCTCAATGTGGGATCCTGGTATAGTCCTGGCAGTCAGAAGCATGGACCCAGGCTCTGAGCCTTGTGAATGTGCTGTCACGTGTTTGCCCTGCCCCTGTCCTTAGGGCTCTTGTGCTATTCTCAGTCCCCGAGTTAAGCATTGGCCTTATCTTCTAGAAGTCAGTGGACTCAGTGCCTTTAAAAGTTTATTAACCTGCCCAACTCCCCCACCAAAGAGGTTATCTTAATTCCCACCCTTATGTATGCTCGACGTCTCCGTTCCCTAGCCCTTGGGACGGTATCTGAGTAATCAAGCCTGTCTAGGGGCCCTCTCTAGGTCCCGACCTCTCTCTGTGTCTGTCCCACAGGCCCGAGTGCCAGGCGTGGACGGGGATGCTGCTCCTGGGCACCTGCCTGCTGTACTGTGCTCGAGTCACCATGCCTGTCTGTACCGTTGCCATGAGCCAGGACTTCGGCTGGAACAAGAAGGAGGCTGGTATCGTGCTCAGCAGCTTCTTCTGGGGCTACTGCCTGACTCAGGTGGCGGGCGGCCACCTTGGGGATCGGTAACCAACCCCTTCTCCCCATTGCTCGGGCTTGAAGGGGGGCCATCACCTGGGTGCCTCAGAGAGGCTGAATGGTCAACTCTGCCCTCATATACAGGAGGGGAGGGGCTGGTGGAGGAGGGGCTCAACAAATATTTGGGAAGAGGCTTAGCCTTTGGGAAGAGGAGGTTGGGTGCGGCAGCTCTAAGACAGTGGCTACAGAAACACGACACAGACAGGCCAGGCTCAGCCCCGTGTGCCGCACTCAGCCCCCGGCCCCTCCTCGATAGGGCAGGTCGCTGCACTGCTCACTTCAAGGCTCTGTACAGTTAGTGGTGGTGCCCCTCAGCCCTCTCAAAAAGTACTTCATCCTGTCCCCACGTCTGCTCCAGCATCGGAGGTGAGAAGGTCATCTTGCTGTCAGCCTCCACCTGGGGCTTCATTACGGCCGTCACGCCACTGCTTGCCCACCTTGGCAATGGTCACCTGGCCTTCATGACATTTTCTCGAATCCTTACGGGTCTGCTCCAAGGTAAGGGCCGTCTCCAGTTTCCTCTCTCTAATGTTGCCATTCAACCTTGGGAAAGGGTAGACAGAGCGCCATACACACCCATGTGTGCTACCCTTTGCTCAAAAGTCTGTTCTATGTAACTAAGATCTTTATTTGAATGACAGCCTGTGACTATTGACTCAGGGCAGGGATGGGTGTGTATGTCTTGCCATATCTTTGTTATCTGTGTGCAGAGAGAGGTGATGGAGTTCCCCAAACCCATGTGGTTCTCCTTCACAGGGTGGTGGGTCTTTGGCCTCTGGAAAGGTCCCAGGTCCCACACTCTCAAGGAGCAAGAACTGCCTTCTGAGGAGCCCCCATTTATTGACATGGTGATAAAAAGTTCCAAAGGGGGAAAAGGCTGATGATTCCTGCCTCCCCATTATGAGTAAGAACAACAGGGAAGCTGTGGGTTCCTATTTTCACACCCCCAAAGGGACTTCTCAAGGAGTCTCTCCAGACTGGGGTTTTAGAACACTCTAGAATGGAGAGACTACTCCAGCTTTTTCATTTATTTTGAGATAGGGTCTTAATATGTGCAGCTCTGACTGGCCTGGAACTCACTGTGTAGACCAGATTGGCCTCAAACTCATAGTGATTTGCCTGCCTTTGCCTCCTGAGTGCTAGGCTTAGCATTGTGTGCCCCTGCTATTGCCAAGCTTTTAAGCTGCCCACGAACAAACAAAGGAGGAAACTGTCTGTAAGAAGCACGGGTCGAGGTGCTTTCCTGGAAAGGTACATGTATGTACATGGCTTACATGTATCTGAAAGTGCCAGAGCACAGCTGAGAATCTGCCGTGTAGACTCTGTGTGCACACATAAATGTGTAAATGTGTTAGTGGGAAGGCTATCAAGTGTCTCCGGGGAGCTGACATGGGGCATATAAGCATATATGTGCATGCACAACACCCTGGGTGCAAGGTAGTTTGCCTGGGGGCAGAGGTGTTTTGCTTTGAAGTCAAGTGTTCCTCAAGGGATGCTTTACATTGTAACTCTCACCCTGAATTAGTTTGGTTCCTTCCCTAAATGTTGCCAAAAGCCCAGCCCTTCTGGTCCCTTACAGCCCAGTGAGGTAATGGAAAGGAGACATGGACATCCTCTGGAACCCAAGAGGTGTCCTGGTCCTCACTGGCTATCTCTTGGCACCTAGCAACATCATTCTCTGTTCATTTCAGGTGTTTATTTCCCAGCCCTGGCCAGTCTGCTGTCCCAGAGAGTACCGGAGAGTGAAAGAGCCTTTACCTACAGCACTGTGGGTGCTGGCTCCCAGTTCGGGTAAGACCTCACCTACCAGGGATTCAGGAAGCTTTCACTTGAGCCCTTAAGGGCCGTCCTTCAAGTCCAGCAGTGATGGTCAGAGTAGAGGTGCTTGAGGACTCTGTTGGCTACTGTTAGATTCCAATGGCTGGTCACTGTCCCTTGAGGACTCTGTTGGCTACAGCTAGGTTCCGATGGCTGGTCACTGTCCCTTGAGGACTCTGTTGACTAGTGCTAGGTTCCAATGGCTGGTCACTGTCCCTTGAGGACTCTGTTGACTAGTGCTAGGTTCCGATGGCTGGTCACTGTCCCTTGAGGACTCCGTTGGCTACTGCTAGGTTCCGATGGCTGGTCACTGTCCCTTGAGGACTCTGTTGGCTACTGCTAGGTTCTGATGGCTGGTTGCTGTCCCTCAAGTCTGTGACAATTGCTGCATTTGTTGCTTCAACAAAACAACTGACAAGAAGCAGATTAAGAAGACAGGATTTGCTTTTGGTGGCAGTTTGAGGGTACAGTCCATCATGCAGGGTAGTCAGGACAGCAGGAAATGAGGTAGCTGGACATCAGTGTCAGAAACTGAGAGATGCGTGTTGGTGCTCACCTCACTTTCTCCCGTTCTTGGGGGCGGGGGTGTTTCTTTGTTTTGCTTTTGTTTGTTTGTTTGAGACAAGGTCTCACTTTGTGCCCTGGCTGGCCTGGGACTCACAGAGACTTCTCTTGCCTCTGCTTCCTGAGTGCTGAAATTAAAGGTGTCTGCCACCACACTGGTTCACTTTCTCCTTTTTATTCAGCCCAGGGCCCCAGCCCATAGTTTGGTGCTGCCAACACTCAGGATAGTTCTACCTCCCTCTCTGTAGTTTAACCTTTCTGGAAATACCCTTATAGTCCCAGAGGTGTGTTTCTATGATG
This sequence comes from Ondatra zibethicus, assembly GCA_004026605.1. Taxonomy (NCBI): domain Eukaryota; kingdom Metazoa; phylum Chordata; class Mammalia; order Rodentia; family Cricetidae; genus Ondatra; species Ondatra zibethicus. The sequence goes on along the minus strand of PVIU01000284.1, from coordinate 49,126 downwards.
ATTCTAAATCTTGTCAAGTTGACAATAAAGGTTAATCATCACAGCACGTCTCTGCCTTTCTGGATGCTGTAAGCTGAGGCTCCGGCATGTGGACTGGTTGAGCACCCGCTGCCCCACCCTCTGCAAGACAACCCTATGTGAGCATGCATGGAGGAAGGGCCACTAACTGTTATACTGGGTAGACTCCCGGGAGGTTAATGGGGACTTCCTGGATCATCCAGGCCTGGTCTGGATCTGTTGCTGAGTTCAGGATTGGGGGCTGGGGGATGGGAGCACAGAGGCCACCTGTGTGAGGGGCCAACTCTGCGGATTAGGGTGACCTGATTTAACACTAAAGGCGCAGTTCACATCGGGAGGTGTGGGTGTCAAAGACACACTAGGGCTCAAGTTCTGCAGAGGGGGTCCAGGATACATCGTCAATCCCAGGACAGCAATCAGGGTTCTATGCATGGCCAGGACGGATGGGAGAAAGTGCTGTCCCCACCAAGGGTACTATGCCCGGGGCTGTGCCTGGGGCTGCTCAACCTCACCCCAGAGCCCAGTGTTCTCGCTCTCTTGGCTGAGTGCACAAGGTGATGAGGTTGAAGGGTGAGGCAGAGTTGCCCTTTACTGCATCTGGGACCATAGTACCCTGGAGTCAGGAAAGAGGAAGGCTGTGGTGCTTGGTGTTCGCAGCCATGTTTTTGCACTTGGAAGTTTTTCTAGAATATTATCCTCTATAATGTATGGAGGGGGAAAAAAGGAAAGAAAGAAGGAGTGTTTTCATTTCAGTGCTTCCTAAACTACCCTTTCGTTATTACCGTTTTTCCTTCCAAGCATCGACATGACAAATTGTATGTCAGTTTGAAGGTCTAGAAGAAATAAATTAAAAACGCAGCGGCAGCAATTCTCGTGCTGAGTCCTTAGCTACTCCCCAATTCCCCTTACCCCAACCTTCCCACCCCAATCTCCCCGAAGAGCAAAATAGGTGAGGCCATCTGAGAAGCTCCTTTCTCTTGGGGTTTGACTCATCTGTGGATGGCCACCAAGGTCACTGCAGGCCTCCTCTGTATCTCCCAGGACCCTGGTGACTGGGGGCGTGGGCTCGGTGCTCCTGGACTGGTGTGGCTGGCAGAGTGTCTTCTACTTCTCCGGTGGTCTCACCTTGCTCTGGGTGCACTACGTGTACAGGTACCTGCTGAATGAGAAAGGTAACTACGGCCGCGCGGGCCCGTCCTTGTGCCTCCTCCCCTGGCAGCCGTGCTTCAAGCATCTGTTGCGTGAACGTTTCTGGGAAGCGCTTTCGAATGAAGAGGCGCTCGCCCCAGACAGGGCCACCGACAACAGATCAAAGAAACAATTCCACTCGAGTCTAGCTTGGTCTCACCCCAGCGTGGATGGACTCCCCTTCCCACCTAATTTCCCAAACCACTGTAGCTGGAGCAATATTACAAAAGCCGTGGGTGGTGGTGGTGCCTGCCTACAATCCCAGCACTTGTGAAGCATATCTCTGAGTTCCAGGCCAGCCTGGTCTACGGGACACAGGGCTACACAGAGAAACCCTCTCTTCGGGGTGGGAGGAAGCAAAGGCGAGAGTGGATGGAATCTTAGGTGAGGGTCTAATGCTCAGTGTTGAGGGTATCATTGTGGGTAGACATAGCTGCCTGGTGAAGATAGTTCTGAAAACCCAAGTGCTGATCCCTTAGCCTGCCTCAGCCCTGGATTTTCATCATATTTCTCCATCGGGGCTCAGGCTGACACGGGGAGTCGAGCAGGTTAAGGCAGGTGGTAGGACTAGGTTGTCTTCGGGTAGCAAGAAGAGGCCCCGGAGGGACTCCAGGCACAGGCACAGGTTAGACACAGAACTGCACTCTCACTGGTGTTGGCACCTGATAACCACTCCTCAGAAGGGGTGATAAGAGGCACCCTGACTCCTCTGCCTAGCAGCTCCTAACTGGCTGCTGTGTTAGGGACAGATGTGGGGCGCCTGGTCCTGAGAGCTAGCCCTGTGAAACCATTTGTTCCCTTAGACCTTGACCTGGCCCTGGATATCCTGGCACAAGACCTGCCTATGGTCAGGCCCTCCAAAGTCCCCTGGAGACAACTCTTCCGGAAGCCCTCTGTCTGGTGAGCTAGGGTTGGCATGGCCAGGCCAGAGCGTGGGTGAGGACAGGGCATGGGGCATGGAGCTGGCTGTGCTGGGCAGGATCCAGTCCTGACACTCCAGCAAATGCCCCAGGTTTCAGAGGGTAGGGCCTTCTTGGGGGAAGGACTGGGTCCCACATGGAATCAGTGTCAGGAAGGACAGGCAATGTGTAGAACGAACCCTGAGACCAGTGCCCCACACAGGGCTGCAGTCTGCTCCCAGCTGTCCTCAGCTTGTTCCTTCTTCATTCTGCTCTCCTGGCTGCCCACTTTCTTCAAGGAGACCTTCCCCCACTCCAAGGTGGGTAACGCTGCCTGGGTCCTCACAGGGTAAAGAGGGCTAACCCTGGGCTTAAAGGTCCTGGTATGGGGGGTGGCATCCTTTGCTTGGCAACTCCATCACCCTATGGGCTTCAGGTCTTGAGATGACAGTCCATCTGGGAACAGACGTTAGTTCAAGGCTGTGAGAGCTACACACTATAATAGCGGTAGCTACCTCGGCCCAAGACTTTGTTGACTTGTTGCCCAAAAGAGCCCCCTCTCTCAGGGCTGGCCGGCTGATGCCACATCCAAGGGAGATCAGTGAACACTGGAGTTCTTGGCTGTACATTCCCAGGCAGACCCGCTTGGCTCTAGCTCTGTCACATGTGGGAACATGTGGGGAACATGGCTTCAGGTGGTAGCCGTTAGTGTGGACGCAACACTTGCCCGGGGGGCTGGTGATGAGCTGGTTAAGGCTGTCCTCCCAGGACCCTCCACTCTTAGGCCCAGCCTGTTGGGTGGAGCTCAGATGACATGATGAACTGGGGTGGTCCCTTTGCCAGGCTAGGTGCCACCCCTGGCCACCTCTGAGGCCGCACCTCTCCCTGCAGGGCTGGGTCTTCAATGTAGTGCCCTGGCTGCTGGCAATTCCCGCCAGTCTATTCAGTGGCTTCCTCTCTGATCGCCTCATCAGTCAGGGTGAGTGTTGGGGGAAATTGTCCCGGGTAAACCACCGCCTCAGGGACCTCACTCCGCTCTGGCAATGCTGCTGCATCACTGGGGAAAGGCCGTACCACCGTCCTGTGGCAAACAGACCGTCCTTTAGAGTCAGCTCAGGAATGGATGCAGCCTGGGGCTAAGGAGTCTCCCCTTTAATGGGTAGAGGTTGGGGTCAGCAAGGGGATCCGAGCGAACCCTCTACAGGGAAGGTATCTGATGCATCAAATATCACAGGTAGCCAGATTTGCTCTTGAATCTTCAGAGCTCCAGGGGCCACAGTGCAGCCCCGTGGGGCAATGTCCTCACAGACTGCGGTGTAGAGGACACGTGCACGCATGTGCTCATTTTTCAGGATACAGGTGTTCCTCAGTAGAAAGTCGCACGTATTCGTTGTGGTAAGATCAGATAATTCAGAGAAACTGGACTAAGCTGGCCTGATAGCTGTGGCTTTTGTAATGGCCCATGGGGCTGCCTTTCCATATTTCTACCCACACCGCACCACAGGGAAACCCTCTGACACACATACTGAACAAGGAAGGGTTCACTCCATGATAGGGGATCTCATCTCCCGTTTTGAGCCCTGAAGTATTGCCCTGGGCACCCCAGTTCCTCTTCTGTGACTTTGGGTGGGACCCCATTGAGGACATCTTTAAGGGTCACCCGGATAAGCCGATGGAAACTCATTCTGGGTCTCTCTCCCTCTTAGGTTGCAGAGTCATCACAGTGCGTAAGTTCATGCAGGTAGGAAAATCACTGGAATCCCTTGTCCACTTTTTCTATTGCTGTGATAAGGCACTGTGACCAAAGCAACTTACAGAAGAAAGAGTTTATTTAGAGCGTCCAGTTTCACAGGGGTGGGGTCCGAGACCATCATGGTGGGGAGCATGGCAACAGACAGGCAGTAGCTGAGAGCTCAGATTTTGAGACACAGCCACAAAGCAGAGAAAGAAACACTGAGAATGGTGTGGCCTTTCGAAACTTCAGAGTCCACCCCTAGTGACACCCCTCCTCCAACAAGGCCACATCTAATATTTCCCAAAGGGTTCCACCAACTAGAGGCCAAGTATTTAAATACATGAAATCTGTGGGGGCCATTCTTACTCAAACCGCCACATCCTTCTATGTTCAGCCCTACCTTGTTATGGACTCCTAGGACCTGAGGGTTGTGTACTCCACAGGCTGAGATCAAAGATATGGGCTGGGAAAACTACAAAAGGTTTCATGGCTCCAGATACGGTACCTGCTTCTGGCAGGGTCGGCTCAGATCCGAAAGTCTGGGATAGCAAACCGTCGGAGGTCCCCTGGAAGATGCTCTGGGGTCAGTATTGACTGGCCTGAGAACCTCCGAACATCGTCTCAGTCCCCTTTTGTGCCAGGGCATGTAGAGCAGGGAAGCCCCAGCCTGGGAGGGGATGTTTTAGGTAGAACCGTCCTGATCTTGTTCAAAACACTAAGGGTATTTTGGGCGGGGCCAAGACAGAATGAGCCATATTGGCCAGCATGGCTCCTGGCCCCTGACCAGCCCTGTCCTGCAGGTGATGGGGCTTGGTCTGTCAAGCATTTTTGCCCTGTGTCTGGGTCATACCACAAGCTTCCTCAAGGCTGTAATCTTTGCATCAGCTTCCATTGGCTTGCAGACCTTCAACCAAAGGTAACAGTCCACAGTTCCAGCCCACAGGGCTGCCAGGTTTTAGTGCATTCTGCTTAGGGGCTTATGAGGGTGGAGCTAGGGACAGCTCAGTATAATCTGTCACAGTGAGCAGATCTGGGTACCAAGCCAGGGTCATTCAAGAAAATAGGAAAGCCCTCCCCCTCAATACTAGGGGGAGAGCCCAGGAAGATGAGCGAACATAAATACTGGCTTGATATCACTCTGCAGTCTGTTCCCTTCTTTTTGCATCTTGTCTGTTATTCTGAGCAATAGCAATCCCAATTAAGCATCTCAGGATGTATTAGGAACCCAGTTCAAGGTTGTTTCAAATGAACAGACAGTGAGCCTATTGCAAGCATGCTTTTCTCAGGAGCAGCTTCTGGGGCGTGGGGTAGATGGCATCAGCAGCCTAGCAGTGCCTGGCAGGTAGAAGCAGGGGCAGGTCTGGGTGTCTTTTGGTGACGTATAACCCTCTCTTACGCTCTAGTGGCCCCTTCAGGCCAAGTGACGGAGGCCAAGCCTGTGGCCATTCACACGCCGTCCTTCCTGTTTCCCACAGTGGTATTTCAGTCAATATTCAGGACCTGGCCCCATCCTGTGCTGGTTTTCTGTTTGGTGAGCCACTTGCTTATCCCTGCTTCATTCCCTACCCACGCCAGTGGGCTGTCCCAGGTGGGTGGGCTGTAGGAGCGACAAGGGGTCTTCTCATGGTGTCTCTCGCAATGTCCTGTTCACAGGTGTGGCCAACACTGCAGGGGCCTTGGCAGGTAAGGGGTGGCTCCAGGTCCAGGCTAGAGGTTCTCTTGTTCTTAGGTTTGGGGCAGTTAGGAAATGAGCTCAGAGTGGAGCTACCGAGTGGGATCCCAAAGCCAATGTGATCCAAAAGTCAACGGGGTTCCAAAGTCAAGGTAGAGCACAAGCCCCAAGATGGCCCAGGGGGATCACAGATACTTCAGCTGAGCTGCCACTTGACTTGGCTGATGGTGGGGGACTCGCAAGCCATTTTCCCCTGACTCACCCCAAGTCCCATAGTTTAGGGTACTACCTGGTCCCTTCACTGAGTACCTGGGCTAACAGGCTCATTTCCTTCCTTCTGCTTTGTTTTCCCTTGGGTGGGACATGGTATGGGGACACCATCAGTGTGTGATTTGGAATGGCCTGTGAAGTCTCTGTCCTCTGAGATTCCTGGACCCACAACTCAGAGATTTACCCCAGGGTTTTCAGGGCATCTATGCCTTGCCTGCTCTGCCCCTGGAGCTCACTGACGTGTAGGACCAGCTTCCCTGGAGCATCAGTCAGTCTCTGCCTCTCTTGTCCAGGTGTGATAGGCGTGTGTCTGAGTGGCTACTTGATTGAGGCCACTGGCTCCTGGACGTGTATTTTCGACCTGGTGGCCATCATCAGCAACCTGGGACTGGGCACCTTTCTGGTGTTTGGGAAGGCCCAGAGGGTTGACCTGACCCCTAATTGTGAGGACCTCTAGCTCCCTGACTATCCGGTCCCACCCAGGACCCTGATGTCGACAGCCTAAGGAAAACAGCTCTGTTGGTGAAACCCTGAATCTGCACCTCATATGTATGAAGCAAACAACAAAGAGCACGGTCTCCTGGAGCATCCCAATGGGTTGGAGAGATTGGTGGAAACAGACACCTGAACCCACACGGGCCTGGGTCAGGAGTACGGGTCATGGCCTCTCTGGACTTCAGTGTGTACTCGTCTGCTAGTCAGGAGCATCCTGCCCGCCTCTCAGACTCAGAGGGACTGCTGCCTGCTGACGGGTCTTCCCAGCTCCTGTCTGCGTGGGTTGTTTCTCTGATAAGTTTTCTCTGTGTTGAAGATGTTTTGTGTGCTGGGAGATGTTCAGAAGCAGCTCTGATCCCACTTCCAAGCATCCTCCAGCCTCCATCTCTCCAATAGAAATAATCCAAGATGTCTATAAAACATCCAGCCGTGTCTCCGTGGTAAGACAGGCCCACAAGAACCACAGCTCTGGAGAGGCCATAGCTCCCGTTTCCCCCCAGAAGTCAGACTGCCACCGCAGCTGGACCACTGTGCAGTAGCTCTGCAGACCTTGCACAGCCCCTGGTTCCCTTCCTGTGGATTCCTCAGCACTACTGATGTGTCCTGGGTAGGTAGGTGCCTGTCACTCCTTGGGCTTTGCCTGGACACTTCAGCTATCACAGATCGCAGGACGCGGTGAAACGTCCCCCTGCTTTCTGACCTTGTTTTTCTTCCTCCCCTGTCAACCGTGTGGAGCCGGAGGTTTCATGAACTTTCCAAGATGCCTGTTAGAGATTATCTTTATAGATATGGTGAGTCTCACCAAAGCCTTATTTAAGTGAAAGCTATTAAACTATTTAAAAGAAGATCATTGTTTTATTCAACACCTTTTGTTGCATGAACTTTTACTGGGGAGACAAACTTCTATTCACCCCTAGTTAGATCACCAATGACATAAACACAAAAAAAGTGGTTTTACATAGCCGGGCACAGTGGCACGTACCATTAATGCTAGCACTTGGTAGGCAGGTGAATCTGAGTTAGAGGCCAGCCTGGTCTACATAGTGAGTTTCAGGACAGCCAGGGATATGTAGAGAGACCTTGTTTCAAAGCAAAACACAAACAAAAAATGGTTCTACCCAAGTCCAATGAGTTTTGTTTTTTTGTTTTTGTTTTTTGAGACAGATAGCTCTGGCTATCCTGGGAATTATGTAGACCAGACTAGCCTAGAACTCACAGAGATCCTCCTGCCTCTGCCTCTCAAGTGCCGGGACTAAAGGTTTGTGCCACAGTGCTCAACTTACCAGTGATTTTCATTGGAGTTATTTGTAGGAACATAGGGCAACTTACCACCAAGAAAAGTCTTCCTCACTCAGCAACCATTGGAGGAGGGCCTTGCATGGCTAAATTGCCTCATGCTCTCATTTCAAAATGGCCGTGTCAGGCCTGGAGGAGAGTGTTACATAATTCCCTTGTATTTCTAAGAATGAGCATATGGAGTCTGGGTAGAAGGCTCCGTGGGTTAAATGCTTGTTGAGCAAGCATGAGGACCCTAGTTTGGATTTCCAGAACCCATATACAAAAGCCAGGTACTGTGGTGTATACATGTAACCCCAACAAATCCTGGGGATCACTGACCAGCCAGTCTAGCTTAATTGGCGAACTCCAGGTATAAGGAGAGACCTTGTCAAAAGATGGAGCACTATTGAAGAAAACATCCATGCCCACCTCTAGCCTCCACACGCACCAGTACGGGCAAGCACACATACACGCATACAATTATTAAAAAAAAAAAAAAAGAACGAACATGTTTTGAGGATGTTTTATGATCTGCTCAGAGGGAAAACAGAGACATCTGTGATTCAGGAGCACTGGTGTGGATGTAAGGCCCCAACTGCTTAACTAGTAGCCACGGTGCTTGCTTGCCTGTCTATACAACTCTGTCAGTACTGCGCACAAATTTCCAGAGCAAGTTGCCTTAAACCAGACCATCAGAAGTGCCGTAAAGTGACATACAAACATAAAATTTCCCCACAGTCTCCCAACTTTGTTTTAAGGTTTATTTTTATGCATGCGTGAATGTATGTTACACGTGTGGGAGTACCCACAGAGGCCAGAAGAGGACATCAGAGCCCCTGGAGCCTTATGGACAGTTAGTTGTAAGCTGCCCAGTGTAGGACCAAACTTGGGTCTTCGGAAAGAGCATGCTTTTAACCAGTGAGCTATCTCTCTAGACTGCCCTGTAGGATAGGGCCTGATTTTTCACTTAGTGGGAACTTCCTAAGAATCTCAGGCTGTGCTTCCAGAAGACTCCATAGCTGAGCTCCTGAGGCTGGGGAGCTATACCCAAGAAGACCTCTGTGCTGACTCGTGTTTTCTTTCTTTTTGTTTTTTAAAGATTTTATTTATTATGTATACAACATTCTGCCTCCCTGTATGCCTGCAGGCCAGAAGAGGACACCAGATCTCATTACAGATGGTTGTGAGCCACCATGTGGTTGCTGGAAATCGAACTCAGGACCTCTGGAAGAGCAGCCAGTGCCCTTAACCACTGAGCCATTTCTCCAGCCCTCCCCCCCTTTTTTTTTGGTTTTTGGTTTTTTGAGACAGGGTTTCTCTGTAGCTTTGGAGCCTGTCCTGGGAAGAGCTCTTGTAGACCAGGCTGGCCTCAAACTCACAAAAATCCGCCTGCCTCTGCCTGTGCTGGGATTAAAGGCATGCGCCGCCACCACCGGGCAACTGACTCGTATTTTCAATTTAACACAAGTGAGAGCCATTTGGGAAAAGGGAGTGCCTCAGTTGAGAAAATGCTTACAGGCAGTCTGAAAGGACCTTGTGGGGCCATTGTGTGGGAGGGCCCAGCTCATTGTGGGTGACACCACCACTGGACAAGTGATCCTGAGCTGTGTAAGAATTGAGCCGGGCAGTGGTGGCGCGCGCCTTTAATCCCAGCACTCGGGAGGCAGAGGCAGGCGGATTTCTGTGAGTTCAAGGCCAGCCTGGTCTACAGCACAAGTTCCAGGACAGGTTCCAAAAGCTACACAGAGAAACTGTCTCACAAAACAAAAAAGGAAAAGAAAACAGATTGAGCAAGTCATGAGGAGCAAGCTAGTAACTTTACTTCAATTTCTGCCTCTAGGTTTCTACCTTGAGTTCCTGCCCTAATCTCCCTCAGTGATGACCTGTGACCTGGAAGTTGTAAGGTGAAATTACCCTTTTCCCTGAATTTGCTTTTGGTCATGATGTTTTATCACAGTAATGAAAACCCTAAGACAGCCCCATCCTATTGGTGCGAGGGGTGGAGCCTGCCTCAAGTCAATCTCATCTCCTTTCTCCTTCCCCACCTTCTCACAGGTAAGGTAACATTATCTTTCATTTTAAAAAGTGTTGTGGGGCAGTGTTAAGCCGATTGCGTTGTGCAATCATCACACCAGCATCTAAGAACTTTGTTAACTTGAAAAACAAACTGTCCCTGTCAAATATTAACTCCCCTCCCTACCCTTAGCTCCTAGCACCCATCTCTCTACTTTTTATGGATGAATTTGACTTGTTTTGTATCTTTGTGAAGAAATTATCTCTTCAGCATGATACCCTCAGGATTCACCTATGTTGAGGCAGGCATCAACATTTCCTACCTTAGCCAGGCGGTGGTGACACACTCCCTTAATCCCAGCACTTGGGAGGTAGGGGCAGGTGGATCTCTGCATTTGAGGCCAGCCGGGTCCACAGAGTGAGTTCTAGCACAGCCAGGACTACACAGAGAAACCCTGTTATGAAAACAAAAAAAGGTTCCTACCTTTCCAAAACTGGATAATACTTCATTGTCTGGATCTAGGACATAGTTCAGTACCCCAGCTCTTGCTTCATATGTGAGAGTATCTGGGGTGGAAGGAAAGCCAACTTAAAATATTCCATTGGCCATTGGGTGAGTGTGGTGGTTTGATGAAAATAGCTCCCATAGGCCCACAGGAAGCAGCATTATTGGAGGTGTGACCTTATTGGAGGAAGTGTGTTATGGGGGGGTTGACCTTATTGGAGGAAGTGTGTTATGGGGGGGTTGACCTTATTGGAGGAAGTGTGTTATGGGGGGGTTGACCTATTGGAGGAAGTGTGTTATGGGGGCAGAGGTTGAGGTTTCAGAAGCTCAAGCCAGGCCCAGTGGCTGCCGTCTCTTCCTGCTGCCTGCGGATCCAGATGTAGAACGAACTCTCTGCTCCTCTCAAGCCCCATGTCTGCCTGCTTGCTGCCATGCTGATAATGGACTGAACCTCTGAGCTGTAAGCCAGCCCCAATTAAATGCTTTCCTTTATAAGAGTTGCTGTGGTCATGGTGTCTCTTCACAGCAGTATAAAACTGAAACTAAAACAGTTGGGGAAAGAGGGTCTTGCTGTGTTGTCTCTTAGCTGCTGGGTTCAGTCAGCCTACCTCAGCTTCCTGTTAGCTGGGACTGCAGGGATGGGTCCTGCTTCACTCATCTCTTCATCCGCCTGTTGGCAGATGATGGATTGTTTCCGTCCCTGTGTGAACCGTGCTGCAGCCCATGTGGGTGTAAAACTGGTACTTAGGACTTTGTCCGCAGCTAGCTGGGCAGCCTTTCCCTGTGGGGGAAAGTTCCCTTCTCCTGGAGGCCCTGTATGATATGGCCTCTCAGTACCTTGAAGCCGCCTGAAATGATGCAGTTACCTTCAAAGGGTAAGCAGAGGCTGCTGCCTGGGCTTCAGGGGTACCACCTCCTCTCCTCAGCCGCTTCACCTGGGCCATCAGCTCAGACCCAGGTTCTGACACCCTCAGGCTGTGTCTTGTGGAAGGAGGGTGTAGAGGCTACAGCAAGGTGAGGCTGAGTGTCTGTAACCTGGTAGGCAGCCACGTCATAATCAGGGTAGGATAGGCATGCTTCTGCCACAGCCTAGGATGAGGTGGGCCATGAGAGGGTGAGCGTGCAGTAGCTAACCGAGTGCCGATGGAGTCAGCTGGCTAATTTGCTTGCTGGTAAGTTCTCAGAAAGATCCTATAACCTGCTTCTGGGTTATAGAAGCAGTCACTGGCATGTGGCGGTCCTCTGGCTGTCCCGAGGAGTTTTGGGTAGAAAGTCTTGGCCACGATGGGCAGGGGGCCTTTCAGAGGTAGTTAAAAGGGCACAAGAGGGAGCCTTCCTGGGGAGGGCTGGTTTTAGGACCTTACCGCAATCATGTACAAGGTGCATTTGTCTTGAAGAGGGGTCTTCACACACAGGGCAGTGGGTTCAGGGCTTGGAGCAGACCCTGGAGACACCAGAGTGAGTGGTGAGAAGCCTGACTCCCTTCTCCCCTCACTTGTCAGATTGCCTTATCAGCTCGCATAGCCCAGCTGGGTCCACCTCCTCAGCCCTGCACCATGCACATAGCTCGTTTGGCTTTGTTTGAAGGCCGAGCCACAGTCATCAGGTTCTCAGACCCTTAGATTGATCGATGCCAGACACTTCCTCCTGATTCAGCGTCTAGAATCATGTTTTTAGGGCTTCCAGACCAGTCCAGGATTCCTGTTAGTGTCTATGGGGTCTCTCTCCTGGAACACTGAGGACATATCTTCTTTGCTTTCGCTTCCCAGAAACAGAGTCGGTACGTGAGTGTGGGCACGAATGTGTGTGGGTGCCTTTGACCAGGCTGGGAGCGTTTTTGTCTGCTCAGCCCACAGCCTTGCACACAGCCGTTGACAATTCCACATCTGGCCAAAAGAGGGCACTGCCGGACAGAGCCGTGTCAACCTCGGGATTCTGTGGGGACTGGTACCACCTAGTGTCCTTCTCAGGATAGAAGGGGAAGGAGGGCTGGTCTTCTGCTGTGTAGAAGAGAAGGGGCGGAGAGAATATTGAAGATGGCAGGGGAGAAGTCAAACCCAGTCCATACGGAGGCAAAGATAGAGATGATACCGAGGAGGAACCTTCTCTAGGCCTTCAGTCCTTTCTTCTCCAGGGCTGGGATGGGCATGTTGGGTGCCGGGGAGGAGCCTGAGTCTGGGACATCTGCAGTGAGTACCTCCTGCAGGCCAGCAAAGCCGGACATGGGTTCCCGACTCCATCTTTGACGAGAAGATGCAGAACGCTGGAGCTGAGAGGTTGCAGGTCCGGTCTCCCAATGATGCTGCGGTTTGGTACTCCAGCACCTGCCCTTCCACACCCTCCTCTCCATATCCTAGGCACTTTGCTGCCCCGGGAACCTGTCCTCAACCCCTCTCAGGGCAAGAGTGGGTGTGAGATGCTGGGCTCAGTGTCGGTGGTGAGGGCTGTCCTCCGGCTGGATGCGTGTGGATCTCCAGTACTCTACGCTGGAGACCTGCAATCTCTACCTCGGGATAATTCATCATGGAAAAAGAGGCTCGTTCCCTCACACTGGGGCCCATCAAGAAATGATCTCCTGGGAACCCAACCTAGAGCAAGAGAGCCAGGTTAGGGCTAGAGTGGGAGGCAGCAGTGCCCACCCCACTTTATACTTGGTTTGTCCCACGTGAAGGTTCTGGGATTGACCATAATCTACGTGATAGTTGTTAGAATATTCATAAAGGAGTGGGGAGGAGTGGACACATCTCCTGCAACCTGGGTCCTGTTGTGGCCCTGGAGGCCTGTCCTGGTCATGGCTAGTGTCTCCCTGAACCACCTGCCTTGAGTCCTCCTACCTCTTTCTGCCTAAATGTCCCTCCAGCTGAGACTGTGCCTACCCAAGCTGCTGAAGCCCTGTGAAGACCTCCCTAGGGGTCCCCCCACCTAGCTCCAGCTCGGGTATAGGGCTGCCCCCTCCTAGTTACCTTAAGTGAGACTTTCCTGCCATTTCTTCAAGGCAGAGTCTTTAATGGCTGTTTAATATTCATAATTAGTATGTTAATGTCCCCTCCACATCTCTGGGCGCTCCCCATGTCTGGATTATTGTCCTTCAGCTGTAGGATAACAATGCCTTGAGGTACCCACTCGCTCCCTTGGGAACTCCTGGACATCCGTTTTCTGGGTGAAGCCACCAGACCTAGGATGTGCCCTGGGCTGAGGAGACTCCTGAGACCCCAGTGTACTCTGTTCACCTGTCTGCCAGCCCTTCCCCCATCCACCAGCTCCTGCTAGGTGAGGTATTGAAGGGAGATGGTTTGTGAGCTAGAAATATACTTTTGATGGGATTTATTTTATTATGTTTAATTGAAAAGCACTGAAGTTGAGTCATGAATATTCAGGTTGGAGTCTCTGGAAAGAAGCCAGTTTTTGGTGATTCAGGGACTCACCTCAGCATGGGGTCTGTCCAAGGGGGAGTAGTGGTGGAGAAGCTATTAATTGAAATAGCTTCATTAATTAGTAATTAACAGCAGGGTAACGACTATGTCACACGTCTTATTTCAGTGATGCCCTTCATGTGTTATGGGGCCTTTAATTAAAGGATGTGCATTTTAATTAAAGGCAAGCCTGGCCCTTTGGCCTTTGGAATACAAAAGACACTCTTGATTCAGTGAAGTTAGGGGGAGGCTAACGGCCATGAGGGCCATAGGCCAGTGCAGGAGAGGACCTTGGCCAAGGTCCTGAATGCTGCACCTTGTACCCACTGATTCCCCAAGGGCCCAGAGTCCTGGAGAGGAGGCCTGTCTTTAGGGACACAAAGCACCTGGTGCCAGCTTCATTCTCCTTTATCATGAGCAGGTGGTAGGGAGGCTACAGTTACTCATCCAGTTTAGCAAAAAGCAGAAGGGCTTCAGCTTCTAACACCCGTGGAAAGATTCCTTTTTACACACGGGTTCCCAGGGCTTTAAGACACAGCTGTAAAAGTGACTTCTAAAGCCCAGCGGGCAGAACCCTAGCCCCTGGCGGTAACACTGAGCCCTGGAAGGAAGAAGGAACAGGAGACAGAAGCCCTGCTACCTGCTTTGATGAACAAGGTCGCCTGTTGAGATTAGTGCTGTGCCCAGATTTCCTCTCCCTGCTGGATCACCCCAGACAGCCCTGATGCAAGTGACCAAGCTGCTCACTGCCTGGAGAAAGTGTCTGTGGCAGTAAGGAGGGGACTTCCTGCTCAACCCTTGATACACAGCAGCAGAAAGTTCCTGCCTGTCTCAAGGTCACAGGGTCCTTTCACTACCCCAGCTCCTGCTGGACTAACACCTGAGCAGAAAGCTGCTGGCTCCTCCCTTCTCCAGTCCCACTCCATCCTTGCCATGCCCACCTTTCTGTCTCTACCTGTCTTTGTCTCTCCACTTCTGTTTCTGTCTTACACAGGACACTGTCACACATTGCACACACACCAGTCAGTATTCACTTACATTCGTGTAACATGCCACAACTCATACACCCAGACAGACACACGCATATACATATGCAGAGTACATGGGCATATCAACACATCACACATGCACATATCTGCATACACACACATGCAATGTATGTGTGACTGTGTGTACACATGTATGGACTCGGGTTTAGAGGCAAGGAAGCATTCACAGGTTTGTAACATGCACTTTCCATTCTAAGAGGTCCGTGGTTGGGGTCCCTGTTGCCTGGAGTCCTTGAGCAGTGCTCATTGGTGCTGAGTCGCCCCAGCTGGTAGGGATTAGTGACTGAGGACCGGCCTAGGAAGCATGAGCACTCTTCCTTCTCACTTGACTGCCGGATGGAAGCAGAAGCTGCAGGAGGGTACCTGGGAGTCCTTGTCTCCCGTGAGAGGGCAGGAGCTCGAGGTTGGGACCCCCTCTGCCGAGGCCATTGAAAATGTGACTGCATATCTCTCAATGCCCCTGATCTGGAGGTCTCAGAGGTTAGACCACGGCTTCTGCAGCTTCCCTGTCCTGCACACTTCTGGGACATTTTAGTGTTGGATTCCAGCTGCCATGCTATGCAAAGATTTTTTTTTTTTGTCTGTTTGTTTTTTCGATACAGTGTTTCTCTGTGAAACAGTTTTGACTGTCCTGGAACTCACTCTGTAGACCAGGCTGTCCTTGAACTCACAGAGATACACCTGCCTCTGCCTCCCAAGTGCTGGAATTAAAGGTGTGCGCCACCACTACCCACAATTGTGCAAAGGTTCTTATTACCCCATGCAGAAGCCACCTGGAAAAGCTGGCTCAGGCCTGAGTGCCCAACTGAGAGATCACAGGGTTTGGAGGAGGCTTCTTTTTTCTTTTCTTCTTCTTCTTCTTTTTTTTTTTTAAACATAATTTTTGGTTAAAGTTTTTTTTTACTTATTTTTATATGCATAAGTGTTTTTCCTGTTAACCCTAACCCACAGAGGCCAGAAGAGGATGTAGTATCCCCTATGACTAGGGTTCAAACTGTTGTGAGCAGCCTGTAAGTGTTGAGACTTAGACCCTTGCCCTCTGGGAGACAGCCAGTGCCCTTAACCATTGAGCCAACTCTCTAGCCCAAGGAGTTTGGTGGCGTGGTTTTGTTTGTTTTGCTTTTGAGACAGGGTCTCTCTGCACAGTTTTGGCTGTCCTAGAACTCACTCTGTAGACCAGGCTGGCCTTGAACTTAGAGATCTGCCTGACTCTGCCTCCCAGGTGCTGGAAATAGAGGAATGCGCCACCACACTTGGCCTTTCAAGGAGATTGTTTCTTAAGTAGCGGCCACTTCCACTATAGATTAGAGCCCACAGGAAAGGAATGGCCAGGCGCTGGGGTTCTGAACTGAGATCACAGGCTGCGGACGGTAAGGAATGTGCAGAACCAGGTAAGGTACTGGGAAGGGGGTGTCTGAGCTGGGACAGTGACAAGCTCTGGAGGAAGAACAGGGGACTGCTTTCTAGGAGTGACCATTTCCTGGGGGAGCCTGGTGGCCAGAGAGCTTGGTACGTACACTAGGTAGTGTTGCCTGAATATCCAGTTTGGTCCAGTGACCCTCAAGAGTCTCTGATGCTTCCTGCCTTTTTACTCACGACTGTGGCTTGGAAGGCATTTGACCAACATTGATAGCCTACCTTATCTCAAAGCTGTTACCCATCTTATCAGAGTGGGTAGCCGGACCTCAGAGCTATTTCAGAAAGAAACATTTAGTTGGGAGAATCTGTGTCAAGGTCATGCTGGTAGAGACACCACTAAGCATGCAAGATATGTGACATAAAACATAGCCTGTCCAATTAAATTATTTAATGCATTTAATATTAATTACCATCCTCCAAACGCATGAGTGGTACCCATGCTCCCACCTTTTTGGGGCCAGGATGTGGGCTGGAAACATATCCTAATATTTCCCTGGTTTCATCAAGAAGAGCAAGACTGGCCCCTGCCTTGAATAGGGTCACAGAGAACCTCATATCTGACTACAGAGGTATTGGTGTCCACGCAAGCCAGCTTACACCTCAGCTCTGGCTGGACACAGCAGGGGTTTTCTGGGATTTTCTGGTCATCTGGTCTCCCCATCTAAGAGCCAATGTGCCTGTTCTATAACCAGAGTTGAGAACGTACCTGCAGGCATTCCCAGTGTGTCAGAGTTGATATTCCATCTCCTCACCCGTTCAGAGCCCCCACAGTCTCCGGTTTGATACCTATTGGGGGCCGCAGACCCCTGGTCCCTTGACTTTCTTTGCCTGCTGCAGTAAACAACTTTTCCTGTGCCTGCAGCTGCTCTGAGCACGAGACCCTCATGAGTTCCTGATGGCAGGGGAGTGAATTCTGGTGGGTTTTACAGCTGGCAATCCCAAGAGCTGGGGCGTGGCTATCAGTTAAGGATCCCTATACAAGCTTCCCTGGAGCACAATAAAGTTGGCATTCTTGAATCAAGGATGACCTGTGTCCCTGTGTTTCTGTCTGTCTGTGTGCATGTGTTTTTAAGTCTCTAGCCTAGTTCCTGGCTTGCATACCCTCCCGTAGTGCAGGCTCTACAGATATCCTAGCTGATTTGGAGTCTAATTGTTATATTACTGTTTGTTCGTCCATCTGCCTTTAGTGGACAGCAAGTGACCCTCAAGCCTAGTCCAAGGACCAGGCAGCCAAGAACAGGCAAAAAATCTTGGCTAAGGGTAGCATTCTTGGAGCCAGATCTGCTACTGATCAGAGTCTCTTAGGAACCTCTCTTGGTGGCTTGTGGGATTCTGTCCCTCTGGCCAGCATCAGCCACGGATGTAGCCCCTCATTCCTCACTGACCTTTGCCCATAGTGAAGGTTCTTGCTCCTCAAACCCAATGTTATGTCCATATTGAGTAGATTGCACAAAGCAAGTGCCTTGGGCCAGTCTTATAGTGATATTTTGTTTGTGTTTTAATAAATAAAGCTTGCCTGAAGATCAGAGTGCAGAGCTAAGCCAAGTCCAAGAAGTAGTGGCACACACCTTTAATTCCAGGACTCAAGGTCACCCCGGGCTACACAAAATGGAATCAGTCTAAAAGCAGAAATAGAACTCACACAAAGGTGATCCCAGCACTTGGGATCCCACGCCTTTAATCCCAGCGCTAGGGAGGTGGAGACAGGAGTGATATGGCTGGGCGGAGAGAGGAATAGAAGGAGGAGGAGACAGGAGCTCCTTGGAGTCTGAGGTTTGGTGGACACAGTGCAGTCAAGGCAGTCTGAGCATTGGTAGAGGTAAAAGGTCTCTTTAGCAGGGCAGTGGTGGCGCACGCCTTTAATTCCAGTACTTGGGAGGCAGAGGCAGGCGGATCTCTGAGTTCGAGGCCAGCCTGGTCTACAAGAGCTAGTTCTAGGACAGGCTCCAAAGCCACAGAGAAACCCTTCTCGAAACCCCCCCAAAAGTCTCTTTTTTG
Source organism: Ondatra zibethicus (assembly GCA_004026605.1). Taxonomy (NCBI): domain Eukaryota; kingdom Metazoa; phylum Chordata; class Mammalia; order Rodentia; family Cricetidae; genus Ondatra; species Ondatra zibethicus. The sequence goes on along the minus strand of PVIU01000284.1, from coordinate 31,174 downwards.
GCTCACTGCTCCGTTTCTCTGATCTTCAGTTTTAACCCCTATATCTGTCTCTGGGTTTTTAGTATTCGTGTTCTTGGGAGACAGATGGACACTTGCATTAACCTCCAGCAAAGGAGACCCTCTGCCTCTTTAATTAGTTCCCCTGCTTGTCTCCCTGACCTCACCCTGGGCCTGGGTGTCTGTCATGAGGCATCTTTGGAATTGGCCTTAATTGGCAGCTCCTTGTACTTTTACAGAGAGAGAGAGAGAGAGAGAGAGAGAGAGAGAGAGAGAGAGAGAGAGAGAGAGAAGCTGCAGCTGCCTCCTGATGTGTGGAGAACCAGCCTGCCCACGTTGGTGAGGACAGGACCATGTAGAAGTACTGGGGACAGGCTTTGCCCAACCCTGTGAGATTAGCTGCTCTCTGGAGCTGGGCATTGAAATTAGTGTCCATGGCAGGGAGAAGACTCTGAGCATGTCCACAATTACAGTATTTCCTGTTTAGAGCAGTGGCCCCAGGAAGCAATGGCCATGCTCCCATGCCCATACCACATGTGTGGCCCACTAGGTCTTGCCCCAGGGGTCTCTGGCTTCCTCTGGCCTTGTCTTGCTGTTCACAAAATCCCCGCATCTTCATATCACAAAGACAGGGTCCACGTCTGTTGGCTCGTGGGCAGGATTCAAAGGGGTTTGAAGAATAAATGTTTTCCTAAGTTTTAGCTGACATTTAATTTTAATGACTTTCTAAACAAAGTAACTATGGGTTGAGTGCCTTTTCATGGTTTGCTGATGTCTGACAGGTGTTTTGCCCATGTGGGAAGCAGCTGTGGAAAGCGTTTTCCTAATAGCTCATAAATAACAAGCACTTAGCATCTCTCTTTGTAGGTGGCGCTGCCAATGGCCAATTTGTTCCTCAGAAGTGCCCACGTTGGCCTGTCAATCAGTTTTTGCCGTAGGCACTTTTTGGTGATTAGAAGCCCCTTGGAGAGTGAGGGCTCCAAATTAGTTTTAAATAAAAAATAAGAATATTCATGTTGCTGAACATCTAAAGGCAGGGGAACAGCAGAATTGGACCAGTGGCTCTGGTCCCAGTGCCACAGGGGAGAGGCTGTGGGCCCAGACCCACTGGGGTCCCCAGGGAACAGATGCAGGCAGGTGACACAAAAAGCCACCAAAGTGGGGGTGACAGGCTCAGGACCCTCTCAGATGGAAGGAACATCATGGACAGTCGTACATTGCGGTCTTGAAACCCAGCAACCACAGGAGAGGGCAACACTGTATCTCAGGACAGGACATAATTGGCAGGCTCCAAGCAGGAGTGTTTCATGTCGCTGAGCCTTTGCTGGGACATGAAAGCTCATTTGAGGAACAGTGCGGGAGCAGCCCCGTCTCCTTGAAAGAAGAACAAATGTTCCTTTTGAAGAAGTTGCAGTGAGCAGGGCCAGCTCCTGCAGCATGATGGATTCTGTCCCTTCGGAACCCAATTCCTGATGCAGAGGCTAAGGCTCAGAGGAGGTTGGCCCCTGGCCAAGTCTGCAGCTTCCAAGATGCAAACAAGGACTTAAGGCCAAGTTTGGGTCCAAACACTCAGCAGGGGCTGCAGTGAGCCACCTCTGAGGGCAGGAAGAAGGGGCAGTAGCTCTGCCACCCCAGAGTGGGTCCCAGAGAGAGAAAACTGGGGTCAGCCTGAGTCAGTCCTGAGAAACCAGCTCAGGAGCTGTTGGGTGCGAAGGAGGCCAAGGGCCTGCAGCTTCAGGATCCAGGGCCAGGTGCTTTGACTGTACCTGCTGCATTGATTTACTTGGATTAAGTCTTCTCTGTTTTTGTCCCTTTTGCAGACCAGAGCCCCCTCCCCCACTCCTTGTGCTGTCCAGGGTGCTGAGCAGCACCACGCCCAGTTTAGAGAACACAGGAATCGCTGTGCAGTGTGGAATGGTGACTGCCTAAGTTTAAAGGGATCAGGTCAACTTCTCCAAGAAGGCAACACTGGGGGGAGATGGGGAGGGAGTATTGGGGCTTAGAGTCATATGTGCAAAGGCTTGGTGTGTGTGGAGGCTCCGAATGTGTTAGCTATGGAGAAGTTCTGGAATCCCTGGTCTTTTTTGGTTCTCCGCATATTGGCTTGGGGACTGAGGATGAATTATAGGAAAACAGAGGCCCACCTACTATGGGGTTGTTGAGGGCTACTGTTCTTCCTCCCCAGGGCTTTTGGGTAGTGGGTACAGGCAGGTGAGATGCCAGGGAAGGCAGAACTGATGAGGACTGGCTAACTGAGGTCATGCTTGGCAGTAGTTGACCTGAGATCTCACTTGGTACAGTGAACAGGCCCTGAAGGGTTGGGTACCAGGAGAAGGGGACAGGTTGAGAGAGGAGATGTCAGGGGCAGTGGGAGCTGACCAGGCTCACAAGGGCCTGGAGTCAGGGAGAACTTGGGGACAGCAATATTGGTTGTTGAGTATTATCTAGAAGATATAATGTGCTCTGTGACAAACCAGTCTCTCTGGGGATGGGACATATTGATATATGTCAGGTGTAGTCTCAACCCAAATGCCCCCCCATATACCCTAGGCCCATTTCTATCTCTGCTTCCTTCCACAAACTTCCAATACCAGAGTCGCCAAACCTCGTAAGGATTCTATTTCCTTGGAGTCCAGTCTGCCCTGTGTCACCTGTGCTCCTGGTGAGAGGGGGACTCTCTGGTGCTGGAACTGAAGGTCCTTGCTGTCTGTCCCAAGTCTTGGAGCAATGGGACTGGAACCTGGGAAATGCTTAAGAATGTTCAGCGTCAGGTTCCACAGCCCTGCGCACTCTACCATACAGTTTTCGTCCTCCCCAGAGTCCCAGCTTCCAATTGTTAATGGACAGAGATTAATCCATGTTATAGCCATTTTGTGCTGACTTAGAGGACCAGTGGGCACAGGAGGCTGGTAGCCTAGGTCCACTCTAAACAAATAGCTGATGAGGTGATCAGGCCTCGTGATACACCGCGAAGCCAGTGGTAGCCTCTAAAGGTGACTGAGGAGAGCGGCGTGTGAGAGCTGGTATCTTCCAACCTGTAGCTCGGAACTCTGAGGAATCAGCCCTGAAGCTGCAGGCCCTTGGCCACCTTGACACCTAACAGCTCCTGAGCTGGTTTCTCAGGACTGACTCAGGCTGACCCCAGTTTTCTTTCTCTGGGACCCACTCTGGGGCGGCAGAGATACCGCCCCCTCTTCTGCCCTCAGAGGTGGCTCACTGCAACCCTGCTGGAGCCTGGACCCAAACTTGGACCTAAGTCCTTGTTTGCATTTTAGAAGGTGCAGACTTGGTCAGGGGCCAACCTCTTCTGAGCCTTAGGAATTGGGTTCTGACTGGCAAATGCTCTTCGGGAAGTGGGTAGGTGGAGGCAGACAGGTGTCTCGTTGGGAACTGGGTAGGGTCCCAGGAAGTAGGTGAAGGCAAATGTTGCCATGTGAGTCTACACCAGGCATCTGCTGGCAGAGCTGCCTTCTGGGACGTGTTTACAGGCTAGGTTTCCAATCACAGTGATTCCAGTTGCCTCAGTTTCCCTTTCTTTCCTATAGCAGTTCTCTCCAGGTAAAAACCAGACTTCAGTCCATGTTCTCACTGCCTCTCTCCTGACCTCCACCCTGGCCAGGGCTCCTTCCTCATCCTCCTCAGCTTCCTGCGTCCTGCTAAAATGTCTTCTTCTCCTCTCCCATGTGCTACGGTGCTGCATCAGCCCTCTCACACCCTGTTCCCTTGCCTGGTGAATCTCTTGATTCTACCAGAGTTTGGCCAGAGTGTGGCCTCTGTGGGACGTAAACCAGTGCACTGACCTTTGCCCTCCAGCGGGTTGCAGCTGCTATAGTCAATGTCTCACCCTCTCTACTTTAAAATTACTTTAAAAATTACAACACTTTTTGGATTTTTTCATTATAATTGCATTATTTCTTCCTTCTTTTTACTACTTCCTACATTTAAAAAAAAGATTTCATTTTGTATGTATGCGTGTTTACTTCCATATGTACATGTGCACCATGAAGAGGATTGTCAGATCACCTTCAACTGGAATAATTGTGAGCTGTGGATGCTGACAACTGAATCCGGGTCCTCTGTAAGAATAGCAAGTGCTCTTGAAACCAGGCCATCTCTCCAGCCCCTGCTGTTTGGATTTTAGAAACAGGCTCTCTCTACATAGCTCTGGTTGTTACATAACTCACTATATGTATAAAACCAGGCTGGTCTTGAACTCACAGAAATCCATCTGCCTCTGACACCTGATTGCTGGGATTAAAGGCATTTACCCAGCTGTTTTTTTTTTTTTGTTGTTGTTTGTTTGTTTGAGGTTTTTCTTTTTTACTTTATTTATTGTGTGTGTGTGTAATATAATAATAAAACAAGCCAAATCATTTGAGTGTTAAGGCTCATTTCAGCTGCACCAAATGTGTTGTAATTGTGCAACCAGTATACTTGTCTCCACATCTTTTTCACCTTTCACAGAATATTCACTACTCAGAACCAGTCACTCCCATTCGCCCTCCTAACACAGACAGGTCCTGGTGGCCCCCAGTGGCAATTCTTGGTCCCTGTGGGTTCACTATTGTCTGCTCTACATAGAAATGAAAGAACCGGAGACATATGTGACCTTTGTGGCTCTCCTCCAACCACAGTTCAAGTCTCATCTGTGTTGTAGTATGTCAGTGCTCTGAGCTCTTCCACAATGGGACATGGCTTGTCTGTCTAGGCACTGGCCGATGTGTTGTCTCTGTGGAGGCCTGCATAGAGTTAAGTGCACCAAGGATTGCTGCTGTGAGTCTCAGTCTGTGTCTGTTTGTGACCCTTGAGCTCACAGAGTCTCCCAGGATCTTTGGCTATAAACGCTACGGAAAGAAGTCAAAGAGGACCATCCATCTTGCCTCAAGATGCAACAGATTCTGATAGGTAGATAATACCAGGCTTCTACCAGGTCAGGGCTTGGGGAATCATAGTGGACCCCATTCGGTCTGGGGTCCCCAGTTGCTAGTGGGTACTTGTGTTTTGCTAGGCACAAGTGTCTGTACGGCAGCCGGAGTCTCCAGCTAGGCCCCTGCTAGACCGCTAAATATTTTAGCAAAGGAACATTTTTTTAACTGAGTGGCCAGATGTCCAAGTTGACAAAGTGCTTAAGGCGTTTGCCTGATAAAAAGCCCGAGCGCCCGCTAGACGGAGATTGAAAACTCGCCTGAGGCAAGTGTGTGATATTAAAAACATCCCCGGATCCTTTGTGCGGGCTCTGTGCATGGAGGTTTGAAGTGGGCATCCATCTGTCGCCACAGTGTGGCCTGATACCCAACAAAGCCTGATCGATCTTGGAACGGGGCACTTTGCAGCAGTCCTGAGTAGGACCATGAAGCCAGGAGCTGGCTCCACACCGAGGGAGCATCATCAATATGTATGAGCTGGGCTGGGCTTATGAAGAGGGCCTGGCCGGTCTGTGAAAGCCTCTCCCCAGCTTTGTCTCCCAACTCTGCTTGCTGGAGATAATCGCTTCTTGGAGAACTATCTCTGGCATCCAGGAGACCCCAAAGAACAGGAAGGATCTATGGGGGCCACAGTTCTCTCCTGTGCAGAGGTGGACATGGGCCCAGGGCCTGAGCAAAACCAGATGTCAACCCAGACAATAAGGGAGAGGAAAGAGAGAAGGTCCTGGGAGTGGCTAGGGCCACTGAGGTTTCCCAGGAGCCAGGGACAGCCCACAATACCACGTGGTACAAAGAAAGCGCTAAGAACGCAGCCCTGTGGGGGATTAGCGGAGCTCCTGACCCCAGCTGTGATTTAGCATCCAGGGAACTGATTTTCAAACCACTGCATGAATATGGTTACATGGAGGTCCCTAGCACTGACACGGATCCAGCACAGGCAGTATAACTGACATGGAAGGCATTCTATGACAGGTCTGGCCTATGCAACATTATTCTGTTTGCAACCACTAGTACCATGGCCGTTATGATGCTAGACTATCTATTGAGCTCTCTATGGGCAGCTTGTTATTTCACTTGACTCTAACAGACTCTCAAGATGAGGATGTCCTCTCCTGCCTTTTGGATATGGTTCAGGCTGGACAGGAAACGGGCTTCGCCTCTGGACAAGTGTGTCCTGAGTCCCAGCTCTGCTCTCCCTGCCTGGGGAAAGGTGATTGCTTACACATGCTTTCTTCTTGGTCCCTGCCAGACTCAGCGGACACATGAGCTCTGCAGGAGTCTGGTGATCACACAAGGATCCCGTGTGAATACCAGAGCCCGGCCATGTGGGATTGAGCAGACTCAATCTGGCTGCTCAGACTGCACAGGCCCCAGAGTCATGAGCTCTCCTCTGCTCAGCTCATTTTAATGTGGATGAATATATCCATCCTTGACTTCCAAGCATGAAGGCTGATAGATTCCTGGGCCCAAGGGGAGGCAGCTGCCACTCAAGTAAAGGACACAGCAGGGTGCTACTGTGAGGAGACCCTGATCAGAAGAGGGCTTAGGAGAGTGTCTTAGTTTCCTTTAGCTTGCCGTGATACAACGCTGACCAAAAGCAACTTGGGAGAAGGATTTATTTGGCCCACAGTTCCAGATCACATCTATCATTGAGGGACGTCAGGCTGGAACTCAGGTGGGAACCTGGTGTAGCAATCATTGCTGGCTTGCTGTCATGCTTACTCTCCCCAGGGTTATATTTACCTAGCTCTCTTTTTTTTCTTTAGATTTATTTACTTTATGTATGTAAGTGTTTTGCCTGTATGAATGTATACATACCACATATGTACCTGGTATCTGTGGGGGGTCCTGAAGAGAGTATCAGATCCCCTGGAATTGGCATTAAAGCCACCATGTGGGTACTGGGAACCAAACCCAGGTCCTCTGCAAGACCAGCAAGTGCCCATCTTTCCAGACTATTTGCTTGATAGATTTCTTTCTTTCTTTCTTTCTTTCTTTCTTTCTTTCTTTCTTTCTTTCTTTCTTTCTTTCTTTCTTTCTTTCTTTCTTTTGAGAGGGTTTCTCTGTGTAATAGTCCTGGTTGCCTGTAACACACTTTGTAGACAAGGCTGGCCTCAAGCTCACTAAGATCCACCTGCTTCTGTCTCCCAAATTCTGGGATTAGAGGCATGCACCACCACCATCTGACCTTGTTTCTTTCCCTTTTTGTGTGTGTGTGTGTGGGGGGTTCAAGACACATTTTCTTTGTGTAGCCTTGGCTATCTGAGAACTAACTCTGTAAACAAGGCTAGCCTTGAACTCCCAGAGATCTGCTTCCTCTGCCTCCTGAGTGCTGGGATTGAAGGCGTGTGTCACTACTGCTCGGCTTGCTAGCTTTCTTATATAGTTCAGAAACACATGCCTAGGGATGGTACTTCTCACAGTGGACTGAAGCCTTAAACATCAATTAATAATTAAGACAATCCCTCACAGACACATCCACAGGCTAACCTGATAAATACAATTATTCCTTTTACAAGGTGACGAACTTGCACAGGTGAAGTGTGCAGGTAAAGCAACCAGATGGGGCATACAGGTGAAATAGTCACTGCTCAGCTGAGCTGAGCAGGGGACTCACCATTAGGCCAGCTCACAGGTTCTCATAGCTACGGCGATTAAAAACTCATCCATCCTGGCAGCATTGGCCCAGCCCACTCAAAGCCTTCTCTTATTCTTTTTACAGGAAGGTAGTGCTACCCATGCCCCCAAAGTTCCCTTCATGGGGCACAGAATCTGTGTGAGAGGTCAACCACCTGTACCCAGCCTTTTGATGAGCTTTGTCTACCTTGAAGACATTTCTGGAGCCTGAAAATTACAGATAAGCAGGAAACTGGCCAATCAGGCTGGTTGGAAACAAGGAGTTAGGGCTACAGATCTGCAACAGGCACCATGATTGATGGAGAGGGCAGATATAGGCATAGTGCAAGTCGCAGGAATGTGTGTGGGAGGATAATGGGAGAGAAGGGTGCAGGTGGGAAGGGGAGCAAATGGGAAGGTGTTACTCCAAATCAACACATCTCTGACCCTCATCTCTCCCCTCCCCTCCCCCTCTTCCCCTGCTCTACTTTTATCCCTTCATCCTTACTCCTCTCCTCTCTTCTTTCGTTTCTTTATCCTCTCTTCCTCTTCCTTCCCCCAATCTCTCCTTTCCATTAGATCAGGCACTGTTTCCTGAAGCTATTGAGGGCTGAGGCCACCCTCCTGGCTACTGGGATTCAACCTGTTACAGAAAGCCTGGCTTCTATAGTCTGTTTCTTAGGGTGGCTCACAACATGACTCTTACTTCTGGTAGCTCTCAATGCTGTGTGGCTAGGATGTCTTTTTGTTTTTGTTTTTGGTTTTTTGAGACAGGGTTTCTCTGTAGAGCAGACTGGCCTCGAAGTCACAGAGATCCGCCTTCCTCTGCCTCCCAAGTGCTGGGTTGAAAGGCGAGAGCCACCACCGACTGGCTATGGCTATAATGTCTTGAAGTGAGTATCTAGAAAACCAGAATACAGGGACATTTGCATGGAATCCCTTTCCAGAAACATTCCAAGGTGGCACCCCAACCCTGACTGGACTAGGTAGGGCATGGGTCTTCTGTGGGTGAGGGTGAGTCACAGAGACCTTGGTTTATGTACCTGTAGGCAGCAACTGAAGGACCTGAGATGAACCCCCTCACCTCCTCCTCTTGTCTCCCACCTGTGAGGCGAGAGTAACAAGATATGACTGTATGATTCTTCTCACTGATACTTGTGTTTCCAGAGCAAGCGGCATACACAGCAATAGCACTGAGCCCACATGTACAGTGTAGCTCCTGGGCAGAGAGCTGAGAGACTGCTGGGCTGGTGGGTGTCCTTGCTGAGTAGTTCTGGAATCAGGTAGCTTCCTGTAACATGTTCACAGGTGTGCAACCTTTTTTTAATTTTATTGATATTTATTGAGCTCTACATTTTTCTCTGCTCCCCTCCCTGCCTCTCCCCTCCCCCCTTCCAACCCTCCCCCAAGGTCCCTATGCTCCCAATTTACTCAGGAGATCTTGTCTTTTTCTACTTTCTACTTTCCATGTAGATCTATGTAAGTCTCTCTTAGTGTCCTCATTGTTGTCTAAATTCTCTGGGATTGTGGTTTGTAGGCTGGCTTTCTTTGCTTTATGTTTAAAAACCACCTATGAGTGAGTACATGTGATAATTGTCTTTCTGTGTCTGGGCTACCTCACTCAAAATAATGTTTTCTAGCTCCATTCATTTTCCTGCAAAATTCAAGCTGTCATTATTTTTTTCTGCTGTGTAGTACTCCATTGTGTAAATATACCACATTTTTCTTATCCATTCTTTGGTCGAGGGGTATTTAGGTTGTTTCCAGGTTCTGGCTATGACAAACAAAGCTGCTATGAACATAGTTGAGCACATGTCCTGGTGGCGCGATTGAGCATCCTTTGGATATATACCCAAAAGTGGTATTACTGGGTCTTGAGGAAGGTTGTTTCCTAATTTTCTGAGAAATCACCACACTGACATCCAAAGGGGCTGTACCAGCTTGCATTCCCACCAGCAACGCAGAAGTGTTCCCTTTTCCCCACAACCTCTCCAGCATAAGTTGTCATCAGTGTTTTTGATCTTGGCCATTCTTTCAGGTGTAAGATGGAATCTCAGAGTTGTTTTGATTTGCATTTCTCTGATGACTAAGGATGTCAAACATTTCCTTAAGTGTCTTTCAGCCATTTTAGATTCCTCTGTTGACAGTTCTCTGTTTAGGTCTATATTCCATTTTTTTATTGGATTATGTGATCTTTTGGTGTCCAATTTCTTGAGTTCTTTGTATATTTTGGAGATCAGACCTCTGTCTGATGTGGGGTTAGTGAAGATCTTTTCCCCTTCTGTAGGCTGTTGTTTTGTCTTGTTGGCCATCTCCTTTGCTTTACAGAAGCTTTTCAGTTTTAGGAGGTCCCATTTATTAATTGTTTCTCTCAGTGTCTGTGCTGCTGGGGTTCTATTTAGGAAGTGGTTCCCTGTGCCAATGCGTTCAAGTGTACTTCCCACTTTCTCTCCTATAAGGTTCAGTGTGGCTGGCTTTATGTTGAGGTCTTTGATCCATTTGGACTTGAGTTTTGTGCATGGTGATAGATACGGGTCTATTTTCATTTTTCTACATGTTGATATCCAGTTATGCCAGCACCGCTTGTTAAATATGCTTTCCTTTTCCATTTGATTTTTTTTTTGCTTCTTTATCAAATATCAGGTGTTGGAAGATGTGTGGATTGATATCCGAGTCTTCTATTCGGTTCCGTTGGTCCTCCTGTCTGTTCTTATGCCAATACCGGTGTGCAACCTTTTGCCCTCACATGTATGCCAAGATAGACATGGTTAAGGAATGCACAGCTGGCCAGCTCTGAGCCTCTGATTCCTCTAACAGAAGGAAGTCAGGGGCAAGACTTGAATGTGCCCAGAAGAGGAAGTGTAAACCCGGTATCCAGGGTGGGCCTGAGGCATGGCTGAGTGACTCTGACTCTACACAGAATTGAAGGAGCTTCCTGAGGCTGCTGCCAGAGGCCCTGAAGCTCCACAACCAAGTGCCATGCGCTAGGTGACTGAGAGCAAAATATGCTCCCTCTTACGCCTGGAAGCAGGGACCCAGCATCTGTGGTGGCAGTCCTCTTTCCTGCCTCTCTGCGCCGTCTTTATGTTCCTGAGCTCCTGCAGTGGCTCTCCCAAGGATGCACAGAACAGGACAAGGGGGGATATCTTCCTCCCTCCAGACTTGAAGTTTTCTCACTTTTCACCAGAGAGGTCATGGTCACAGATCCTGGAAACAGGATGGTGGCCTGCCTTGGACTGATGAAGTCCCATGTATGAGGACTAGCCTAAGGTACCATGAGGCCAAGAGAAGCAAGCAGGTCCAGGATCATGTGGGGATAGATCTAGCTCAATTTGCTGGGAACTCTCCGAGTCTCCCTCTTCCTGAATGGCAGCAGGCCCAGTGGGTCTCCTGTTTGGACAGGAGGGGCATGAACACAAGACAAAGCAATAGCTTTATTCACTGGGATGTGCTGGTTTATCTCAAGCTCACTTCAGACCCTTGCCTGATCGCTGACTGGGAGAACTGTATGCACCACTGTAACAGGTTTGTTTCAACTATGGTTTTCTGGGAATTTATGCTGAACACCCAACCAGAGTCACTTAGGACCCATCATCAAAGTTACTGCGCATGGTGTCTAAGGTCATGCTATGCTGGGACTATATATACCCTTGTGGGGATCATCACCCAGCCCATAAAAGCATCCACAAGTGGCCAAGCTAGCGTGGCGGCACAAGCCTTTAGTCGCAGCATTCAGGAGGCAGAGGTGGATGGATCTCTACAAATACAGCACTAGCCTAGCTTCATAGGGAGTTCAAAGCTAGCCAGGGTTACAAAATGGAACCCTGTCTCAAACAACAAGCACCAAAATGGGGGCTGTATATGCTGCAAGCTGTTCCTCCGCTCATGTCTCACTTGGGTCCTGGTACTGTCTGCATCAGAGGGACAAGGTGGATGGATGCTATTACTGGGTGGCTGCATAGTGTCCTCTCAGTGAGTGGCCCAGTCCTTTCCTGGTCCTGGTTGAGAAATGGAAGTTACTGGCATCTGGTCACCTGGCTGCTTGGGCCTCATACCAGGGTCTGGCAGTGCCTAGTCACTCTGTATTAGATCTTTACACCAAGACCAAATGGGTTTCATCTTTCTGAGCAAAACAAGGGTTATAGCAGCAGACACATTTGCTACCACTTCCCGAGAGGCATTAGTGTCCTGAGAATTTTGTGTAAGGCATTCATATGCAAGTGTGTGGTTATGTGAACACACATGTACAGGTATATGGATGAGCATACATGGGTATGTGCAAGCATAGGTGTGTACCTGTCTAGACATGTGTGGACTGCATGCGTGAACATATGCAGGTATGTGTGGGTGTGCACTTGTGTGTGCATGTGCATACACGCACAAATTGTGTGTGTGTGTGTGTGTGTGTGTATGGGCAAGTGATACATGTGGCTGTGGGTCCTGGCTATGCAAGGAGAGGGAAGAAGATAGTAAATTTGATGTAAGCCAATTTCGGGTGCAAAAGACTCCCTGGGCTTGGGTGTCTTCTGACTTTATGACCTGGGCATTGTCCAGGGCCTGGCAACTGTAAAGGGATCTGAGCATGGTTCAAGGTTCTGTTGTCATTGTTCTAAAATCCTTAATGGTTTTGGAATAAGGGTTCTTATTTCATTCTATGCTTGGACTGCAAACTCCCAGCCCTGCTCCCAGCAGCCCAGGGAGCAGGAATGCCCACTATCTTTCAGAAGAAATAGCAGAGCGTTTTCCCTGGGGGACCTAGCTGCGTAACTTCTCCTGATTTCTCGATCTCGTTTAATATGTCTAATGTGTAGAGAAGCAGGTCAGCATTTCAGATCAGCGCCCAGCACGTAACGAGGGCAGCTGCTTCTGTCCATCTGGAGCCTGCCTGCTCTGGTATTCCCATCCAGGGCTCAGACACAGGTCTTGCCCACCGACGTCTGCTGGTCTCTTCTTAACGAGCGATTTTGGATTAAAGTGAGAGTCCGCAACAAGGGCACCGATCTATATTAATTCTCAGCAAAATGAAAATTGCAAAGATTTACTTAGGGTCATTACAGGAGGAAATTTAATCACAGCTTCATCTCTACCATCCATTGGCTGGATGCATAACTGTTACCACTGGGGGATTTTAAATCCCGGTGTGTGCTCTGCATCAATGCAGGAAGTGGCCCTGAATAACCCTCCAAAGCGTGTGTGTGTGTGTGTGTGTGTGTGTGTGTGTGTGTGCGCGCGCGCACGTGCGTGTGTATCCTGTTACCTGAGCAGTGAGTGGCTCAACCCTGACAACTTATTTTACTTATTAACGATATCTCCTGATCAAAGAAGTACCAAAGGGAAAAGGGGAGATGACATGTGAGTTGGAAACTCCCCACCCCCATTTCTGTCTCTGGGAGGCAGCCAGCATTCAGTGGTGTCTTTCCCTGGAGCTCATTAAGGATGGTTTCAATGTATCCAGGGCTTTCTTCCTTGCCATCCATAGGAGCATTCTCTCCCAAGATCCCTCCGGGCTGGGTTAAAGTCTGTGGTTGCTTAGGCTTCCAGCCATGGGAATCAAGTGCTCAGCTGCAGCTCCTGGCCCACATGTTCCCTCTTAGGTTGCCATTGCTGCTTAGTCAGCTCGTGGAGACTTCCCTCACTCAAGATGCTCAGGCTGACCCTGACTCTCCACCTGCTGGGCGGATCTGCAGCCCTAGCTGGTGCTTGAGCCATAAAAGCCTCTCTAGGAATTCAGCAGACAAGCTCACTCTGTATATGCTATGTGGCGGCTAGGAGCAGGAACATCTTTCGATGTCTTGGGATAGATTGTGGGATCTTTCCAGCAAGATTAAGTTCAAACTGGGGTCTTCATCCCCAAACGTCTCTCATACCCCCAGAGTCTCCCTTGAGGAAACACCTATAGAAATCAGGGGTGTGGACTCTCTAAGGGTGACAGCCATGGTAGTTGCAGGCAGGCAATGCATGCCTGAGGGCAAGGTTAAACTCCCAATCTTGCCCTGATTTCTCACCCTTGTGATGGGTTGAGGCCCAATAAGGAACCTGGGTTGGTCTGTGCTGAGCAAAGTCCCTCCCTTTTAATTGATGAACTGAAGCAACACTCTGGAGCCATCACCTGCACAAAGGAAGATCAGAGACACAGGGTCAGAGTGCTGGGGGGTTGGGTAGGTAATGGCAATATTTTATAGCTTGTCATGGTAGAGGTCACAGGTATTGACTGTGTAGTATCAGCACCCACAGAACTGTAGATCTCAGAAGAGGACATTTTTCTGTACAGGTATAATACCTCAATAAATGTGCCTTAAAATAAAACTGTGAGCTGTAAAAATGTTTTAGAGAAAGATGAGGGTTGCCTGACGTTGTGAACATCTTTAGTGTTGTTGGATGGGACACCTAAAATTGGTTAAAATCTGGCTGGAGTGTAGCTCGGTGATAGAATTGCTTATTAAGCATGTGCAAGACTCAGGTTTGTCTCTAGTACCATTCAAGAAAATGTTTAGGTGATATATGTTATTCATATTTTACCATGATTAAAAAAGAAGAAGAAGAAGAGAAAGAGGAGGAGGAGGAGGGGCTGGAAGATGTTAGTGACTAAGCACACAGACTGCTCTTCCAGAGGACCCAGGCTTGATTCCCAGCACCCACATGGTGGCTCACAATTGTTTGTTTCTCTGGTTCCAGGGGATATGACGTCCTCTTCTGACATCATTTGGAAAAACACCCATATGAACAAAATAAATTAATTTAGAAAGAAAAGGAAAGAATCCTATTGCGGGAGACTGATCTACTCCCTTGAAGAGCAATCGTGCATTCTCTCACCTTCAGGCCTTTCAGAACAATAATGTTGTGTTTTCTTGGCCACAAATATTCTTTCAGTGGGAGCCCAGGTCCTGGTTTTACCCAAAAGTCCCTTTACCAAAGAGCCACAAGGCTGTGTCACTGATGTTTTAGCAGAAGCCATGTGACTCTCAGCTGCCTAGACAAAGACCTTGAGGACCTGGAGAACGTGACTGTCCCACTTAACCGTCAGAGCATAAGGCCTCATCACCGTCAGTCCACAGAGTAGCAGGGGAGCCCAGGTGGGATTAAGGGGGAGGCCTGAGTACCCATCTCAAGCATGGTCTCTGGGGACAGGGTCTGAGGAAAGAGCTCACAGTGCCAGAGAGAACCCCTTGTTCACATGTGTGGTGGGGCAGAGTGCGGGGTAGGAACAGTTTGAGACCCAACATCCTCTTTGTGGGCTGGTTCGTTTTATGGGTGTGTTCGGAGGGCTACAGGTTGCAGGGAAATTTCCTAAGACAGTGTCTTTGGAGTCTGTCCGTTCTGCCATCTGTTAACATAGCTATTTTCCAATGAGATATCACACACTGTCTCCGTGTTCCTTGTAGTGCTGGAAGTCTGTCCTTCAATTCTAATGAGCAGGTACCACATCTTTTCAAACTAGAAGCCATCTGGCCCCACATGACCCTTTTCTGGGTGTAGCTCAGATTCTAACTGGTCTTAATAATAAAAATCCGGAGTCAGATATTAGGGGATGAAAGCTGAAAGATCATAGAAATAAAGGAGCCAGCCACTGGAGAGACTTTTTACCTCTACTGAATCCTCAGGCTCACAGAGGCAAGATCCTGTCTCCACGAATCCTCAGACTGAATGCCCTGAGCTCCTGTCTCCTCCGCCTTATATTCCTCTCTCTGCCCAGCCATATCCCTTCCTGTCTCCACCTCCCTGGTGCTGGGATTAAAGGTGTGGAGGCCCCACCACCTGGCTCTGTTTCTCTTTGAGACTGGATCAATCTAGTGTAGCCCAGGGTGGCCTTGAACTCACAGAGATTCATCTACCTCTGCCTCCTGAGTGCTGGGATTAAGGGTGTGTGCCACCACTACCTGACTCTATGGCTGACTAGTGGCTTGATCCATACTCTCTGATCCTCAGGCACGCTTTATTTGTTATAGATAAACAAACAAAATATCACCACACGCCAGGCAGTGATAGTGCATGCCTTTAATCCCAGCACTCGGGACGCAGAGGCAGGCAGATCTCTGTGAGCTCAAGGCCAGCCTGGTCTACAAGAGCTAGTTCCCGGACAGCTAGGGCTGTTATACGGAGAAACCCTGTCTTGAAAAAAAAATATCATCACACCTGGGCTGATAAGAAGATCCTTTTCAGCCCTTTGTAAAGCTGGACAACGAAGGATCTCTCAGAGCTAGGTGAGATCTGGAGCTTGGTGATCCAAAGAGCTGTGAACCCAGGGCTGGAGAGATGGCTCAGTGGTTAAGAGCACTGGCTGCTCTTCCAGAGGTCCTGAGTTCAATTCCCAGCAACCACATGGTGGCTCACAACCATCTATAATGGGATCTGTTGTTCTCTTTTGGCCTAAAGGCCATAAAGCACTCATATACATAAATAAATAAATAATTTTTTTTAAGACTGGAACCTAGAACTCAGGAGTCTCAATGGGGAGAAAGTTGCTTGTGCCTCCACAAATATGCACACACATACACACAGGCATGTTTGCATCACATAGGAACGCACACAACACACATACATATTCTTGCCATTCATTCATGTGCACATGCCATCACAATCCACACATATGAAACACATAAGTTCATGTGCACATGGAACATGGACACGTGTGTATTCCACATATATACATTCACTAGTGTTCAGAATATGGTGGTCCAGTCTCAGCTCACCTACTGTTCACGTGGTTCCAGACAGGACTGAGGGCAGCTGGTCAGGTATGCTTTGCCAGTCAGGGTTCCTTTCTAGAGAAACCAGGCCTTTCCACAACCAGATCCATTAGCACCTCATCTGTGGGCAGTCAACATAGCATGGAACCCAAAAATGCATGTGGGATACTTCGAGGAGAACTTGATGGTTGGGGGAAGGGCTACCCACAGAGAGGCATATGTGGGCAGGACCCATGTTTCTTCCCAAACTGGCTGCAGGTGGCAGTGGCATGGTTCAGAGAGGAAGCTTGAGGGGTCAGCTCTAGCATTCTGGGAATGGACACAGACCAGACCCTGCACTGGGTGCAGCCCTCCAGGAGTGGTTTTGTCCATTCTGGTTGATGTTTTTCCTCCTTCTGGTGCCCCGAGTTGCTAAGGTAGAGAGGACTGGAAAGTTCTGAATTAATATCATCTCATTGTTCTAAACATTGAAAGTTATGATTTCCCGGCATCCTCTGTGGGGTGTGTGAGGATGCACTGGGTGGAAACAGCTCTGTCCAGAGGCCACCTGAGGAGTGTCCTTGTCCCAATAGTCCTGCAGCAATCTGTTGCTGACCCCTTGGTACCAACTTGCATTGATGCTGCGTGTGTGCATTTCTGACACTGTGGGCTATTCCCACTTGAATATGTTAAACCCTGAACCTAGTGTGCAGTTCACAGGTCATGTTCTGCTCTATGTAAGGCATACCCAGAAGGTCTGTAGACTTTGGAGTCCTGGTTCCCACCCATGTCGTGCCTGTCAGAAAGGCAGGTCATGACGTGCTCCTCTGGGGTTGCCTCTGACCCTCATCAGACCATGGCACCACGGCATAGACCAGGGCAGTCTGAGAATGCTGGGGCTATATAAGATGGAATTTTCCCTGTGCACAGAGACCGTTTGTTTCCAGGGTTTTAGAACATCGGTGCTATGAGTAATCAGAAACCGGGAAGCGCTGAGTGGGCTGGACAGCCCTGGATGCTGTCAGCTTGCAGTGGTAGCAGAGAACATACCATGTCAGAGGCCTTGTGGCTACCAAAAGCTTCAGAGATCTCATGTGTGTCTTAGCATTTTGGCCAAAAATCCTGCTTGGGAAAGCTCTCTTGAGGACAGTAAAAGTGGTCCTAGTGGAATTTGTCAGGCTAAATCAGAGGCCATGGGAGGGTGACGACTGTGGGTTCATTGCTTTGGACAAAATGGGAATCGGAGATAGAAACTGGATAGAAAGATGCTTTAGGTGGGTGTTCTCTGATGTGCTGGCTGTTATTCTGAGCCCCTAAGCTAGCAGCCCAGGGTGAGGTGGGCATGCCAGGTGACCTGAGAATCTTGGGGTCACACCCAGCTCAACATTACATTGTGATGGCTATGCCTCCCAAAAATGCAGACTCTGGCTGCTTGAGCCCTGGAGGTATACAAAGGTGTACTCTTGGAGAAGAGAGATAGTGAAACTGGGCTGGCCTGCTCAGAGACCCTCTTCCACACGTGCAACCCACAACTGTCACCCTCCTTTCCAGTAGCCACTCAAAAACAGCTTTTCTACACGACATAAGTAAATACCCCCCATGGAAGCTTCGGGCTGGCAAAGTACCGACCTGGATCACTTTTACTGTAGGGACAATACTGGCTTTGAAGGTCAGTTAGCTAACCGTTTGAACCTTCCTGTGCTCATTGCCATGGGTTTTGTTCCTCTGGGGTGAGTTTGCATTCATGTCAGAACAGACTGTTGTTGAGGTGTTGGAACAGAATGGCTGGTTACAAAGAGGCAATTGTTAGAGAAATGGTTTAATACATTGCAAATCCCTCTATCTCCATCCCTTCAAAAGGGAATAAAGACTAAAAACAGACCACAAACAAATTTACATTATAAAATTGCTGTCATCATTCTCTGCCGGATTAACCCAGGCTTAGGAGCCTCTGCTCAGCAACTGCACTGCAGGTTCTTTCCTTTGGCACAGCAGACAGTGTGGCCCAAGTGACTGTGGGGCTGAGGTGATGGTTTTTCACTTCTTATGGAGAATTATAATAGCTATTTGTCCTTTGTGAAGAAGTACCTCCTGCGCTGGCAAGAAAGGCACCTGTCACCAAGGCGACGACTTGGGTTTGGACCCATATGGTATAAGAACCAACTCCTGAGCGTTGTTCTTTGCCCTCCATACCTGTGCTGTGCATGCACCCGCCCCCTACACACACACAAAGTAAGTAAAAGTGTAAGAGTAAAAGTTAAAAAATTAAAAATTCTAAAAGTGCCTCTCGAAGCTGGAGAGATGTCTTAAAGATTAAGAACACTGACTGCTCTTCCAGAGGATCCAAGTTTGTTTCCTAGCACCCATACCGGGTGTTCATAACATCTGTAACTTCAGGTCTCTGAGGGCATCTACACGTGTGTGCACATACCTACACACAGACACACACAGTTAAAAAGTCTCTCCTGTTAATATTTTCATTTGGGCTGGAGATGCTTCTACTTGGTTCTCTAGTGACTTGGGCAAATCTGCACGAGAGAGGGTTTACATTTTGTAATGAAGCATTTAGAGGCCAACCTGCCTGGAAGGAGGGCATAGGAGAGCCGGGAGAGTGGCAGAGAGTTGGAGGGGATGCTGGGAAGGGGGCACCTTGGGTCACCTCACCTCCACCTTTCTGCGGCTGGAGCTGGACTTTCAGTAGCATCCAGAGTGGTTGGATGCCCGCACAGCCTGCCTCTGTGGTGTGTGTGTGTGTGTGTGTGTGTGTGGTTTGTGGTTCAGGCCAGTATATTTCTTAACTTGGGAGAAACAAAGGCCTTTGCGTATGTGGAACCTGGAGGTCTTTAGGGACTGAATATCCCACAAGCCCCAGGAGTTGATGGGAGAACCCTCAGCAAACAGGTTTGACTCTGTGTGGCTAGGTGCCAGCAGTGTTCCAGTTATGGGAATCACAAAGCACAGAGACTTAAGGAGAGACCGGTCTGTGTGTGTTTTAAGAAAGGAGGGGAAGAGAGGTGATGTTGAACTTAGGATTCTGGCCACCTTAAATCAGGTCACCTTAAATCTCCTGACCTATGTGGCGAGCTGGATGCCCTGGGGAGAGTAGCAGCAGACATCCAGGAGAGGACAGACAGTTTGTGATTGAAGATGGTGTAGGACCTGACTGGGCAACGTGGTTCCTAGGGAACCATTGGACTCATCACACCGTTGAGTTCCCGTAAGCTGGACTTCCTCAGACCCTTCTCAGAATAGGCCAAGTCTGTGTCTTTGAGGTGCTCAGCTAGCACCCAGCAAAGCTAACTTCACCCATGTGGTCAGCAGGGGAAAGTGGTACTCAAGAGTACCTATGCCCAGGTGGGAGGGACCTAGGGTTGTCACCACCTTCCAGCCTTGTTTAATTGTGGGCTCCTCTGGCTTGGGTGTGGTCAGTCAAAGTGAAGCAGGAGGACATGGGGACAGAGACTCTTGACAGACAGTTGATGGTGGTTCTTCTTGTTGGTCCCACCCCAGCGTCTTGGGGGGAGATTCTATGAGTAGGTGTCAAAAGAGAAAATAAATAGAACATTGTATGTTCGCATGGCTCTAGAATATGTTCCCTAAACTGGTGGCATTTCCTGGAAGTTATTAAACAAAGGGAAGAAACACAGGGCATTTCAATGCTCTCTACGGTCACAGCCTGGAGCTGTGCCAAGGCCACTGTGGCCACAAGCCACAAATGTGCACGGAGTACCGGAAACATCTCCAGTTGGAACAGAGATGAGCTGTGAGCAAGATGGCAGCTTGAAGGCTGTCATGATTACGTGTGCAGACATAAACATCACCAGTAAAAATGATTTAACCCATTTTTGTCCATGTTTTATGCAGCCACTTAGGAAAAATGTAAGCTTCACATACCACCCACTTTCCTGTGTGGGGTACGCTGACTCAGTGTGAAGGGAAGAGCCTTGGTCTGGGGACACTGCTTTGTACCTTAACAGAACCACATCTACTTATAAACAAGCAAAAAACAAAGCAAACAGCAAATCACATCAAGATAAAACAAACAAGGCAATGAGCCCTGCAGAGTACTAGTTCAAATCCCAGGTGTAAAGGAGGTGCTTCCCCAAGGACTCAATGACTTACCCACAAGAGCTTAACCCTTTACTCCCTTGGAAGAAACAACCAGAGCCCCCACGAGCTGCTTCAGAAGAGCTATACTTACAACAGGCGCCCTCGCTGGCTGAATTTTCCTGTTCGGTGCAGAGGCTGTGGAGGGTAACCTCAGACTCAAAGCGTGCCATGCAAGTCCAGGATGCTTTATTAATGGCCACAGTTGTTTTTATTAATACCATATTGCTTTATGAATCACCACAACTAAGAAAGCTATGGAGTCTTACTTTGAAATACCCCACCCTTACTCATTCATCCCAGTGAAAGTTTTGCTGATATTTAGAGAACAGCCTGCAGTTTTAAAATGTTCTGATTTAATTTGAACTTTTATTTAAGATTAGTAATTGGAGATGTTTTATTAGTAAAATGGTTAGAAGTTGTGTTTTGCCCCTTTGTTTAGACAAGGTCTTATTCTAGTTCAGGCTGAGACTGAATTGAATTGAAACAGCTCTCCCATTCCCACCTCCCAACTGTTGAGATTATGGGCTCTTAGGGGCCACTACTCCTCCCAGCTCCTTAACAGCTGCTTTCAGGAAAGGAGGAAAGATTTTCCCCCCTTTTCTTTTTCAAAGGGTTTTTGTTTTTGTTGTTTTTGTTTTGTTTTGTTTTCTAAGAGGGTCTCCCTAAGACTGTCCTCAGATTTTCCACCCTCTTGCTTCAGCCTCCTGCAGGATGGGATCACTGGTGTGTGTGCCACCCCACTTCACTTTTCCCAGGTGCACCCATGTATCTGTTAATGGTGTTTCGTTTTAGAACCTCAGAGAGTTCTTGGGGGTCTAGAAGAAGGATCCCAAGTCGATACCATTGCCTGAAAATAGGTATTATAAATCAAGTCAAGCAGGAAGGTGGTGGCGCACGCCTTTAATCCCAGCACTTGGGAGGCAGAGACAGGCGGATCTTTGTGAGTTCGAGACCAGCCTGGTCTACAAGAGCTAGTTCCAGGACAGGCTCCAAATCTACAGAGAAAACCTGTCTCGAAAAACAAAACAAAACAAAACAAAAAACCAAAAAAAAAAACCCAAACAAAAAAACAAAACAAAACAAAAAACCCAAATAAATCAAGTCAAAGATGGACACTTAATTTGATATTAAAATTTAATAATATTATTTTTGTAAAGTAAGCTGAAATCAGATACTTTATTCTGTACCCTATCTCCAGTCTTAACAGATACACAGGACTTTTCCAGTTAATGATGGGTAATGACCCCAGAACTAACAACACTTGAGTTTCCAGTTTTCCCGGCTCCTTTTAACTTGAAAAACAGTCTGTTTTGAAATGTGCAAAGCAGATTAGTTTAGGGGACGGGAAAAGACAATTAAGAAATAAAAAAATGGAAATGAGCAGAAACGAGTATTGAGCATACGTCTTTATGAATAAGACTTAATCACACACGTCATTTTGCAAATACAAAAGGGCCTTTTCAAGCGCTTTAATTGAAGTTAAGCGCTATAGACAGGCGCTTTGCAGGGCGGCAGCTTTACCTCTACGAAGGCCGAAGGCCGGAGATAATTGGGTAAACAGAGCTGCCGAGGGCCACGGAGCGAAAGCCAGCAAGCATCTCGGACTCCCGGCTAAAGCTCCGGCTAGAGACAGTGTCAGGATTCTGGGTTGCGGTTCTACTTTGTGAGCGACCAGTTACTATTCAGTCCAGCGCCGGGTACTCACCGGTAGCCCGGCTTCCTCCAGAAGTCCCCGAACTGGAGCAGAGAGGCTTTACTGACCCTGAACCTAGACTGAAGCCCTCGGCTGACCCTCAAGTAGCCTCGTGCAAGTTGTGAGGATCTGTACTCCACCAGTCAGTCCCCTTAGAACAAATGACACGAAATGACGCCCTTTCCAGCCGGCGGGAGGCAGGCGCTGGCGATTCGGGCTTATTTAGGGACGAGTCCACAGACTTTGAGGCCAGAGTGGGCAGGAAAGAACGTTAACAGAACACGTTCATACTTGGAAAATGCTGCAAATTTCATCTCCTGGGTTCTTCCTAAGTCTGCCCTCACTTCTGTTGCAAAGGACCGCCGCGGAACCTCTCTCAGCGGCCGGGTCCGGAGTCTTGGGGCCATCAGAGGTCCCCCAGTGAGGAGCCACACCCGTCCTGCATAACACATCTGGTTGGAGCAAGGCCCTGCAGATTGGCCTAGAAGGGATTGGGGCAGAGGACGATCCCTAGTGCTAGGAAGTGCTCTGTATCTGCGCTCCTGAGCTTTGGGACGAGTCACCTATCAGAAGTGGGTCCAGCCACTACCTGTTTCCTACCGGGGCTTTCTTTTGGCGCACAGCTGGTAACCTGTCATCCTCACCCCTACAGCGCTGGCAACGCCCAGCGGACCCTGAGAGAGCTCTGTGGATGCGGCGGTGTCTGGAGAGTCTCTGGCTCTGCCAGGATCGACTTCAGGTTCTGCACCCAACAGTTCTGCAAACAGGGTCCGGGGTCCGGCTGCCTTCTCCCCAAAGGGTCCCGCCAGTGAGGACAGTGGGTAGTCTAAATAAAAAGCGGCTGCGGAGGGGCTCGGCACGGTCAGGCCTTCTCGCCGCAGTGTTTGCAAAGCGCCGAGGGCGATCCGGAGAAGGCGGTACACTTGTCTGGGCAGGGCCCGAGCGCCGAGCTAGCCGAGAACGGGTAGACCGCTGCCTGGCCGAAGGGCGTCAGAGGCGTGGCGGCCACAGGCGCAGCGAGACCGTGGCCTTGGTTGAGGTAGGCCACCAGGCGCCGCATCTCCTCCAGGGCCTGAGCCTGCATGAGGATGTAGTTCTTGGCCAGCAGCAGCGTAGCGATCTTGGAGAGCTTGCGCACCGACGGGCTGTGCGCATAGGGGATGACTGCGCGCAGTCCGTCCAGCGCGTCGTTCAGGTCGTGCATTCGCCGCCGTTCGCGCGCGTTGATGCTGAGCCGTAGTGAGCGCTGCTCCCGGGGCCGCCGCCGTGAGTCCACCGAGACCCCGGGCCCTCGCCGCCGCCGCCGCCTCTCGAAGGCATCGTCCTCGTCGCCGCTCTGCTCCCCGCTGCTCTCGACCGTCGCGGCGGGGACGCGGGAAGCAGGCGTCGCGGGGAGGTCGCTCCCTGGGCCGGATGCACCAAAGCTGCGTGTAGTCTCTGGTCCGCGCGTCGCTGGGTAGGCGTGACCGGCAGCGGTGTAGCCGTGGCTCAGTGCCAGGTACGCGTCCCCAGACAACGACTTGAGCTCGGCCATGACCCTCTGGAGCCTGCTACCTCAGTGCAGCTTCCTGCCCTGCGGGCACGTCTGGCTGCTCGGCTGTCTGTCTGTCCCTGGGCCTCCGCGTGGCCTCTCCGGCCTCCCGCCACCCCTTCTGAACTTCCGCGCCAAGGCGCATGGCCGGCCGGGGCCGCTCTAGCTTCTGCTCGCCCCGGCTTCGTTTTTAAGCGGCTGAGGTGCCGGCTGGGACTTCGCGTCGTCCAATCAGAGGGGACCTGCTGTCTGCATCTTCCCAGCCCTGCTCCATCCGCTACAAGCAGACCTATAAGCCCAGAGATGGAAGAGAGTGACCCGGGAGAGGCTAGCCTGCTTCTTGGTGTCTCAACTGCCGTCTCTTGTTTCTTTCGGGGGTTCAGGGGGTGGTCGCTGCCCCAAAAGCTCTGGTCCTGGGGTACCGGTTTCAGTCTTGTCATGTTTTGGGTCCTCATCCGCAGCAGCCGAGCGGTAGCTCTCTGCCGGGTTCTCCGGGTTCTCCTCCGGGTCTCGGGCGAGAACACACAGACTTGGTAAGGCACAGCCTGCTCCAGGTGATCACAGGTCTGGCCCTATGGGTTGAGTTATCACCTTCCTGAAGGCGTCCAGTCCTTTAGCTAGGTCTATCGCTCCACCACCAAGTGAGTCCCAATGCGGCTCCCGCAGTCTCCTTAAGTTCTGGTTTGAGATGAGGAGCCGCATTGGGGATGAAACCTTTTGCTCAAGTCAGCCTCTCGTTTCCCTCACTTGACTTCTCGGGTGAAGGATTCTTAGTCTTGCCCTGCGGAAGAATAGGATAGATTTTCTCAGTTTTGACTGGGAAGAGGAGTTAGAATTTGAGGGCTGGAGAAGAGAAGGGTCCAGACTCCTTGTTGGTGAGCGACTGGGGTTGCCTTCACTGTCTCAGCCCAGTCTCAGCCCAGACACCTCTCCACACAACAGGTAGCCTAGATCTGAGTGCATTGTGTGCCCCAACTGGTCTAGAATGTCTGTTTCCAATATCGTCGCCCCACTCAGAAGCAGGGGCTGTGTAGGGGGCATTGGTTCATCTTTCCTCTAAGGATGCGAGCCTTGAAGCCAAAGTCTGCCCTGGGTACTGGAGGCTCAGACTGTCTGAGACTGGGAGGGGCAGAGCAGGTGACACTTGTGATGCCACAGAAGGTAGGAGGAAGCTAGTACCCAAGGCTGCCTTTCTGCCTACAGAACATGGGGAGGAGGGAGGAGCTGCTGTTTGGCCTTCCTCCATGTTTGCCAACTAAAGCCCCAAATGTGAAGGCTGCTGAGGGGCTTAGCGCTTTGACCAGAGCCTCCCAAGGGTGAAACCCTATAGGGCTCTGTGGTTTCAGCAGGATTCTCTTCATTAAGGTGAGAGACGGGGGCCACTCTGGCTTCCAGCGCAAAGCAGAACTCTCAGAAGGCCATGCTGTGTGACTTTGGCAGAGTCAGTTAACCTCTCTGTTCTGAGTTTCACCAGGAAGAGAGAATGGTTCAATTGCTGAGCACTCTCCGAGAATGCAGACACATGGTGCACGTTTGTGAAGTGAATGGGTGAGGGCCATGTATTTGCTGGAAGATTCCGGGGCTCTAGGCCATTGCCAGTATGCGAGAACACAGATGAGCCAGGCATGGAGGCACACGCCTTAAATCCCGGCACTCAGAAGGCAAAGGTGGGTGGGTCTCTGTGAGTTCGAGGCCAGCTTGTCTATAAAGAGAATTCCAGGACAGCCATGGCTGTTACACAGAGAAACCTGTCTTAGCCCTCCTCCCCGAAAGAACACGGATGTAAATATCATCAAGCTTTTTGCTCTGCGTCTGGAAAAGAAAGAGGCCAGACAACCGCTTCTCGATTGCTCTGAAATGGCTCACCATGTGGCCAGCCGTGTTGTGGAGGACAGGCGTCAGCTAGATGGGCATTCTGGCCCAAAGGATGATGTGTTTCTGTGAGGCCTTTTCCAAGTGCCCGCCTCTGGGCTGATGGCAGGGATGTGTGGGAGTTGGTGGAGAACCAGTGTGATTGGGCCCAGATCTGAAAGTTAGGTATGGGTTAGGCCCACAGACTGGGAGGTAGGGCGATCAGGTCATTGGAACAGGCAAAGCTCACAAGACGAGTAGCAGGGGCCGTTGGGATCCAGAGAAGGAGAGGCACGTAGCAACAGCACCAGATGCTGATGCTGCCCAGGGGAGTCTGTCCTCTTTGAAGACAGGGAGGTTGGTGTAGCACCATTAATAAAAACCAGAGACAGAAATTGGGGTTTAACCTGAGGGTCAGAAAAGCAAAATAGCCAGCCACTGGCTCTTACCTCTACCTCAGTCCAAAATGACGATCCTGCCTCCAGGAATCTCAGAATGAGACTGTGTGTGAGAGCTGTCTCCTCCTGTCTTATATTCCTCTCTAGGGCTGGGATTAAAGGCGTGCACCACCAGTTTCTATGGCAAACTACTGGGATTAAATGTGTGTGTCACCACTGCCTGGTGTGTAAGGCTGACCAGTGCGGCTGTTTAACTCTCTGAACTTCAGGCAAGCATTATTTACTAAAATATAAAAGTAACTACAGGTTGGCTACAGGGAGACATCCCAGGAGAGTATTTTTAAGACCACTCCCATGGCCATAGCTGTGTAGGTGGGAAGGAGAAGGGGGGGCTGTGCCTGTGTCTGCTCCAGTCTATCAGAGCTGTCCAGGGCTTGGGCAAAGCAGTGTGGGAGGCTGGGGAGAGCGCACTGTTTGGCTGGGCTCCAAGTCTCAACCTGTGTCTAGAGGATGGTCCTCTGTGGACATGGTGGATGTGAGGCCCTTGGGTGATGTTGGGCGGATGTCATGTGGACATGGAGATGTTATGGGGGGGTCAGCAGGGTGCACTAGAGTCTAGGCCACAGCCACGGACAAGGTGGATCTTCAAGTGTTGCCTGGGACCCGGAGGAGAACCTGGCAGAGACTTTAACCATGGCTGCCATTGTCATTGCCGGGGAGATTGCATTAAAGCTATGACCTGGGTTGGTGATGGGATGGGCTTGAGGTTTCTAAACTTTCCTGGCCGGGAAAGCAGACATGTTATCCAGTTAAATGGTTAATGTTAATTACCTGCTTGACAGAATCTATAATCACCTGGGAGGTGGAACTTTGGGGATTGCTGTGTGTGTGTGTGTGTGTGTGTGTGTGTGTGGTTATCTTGATTTTGACAGCAGAGGTGGGAAGACAGGTACACTTCCTGGGCTGTATAAAATGACGGCGGCATCAGCATGACTCAGTTGTTCTCCTATTCTGGCTATGGATGTGATGACATCATCTGCTTCAAGCTCCTGCCAGCTTGATTTCCCCACCATGATGGACTCTACTTAAACGATGAGAGAAAACAAACCCGTCCTCCGTGCAGTTGCTTTCGTTGGGGTGTTTGTCATGGCAACAGGAAAGAAACAGAGACAACGAGTTACTTAAGAACGTTCAATATCACCTATCACCAGCTCTGAAGGAAAACCAGGAAACGGGTCTGAAGTCAGCCACGCCACCTGTTTGTAATGTGCGAGATTGCTGGGCGTGGTGGCCCAGGACTTTAATCCCAGCACCTGGGAGGCAGAGGCAGGTGGATCGCTGAGTTTGAGGCCAGCCTGATCTTCATAGTGAGTTCCAGAACAACTAGAGACACATAAAGAGACCCTGTCTCAAAAAACAAAACGAACAAAACAAAACAAAATAAAAAATAAGAGCCAATTTATAATAGGCAAGCTACAAGGAGAGGTGGGGTTTACAGTGCCACGCTGCCACCTGCTGGCTAGGAGGGAGATTGCATAAGCAACTTCTCAGGCCCTTATTAGATTCGTTGTTTCCCAGGCTCCCGTGAGTGGAAAGGGGAGGAATACCAACTTTACCAGCACCCCCATGGAATGTTCCCCTGCTGGAGCTGGGTGCTGTAGGTATCCTGGGACTGAGTGGGACCATGGCTGAGAAGGCAGCTCTCTTTCTACCTTTTATTCACCATGGCACGGAGGGCTTCGGAATCTGCACCAATCAAGGCTTCTATTCCCGTAAAATGTAGTTCGTCTCTGCAACACGCATGGTCTTACGATAACCTGTGGGACTGGAACTAGGATAGCCCCATCCTGGCTTAGAATTGTCATGGTTTGGCTGTTCTTTGATGCTAAAATCGACCTGGGATTTTGGGTGAGGCTGTCCGTACCCACCAGTGTGGATGTCAGGTGAAGGCTGTAGCCCCTCACTTCATTCGGCTCATAGCACAGCTTTTCCAGGTGCTTCTGGGTGGCACCAGTCCATGCTCTCGAAGTCTTCCTGGGCATGGACTTCCCACTTTGCCTGGGGGCCTGTCTTAGTCAGTGATCTATCGCTGTGATCAGACACCATGGCCACGGCAACTCTTATAAACAGAAGCATTTTATTGGGGCTGGCTTACAGTTTCAGAAGTTTAGTCCATGATTAGCATGGCGGTGTGCAGGCAGACATGGTGCTGGAGAAGAAGCCGAGGGTTCTACACCTGGATCAGCAGGGAGCTGGAAGAGAGAGCAACCCTGGGCCTGATTTGGGCTTTTGCCACCACAGTGACACACTTCCTCCAACAAGGCCTCTAATCCTGCTCAGGTAGTGCCCTTCCCTGATGACTAAGCATTCAAATACAACAGCCTCTGGGCCCGTTCTTATTCAAACCACCACAGGGACCACAGAAAAAGTCTTGCCCTCAAGCCCTGATTTTTTGCCCAGGTTCCTGTTAGTCCACAAAGGACACCCTCCCATCCATGCACCAGCTTTAACATGTTTTTAGGATTGGTGAGACGGCTTAATTAACCTAATAGCCAGAGTTCAATCCTCAGAACCCACATGAAAGAGAACTGATTACTGAATGTTGTCATCTGACCTCTGCACAGGCGCTGTAGCACACGCACCCATGCTCACACATACTACACACACACACACACACACAAAATGTAATAAATAAAATTAAATTTAAGATATATTTTAAACAACAGTTTATCAAGACATAATTTGTACAGAGTATCTAGAGCATACAGCTCACAGATGTTCACAGCAGGTTTGTTCTGTGATACACAGCCATCACCCTAACCAACCTCAGGACACCCTCCTCTCTCTCCTACCAGATCCCTCCCTCCCTTCCCAATGTTCTCGTCCTTCCAACCCAGGCCCACCCTGCTGACTCTACTTCTGTGCTGGGCTTGAGGGGTTCTGCTCTGCGCTGCTTAGCTGAGGGATGTGATCTAAGTGATTTCCCTAGGGTGACGAGAGAGGAGACACAAGGCTCTGCTTCAGTCCTGATGTAGTTACTTGATCACCATCTCTACACAGGTTTTTCCCCATTTAAAATGTTTAAGCACCCCCTTTCACCAGAAGATAGAATCCTTACTCCATGGGAATAACATATAAGTGGATAGGTTGTGTTGACATTGATTATGGCATCTGGGGCTTGGCTTAAAGCATCTATTTTAGCCTTCCAGGTCTGAGCAAAGCTGTTACTTCTCCTCCACCTCCCGGAAGCCTTTTGGACACTTCCCCCACTACAAAGGACGAGGTCCCTCCAGACCCTTGCTTGCTGGGAACTAAGAAGAATGATGGATACAGACCCCGTCCACACACCACAGCCCTTGCTCCTCTCTGAGCGCAGCGCAGCGTCTAGGTTTGGCCATCAGTCAGTCTCCACATTCCCCCAGCACAGTCTTAGCAGACCTCACCGTGAGGAAGCAGTTCTGAAGCAAGTAAGTAAATCTTGGATAAACACACAGGCACATGAGTGTATGTGGGTTTTCCTTCCTATTCATTTCTAATCTAATCAACTCATGGTTAGTGGATACGGCTCTTGGGATGGTAGTTTTACTGGATGGAATTGAGGCTTCTTTCCTCCAATATGTGGTCAATCTTGGGAAATGTGCCTTGTGTTTAAGCTGCAGATAGTGTGTGTGTGTCAGCCATTCACATCCCATCAAGATATTTCATCCAGTTCCCAAATTCACTTTCCCCTTTTTTGAGATAGGGTCTTACGTTGTTGTCTAGACTGGCTGAGAACTCATGATATTCCTGCCTCAGTGCTAGGACTATAGACATGTGCTACCATGCCCAGCTTAGTTCATTTTTTATGTTTTGTTTTTGTTTTTCAAGATGGGGTTTCTGTGTAATCTTGGCTGTCCTGGAACTCGTTCCGTAGACTATGCTGTCCTTGAACTGAAAGATCTGCCTGCCTCTGACTCCCAAGTGCTAAGATTACAGTCATGTGCCACCAATGCCAGGCTAGTTCATTTTTTAATGTATTTATCTACTAGATTCTGAGAAGGCTATGATAAAGTCTCATTATTTAATTGAAATAAAATGCACACAAGCCGGGCTGGAGAGATGGCTCAACAGTTAAGAGCACTGGCTGCTCTTCCAGAGGGCGCAGGTTCAATTTCCAGCACACACATGGCAACTCACAACTGTCTGTAACTCCACTTCTAGGGGATCTGACACCCTCACACAGACATACACGCAGGCAAAACACCAGCGAACCATAAAATAAAAATAAATAAGTCATAAAAACTGACAACCCAGTAGATAACAAGACAAAATAGCCCCCGCAAAGCTATCCTGTTGTAGCTATGTGGGTTAGTCTGAGAATCTATTCTCTGAAGACATTAATACGATTGTTTGCCTTTTGTGTTGGGCTGTACTTCGGGTACAGCATATGTACAGTCAATAGAAAAATTTAATATTTTATTTTTTTCGGGGCAGTTTCAGTATGCAGGAAAATTGATGAGGAAGCAGAGTGTTGCTGATGGGCCATCCGTACCCTACGCTTCACCGGTTGTCTTGTATTAGTGGGAGACATTTGCTTTCACTGATGGGCCTATGTTGGCATGTTGTTAACGGGACTCCATGGCTATGTAAGATTCACTCTTGGTGTTGCCTATTTTCAGAAAGACACTATTACCCTAAAACCCCTTGTGCTCCACCAATGAGTCTCTGACCTCCATCCCATGGGATCAGTTTCTGTAAATGTTTATACCGTGTATGCATTTGCTTTATATGTTCAGACCCCTAGAACTGGAGTTTCAGACTGTGAGCCGCTGGCTGAGCCATCTCTCCATATATAGAACACTACTATGCTATATCTGCACAGCCTTCCCATGCTCTCTCTGTATCTGTTCAGTTACAGAACACATGCTTCTACATATCCTACTTATATTTTTTATAGGATACTCTATTTGTAGAGTGCCGTGTTCTGCATGTTAATTTGGCCAGGTTGCATTGCTAAAAGTATCTGTGTATAGTTAATGCATCCTTGTTGATTTCTTTCTTCTCTCACTTGCTGTGGTTTGTGCCTAAAGCACAAAGGGTTTGTTGTGAAGGTTTGGGTGGAACCATAAGGGTCATATTTTGAAAAGTGAGGTCTATGTTTGCACCCCTGTAAAGTTTTTAGTTTGTCCCTGCGGAGTTCTGCAGCAGTTTTCCCATTAAAGGAAGCTTCTCCTGAGCTGACCTTGGCCCTCTTCCCCAGCAGGTTATGAATCCTGGGATTTGTCCATCTCTCTAGTTTGGTGGGACATGATCATCAGACTGTGACCACGGTGGTCTGGTGCATCCAGGGAAATTGATTCTCAGCTTGGCTTCCTATTGGGGTAGAGTGCTGGTTTCCAGGCCTCCGT